>CM076986.1:44771630-44834130 GCA_039105355.1 Benthosema pterotum | reverse complement strand
ATAAATAAATAAATAAATAAATAAATAAATAAATAAATAAAATAATAATAAAAAATAAAATAAAATAAAAATAAAGTAAAAGTTCAAAATGAAGGTAATTTGACAGATCATGGCCTTGTATTAAGTAGCCTATAACTGAAGCACAATTCAATACAAGACTGATAAATGTGTATGTAGAAGGTGGATACAACCTCTGCTGTGAGGTTTCCAAAGTCTAGTATCTGCCATCTAGGTTGGTCTGGTGGTTAAGATGTTGGACTTTCACGCAGGACTCAGGAGACCCAAGTTCGAATCCTGGGCGGGCGTTACATGTACAATACATACATGGAGTAATTCTACTTGTCCACCAAGTTCATTTCATTAAGACATTTAGGAAGATCTACGGTAAATCTATGCCGCATCGCAAGCATGTTCATTTATGAATTTAAATTTCGAAATGCTAATCTACAAGCTACAATGAATCGTAAAACAAGCCATAGCCTACATGACATTCTTGCCATCGTAATTATTAATAAATAAACAAACAAACAAACAGTAGTAACAAGTAAGCAACTAAACAGAAATACATGCCCAGTGTCGCTTATAATAAGCAGACATGGCAACAGTGCCCCTTGTTGATTGAATCGTTCCGGGTGTTGAGATGAGTCGACTCCAGCGGCGCTCGTACGGAAATGCCCGAAAACAGCCGAGCCGCCTGGAGGCTGAGCTGGGAAAGGAAAACGAAAGTAATGCCAGGAGGAAAGAAACGAAAGTGTAGATCTACAGTAACGGACAGGGGCTTCCCAAAGGATGACACATCCCTATTGATGTGCTTTTACAGTAGTCTAAATGTTTACTAATGCTTTCTTTCGTCAGTATTCTGTTCTCAAACCCATTCATAATAATTAAAAAAAAGCCAAAATATGTTCAATAAATTGTGAAATTAAATGAAAAGTGAAATATAGCTTCTCTCTGCACTTCTCTGATGTGAGTTTAAATAATTTATATTTATTAATTTATTTATAATAATATTTTATAATTTATTAATAATTAATAATGTATTTAAAATCTAATGACCAACACCTGTTTTCTCACTTCATTACAAATTAAAAGTTACAGTTAGGGTATTGAATGAGTGGCTAAAGAAAAGGCAATTTCAATTACATATCCAAGTTGTGGATAACAGGTTTGTGAATATGTGTCTATTTCACAGCCAGCGCGTGCTGCCCTTTACAAACGGCCATTGTTTTGTGCAATGACAGTCAGTGGTCGGGTCCCCCCCAGTGTCGGTGTCCCCCCATTATCCCCACTAGAGGGCAGCACGCGCTGGCTGTGAAATAGGTCTATTGTCAGTTTTGGCAGTATTTCACTCACTCACTCACTCACTCACTCACTCACTCACTCACTCACTCACTCACTCACTCACTCACTCACTCACTCACTCACTCACTCACTCACTCACTGTCTGTCTGTCTGTCTGTCTGTCTGTCTGTCTGTCTGTCTGTCTGCCTGCCTGCCTGCCTGCCTGTCTGTCTGTCTGTCTGCCTGCCTGCCTGCCTGCCTGCCTGTCTGTCTGCCTGCCTGCCTGCCTGCCTGTCTGTCTGCCTGCCTGCCTGTCTGTCTGCCTGCCTGTCTGCCTGCCTGCCTGTATGTCTAGGTCTGTCTGCCTGCCTGCCTGTCTATCTGCCTGCCTGCATGTCTATCATGTCCTATTTATCTAAATGTCTTGAGAACTACAAAGAACTACAAAACAATCCGGCGGTTCTTCTCCCAGACAGAGCCATCTAGTAGAGGAGTAGCGACATTGAGGGGCCAGAAACTGAGCGCTCGAGCTGCTGTTTATTCAGCCCTAATAGGGACAAACTAGCTCTGGTCCAGAGCTCCACTGCTTCTGAGTCTGACTTGCATTGGAGCTCTGTTGGTCTCCGTGCATTCGGCCATTACTGCACCCGACCAGCCTCTCTTCTCTAGTGGATATATAAAGAACGTTTTACCTACTCACCAAAATAAACACATCTTGTGTCATTAGAAAGCCTACTTACCTTGGTGGTCGCACTCTTAGCCCCCCACCACACGGATAAATTGGACTTTTTGGCCAGAACGCGATCGTTTTTCACTGAAGGAAAAATATTTCCTATGGAACTTTTCTATTGGCAATATCGGTAGAGGGCGCAAATCCTGGTTGTTTTTCCGGTGAAAAACGATCGCGTTCTGGCCAAAAAGTCCATTTTATCCGTGTGGTGGGGGGCTAAGAGTGCGACCACCAAGGTAAGTAGGCTTTCTAATGACACAAGACGTGTTTATTTTGGTGAGTAGGTAAAACGTTCTTTATATATCCACTAGAGAAGAGAGGCTGGTCGGGTGCAGTAATGGCCGAATGCACGGAGACGAACAGAGCTCCAATGCAAGTCAGACTCAGAAGCAGTGGAGCTCTGGACCAGAGCTATGGACAAACTGGACTTGGAAATACATTGTTTTCAACGAGGGTGGCGCAAATAAGAGCTATGTTATGCATGTTTTCAACATGTCAACGGTATTATGGTAGTAGCAATGTATGTTGTTTGAATTCACTTAAAAAACTATTTACTGAAAAACGAGCTAAAACTTACTTCAGGTCATTCTCCATTCAAGTCTATGTAGAAGAGCCTCCATTGGACTGGCCTTATGGAGTGGACGGAGTTGTCGCCGTAACTCTGTCTATGGCCACTCTATGGCTGTGCTCCCAGAATGCATCGCGGTGACATCCGGTTGCCTCTCTCTCTGAGGTCTTGTTGTTGATCATCTCAGCGCTGCAGCATGGAATGATGATGGAATGTTTTACAACAATGGGGTTTTATTTAACCATTAAAAACCTCTTTCGGTGTTTAATGCATTAACTCTCAGAGGAAGCATCAGGACAGTGGATTAGAATAAAGGAACAGGTAAACAAATCTCTATCTATGGTCACAGTGCTAATACGATGTTAGCATCATGCTAGCTGGCCCTGAATGTTCATCATCATGTGGGGGAATTAATTAATTGTTTTGTTTTTGGTTTATTTTTAACTATAATAATCCCTGCTGGGTTTATTTAGTTTGCTTGGTGGTTGTTTCTGGAGTCAACCCTCTGTGCTACCGTTAGCACAGTATTATGATGTAATAACAATAATAATGACGATGAAACGTGAGTGGTCCTCAAAGTGGGATCTATCAGGGACTCAGGGACCACCTTGGAGGAAGGCCAGGGACCCCCTTGTTGGCTCATTGCTGTAGTGCAGCAGGGGGTTTCAACAGGTGGTCCGGCAGCGGGGACCGCCAGTGGTCCCTGAGAGGGCAGGATTCCAGGTGGTCCCCCAGGCTAAATGATGGAAAGTTGGTTAACCAGATGTAACTCTTGAGAGTGTAAAAATGAAACCAAATGGACCCTTGCGGGTCCATTTGGTTTCATTTTCACACTCTCAAGAGTTAAAATATTTATCATCTGAATTAGCACTATTTAATTAAGAATAAGAAGTCTATACTGTTCTGTTTGCAAAATCCAGCCTGGAATTGTGAACAAAACCAAAAGAATTCTTTAGTTTTAGGTCTTTGGGGCTAAAATGTCATCAAATGGTGGTCCGTGGCTCAAATGCTGAATAAATGGTGGTCCCCGGTGTCAAAAAGGTTGAAAACCACCGTAGTGCAGTGATGCCTAGCTCTGGTCCAGAGCTCCACTGGTTCTGACTTGCATTGGAGCTCTGTTGGTCTCCGTGCATTCGGCCATTACTGCACCCGACCAGCCTCTCTTCTCTAGTGGATATATAAAGAACGTTTTACCTACTCACCAAAATAAACACGTCTTGTGTCATTAGAAAGCCTACTTACCTTAGTGGTCGCACTCTTAGCCCCCCACCACACGGATAAATTGGACTTTTTGGCCAGAACGCGATCGTTTTTCACTCAAGGAAAAATATTTCCTATGGATCTGATCCATAGGAAATATTTTTCCTTGAGTGAAAAACGATCGCGTTCTGGCCAAAAAGTCCAATTTATCCGTGTGGTGGGAGGCTAAGAGTGCGACCACCAAGGTAAGTAGGCTTTCTAATGACACAAGACGTGTTTATTGTGGTGAGTCGGTAAAACGTTCTTTATATATCCACTAGAGAAGAGAGGCTGGTCGGGTGGAGTAATGGCCGAATGCACGGAGACCAACAGAGCTCCAATGCAAGTCAGACTCAGAAGCAGTGGAGCTCTGGAACAGAGCTAAGTGATGCCCACACTTTTTAAACTTGAGAGCCACTTTCAAAAAATGAAAATCCATTTCAAGGCCACCTAGAGAGTTTGAGCTTTGAAATAGTGGTGATGGTGTTACTGTTATAGTGTTTAAGAATAATGCACTTATAATGACAAATAGAGGGGGAGAATTGGAAGGTTTTGCTCTATATGCTATTAATGACGTTTGAAAACAGTATTTGAGATTTGGGACATTGAGTTGACAGTTCGTGAACTAAGAACTTTCACGTTTTTTGTCCACAATTGGGAAAGAGAACTGGCAAAAATAAAACTGGTCAAAATAACAATTATTCTCCATTTGCTAATTGTGTGGACTCTTGAAAATTACGTAATTCAGATGTTTAAATATAATTGAGAGTTTAAAATGAAACCAAATGGATCTGTAAGGGTTTCATTTTAACACTCTCAAGAGTTACAGATCTATAAGGGTCCAAGTGCTGGGGGGATTGTCATGTGATCTACCTGCATGGTCTGTGTGATCTACTGGTAGATCATCATCTACCTTTTGGGCAGCCTTGCTGAAGTAGGTTCCAGGCCCCACCAGCAAGGCAGCAACACCAGTTAGATTCCCTATTTTATGGAATAAAAGTGAAACCAAACCATGTGTATAGTTCACTATCTGAGGTTTCACTTTCACCTCCTGCAGCACTACTGAAACTGCACCAATGGAACCTTTACAACAGTCAGTGCTGCAGTGCAGTGGTTTTCAACCTTTTTGAAAACTGAATAAACAGTGCGGAATAAATAGTGGGCCCCTGTTAGCTCTGGTCCAGAGCTCCACTGCTTCTGAGTCTGACTTGCATTGGAGCTCTGCAGAATACAGTGCAATCTGCCATTACTCCACCCGACCAGCCTCTCTTCTCTAGTGGAAATATAAAGAACGTTTTACCTGCTCAACCTGCTCGATTGCACGGAGACGAGCAGAGCTCCAATGCAAGTCAGACTCAGAAGCAGTGGAGCTCTGGACCAGAGCTAGGCCCTGGGATGAAAAAGGTTGAAAACCACTGGTCTAGATAATTGTCTGATGAATCAGTTGTGGAAATAACTGGTTGGTTTCAGCTCTGCAACAACTATTTTTGCCAACCTTGCCACAGCCACTGCCACTCAGGGGTAGAGTCACCGGATGGTAACCGCAAGGTTGCCGGTTCGATCCCAGGCTCCCACAGAGTTAGTGTTGAAGTGTCCCTTAGCAAGACACTGAACCCCTAATTGCTCCTGATGTGCTAGTAGGTACCTTGCATGGTTTCCACGATGGGACGATTCACGTACCTCACCATACGATACAATACTAATATTTAGGGTTCTGAATCGATTTATATTGCGATTCTTAGTTATGCTGCGACTCGATTTGACACATCGATATATCACTTTTCCCCCCACAAATTTTCGTTTTTTTTTTCTGAGCGTGTACAAATGGAACCAAATGGACCCGGCAGGGTCCATTTGGTCCAACTAGAACATTTTAACGCAATTTTAAACAATATATAAAGTTCAATCATACACATCAATGCAGCCTGATGACATCAGTCAGTCTTTCTAACATGAACAAATCAATGAATAGGACCTACGACTTTTTTTTTTGCCCACCCCTAGTTTCCGTGTATGAAATGAATGTGTGTGTGAATGTGGTAAATGTGGTAAATGTGATGCACAATCTATGTAAAGTGCCTTGGATAAAGGCTGCTATATAAATGCATCATTTACCATTTAAAGGTAGGGGAAGTGATTTCACTTTTGTCAGATATCACCCCAAAACATTTTTTTCTGTTAAAATGCTCTATTATAAGGTGTGCAGACCATATATGGAGTTTCCCCCTCCCCCACGTTAGCAGAGGAGCTAATAAAAGTTCCCCAGGTGGAGGGTGAATTCTCCTCCAATCAGGATGGAGCAGCAGGTTCACATAGTGTAGCTACTCTTGGGCGCCCCTAGTGCACCAGGCTGGTACTACACCATGAATTTATAATCACTTCCCTTAGCTTTAACCTTCTATTTGTCATCCTGACAGACCTATCACGCGGAAGGACATGGCGCCCACGCGGATGAAGCTGCGTGTGCGTCGCGGTGGCGACGGCTCAGCGGCCGCGACCTCCTCCTCCTCCTCCTCCTCTGCAGCGACCGCCAGGGCAGCGGCAGCGATGGGGGCGGCGGCTTCGTCAGCGGCCGCCGCCCAGGGGGGAGGAGTCAGAGCTTCACGGGGAGGAGGACGACCAACCAGAGAGCAGGAGGAAGGGGAGGAGGAGACGACAGGAGGGAGGAGACGTAGACGTAAGGCCACGACCCGGATGAAAAGCGGAACCACGCGACCCTCCTCCTCCTCCAACCGCCCGTCGTCCTCCACCGCCCCTCCCCCTCCTCCCCCCTCCTCCTCCTCCTCCCTCCGCTCCCCCTCCGGGGAGGACGCCTCCCCAGACTCTAAGTGTCCCATCTGTCTGGACCGCTTCAACAACCTGTCCTACCTGGACTGCTGCCTGCACCGCTTCTGTTTCAACTGTATACAGGTACGGGACGCACCCCTCAAATAGTCACAAATGTTTTGTATTTGTATTTATTTATTTAGCACATGTAAAAAAGGGCAGTGTAAATGTATCACATTCACAATATATATAGAAAGGAACAGTGCTGTTTCAACTGCATACAGGTAGGGGGGGGGGGGGGGGGGGGGGCTTCATCGCCCGTGGCGCGAAGCCGCAGTATTAATAGAAAACAAAGATGCAATACTAATCTTCTGTGAGACTGTAGTGCATTCAGCAAGCCCAAAAGGAGCTACACTCACTGTACTAAATCGCCTCTGTCAGGGGAGAAAATCAATATGTCCATATTATGACAACAATAATGAAGAATGATGAAGCCGCACCCATACCATTTTTAGTTCCAGGACTTTTATTAGTCATGTAAAGCATCAATAATAACATCAGTTGTTGTTGAAGTTGCAACAGACACGCAGCATGCATAAAGCTAAAGGTCTGACTCAGAGAGTTTTCTGTTTTCAATGATGAAATGCTGTTGGTTTAGTGGTGACACAGCTGTAGTTAGTTTGTAGCAGTAGTAGTGTTTCACATCATTTTAAATAGAAGCACTTTAATTTTGAAATATCTTGGGTTGTTTTGCATGGCATCATGTTTGGTGGGGCATTGCGCCCCACCCCATGCCTAGATCCACAGGATGTTCCTTCCCCTAGTCTGTTTCTTTGTCATATCACAGTGGTCCTCAACAGGTGGACCACAGTCCACATCCGGACCGCCACACATCTCTCTGTGAGGATGTGTGAAGCCAAAAAAAAGAAAAGAAAAGGCACCACCGCTGTACCTTTCTGCCAACACCGTACTACCGTACTACCGTAGCCCCACTATAACTCAGACAACAGCGGTCCTCCACATCTACAACATAAATGTTCGTTTATGCCAGTCAAAGTGCTATATATTCTGTGTCTAAAGCGCTGTGAGCTTGCAGATCAGCGGCACACTCAACGTGTATCCAAGCACAGGTCCTCATCGATGTCATAAACGTTGACATTAGAAACGGCTTTCTTTCAGTCAATTCTCAACCAATTAGAATTCTAAGTTGTCAATACTCTGTTATGTGTATATTTCCTTTGGGTCTATAAGTTACATTTTTTATGTCTTTATCAAACAATAAGGAGAGAGATAATGTCACCCTGTTTAGGCACACAGCCTAGAACTGCAGCTGCACTCAAGTGGTGCCTTAATTATTAGGGACTTTCCAGCAGTTAATTCACTCAAATGAAAAGTGAGTCATTAAAAACTGAGCACCATGTATTTTTGATCTATAAGGGAATTAGGCAAAACCTCATTTGAAAGAATACATGTAGCATACATGCTATATATTACTATTATATTAATATATAAAATGAGGTGCCTCCTATTTTAAATATTAAATCAAAAAGACTATAACTTTGTCTGCTAAAATTATTTGCAGACCTTCAGCATTTCTGGTTGAGGACCCCTGTCATATCAAAGCAACTTCAAAGGGAAACAGAAATGTGCTGTCATGACTCATGTCTCAATGTTCAAGGCAGGGCGGATGTACATTTCCCAATTGGGGGGCCAAGAGAAAATAGTATGGGTGCAGCTTCATCGCCCGTGTCGCTTCGCGCCACAGGCGATGAAGCTGCATCCATACCATTTTCAGTTACAGGACTTTTATTAGTCAAGTAAAGCATCAATAATGACATCAGTTGTTGTTGAAATTGCATGCATAAAGCTGAAGGTCTGACTCAGAGAGTTTTCTGTTTTCAATGATGAAATGCTGTTGGTTTAGTGGTGACACAGCTGTAGTTAGTTAGTAGCAGTAGTAGTGTTTCACATCATTTTAATTATAAGCACTTTAATTTTAAATTTGGGTTGTTTTGCATGGCATCATGTTTGGTGGGGCAGTTATGGCATTTAGGGGGGCATTGCCCCCCCATGCCCATGCCTAGATCCGCAGCTGGTTCAAGGGCAAAAACACAATCACCTGAGGACACTGAGCTTGGACATTAATCAGGTTAATAAGTAACCATGTTTATTTTAATTAGTGTGAACATTACACACTACACATTTGCCCCTGGTGCATATAGGAGTGCAATTGAAACCATGCGAAAATGTGATTTGTATATGAGTCATCGACGCATAAAAAATGTTCCGTGACCCACAAATGGGTCACTGTTTTCCAAACAGTGGATTTGTGTATTCAGTCATCAAATGCACATTATTACTTTATCACAAGTCCTCAAAGGTACAACCGTAGATGTAATTTGGCGCACAGGGCCTTGGGTGGACATTACTACTGTGCTACAATGTTACTGTATGCTGCACAGCACACACAGGCAGATGCAAAGCTACTAAGCTACACAATGTTACTGTATGCTGCACACACACAGGCAGATGCAAAGCTACACAATGTTACTGTATGCTGCACACACACAGGCAGATGCAAAGCTACACAATGTTACTGTATGCTGCACACACACAGGCAGATGCAAAGCTACAAAGCTACACAATGTTACTGTATGCTGCACACATGGGAGAACAGCAGACTTCCCCATTCCCTCTCAGTGAAGAGTATTGTGAATGTGATGGCTTGTTTACAACAGAAGCAGACTTCCACGTTCCTGTACCCTGACCTCCCCCTCAAACTCTCTTATTCAATTCTAACATTCTTTATTTCTCTGACACTGTGCCTTTCCATCGGATCTGTGTACGTAGTTTGATTTTGGATTGGATCTTCCAAAATCAAACTACCTGCTCAGATCCGATCCGACTGCAGCCAGTCAGTTAGTGGGACGTGTTGAGAGCACAGAAATCAAAGGCAGTCAGATGGTGACAATAACGGATATTACAGTTGAATTCTGCACATGCACGTCACACACACAGAGCAAGAATAAATGGGAAAACAAAGGAAAATGTTGAATTCTCCACCCGCCTTCCTCCTTTGCTGGGAGTAGTGCTGCAACAATTAATCGATTAATAGTAATCAAATCAATTATTCAATTATTTGTCAACTAATTTAGTCATTGATGGAATTGGCAACTAATCACTGGGGTTTTTGCATTTCATCATGGGTTATTACTGTAACTAAACTAAAGAGGAGTGAGCCATCTCTTACCTACAAATCTCTGATAGTTGCACAGTCTGTAGCAACTGCAAAGCAGAATATGTCACCATTATAGTATCAAGAGACTCAACATTGACTGAATTATTATTTTTTTCTTAATTAAAACATCTCTAAAATAACCTAAAATATATTATTAAAGGAGAAGTCAACCCATTTGCAACATTTTACTAAGTCATTGATGTACCTTTGAGTTGTTGGGTCGATAAAAAAGTTCCCCCCATTCTGTGTTCCCAAGAAATGGAGGTCTGAAGAAAATCATTAACATGGCTATTTTCACCATGTTAATGGATTTCTTTAGACGCTTTTTCCGAGAGCGTACAAATGGAACCAAATCAAAGTTCAAGGTTTTTTATTTGACACTCCAGTGTATGTCAGGACATATACAGGGATGAAATTGCATTTCCATTTTCCACAGTGCAATAAGACAATAGCCAAGACAATAGACAGTGCAATAAGACAAAGTCAAGACAATATATAGACGAGACAAACAATAGTGCAGCAGACCAGTAAAGTGCAAACTGTACACCTAACTTGAGTTGAAGGTGTCCCCAGGCTAAATGATGGAATCACAGTCTGAACAAGGCAGAGTGTCCTCTGTGTAAGCAGCCCTCCACTCTGTTCTAATGTATATAATGTTTATTCTTCTATTCTATCCAATAGGAGTGGAGTCTGAACAAGGCAGAGTGTCCTCTGTGTAAGCAGCCCTTCAGTTCCATCCTACACTCCGTTCGCGCCGAGGACGACTTCAAGGAATACACGCTGCGCCCCCCTCCTCCCCCCCCAACGCCCGGAAACCACCTGACCGCCGCCGCCGCCAACCAGCAGCGAGGGGGAGGGGCCAGGGGAGGGGCCGGGGGGAGGGGAGGGGGAGGAGGAGGAGGAGGGCGGGGCCGCAGGACAGCCCAACGCAGGCGAAGGGGAGGAAGAGGAGGAGGCGCGGAGGAGGAAGAGGAGGAGTTGGAGGAGGAGGAAGGGGCGGGGCCAGCGGTAGGGGGAGGAGGAAGGAGAGGCGCGGCAGCTGCCAGACGGAGGAGGAGACTGGCTGAGATGGGGGGAGGAGGGGGAGGGGGAGGAGCAGACCAGTGGTTCCTCCTCAGACCCCCTGCCATCCCAGTCCTCCCTGCCACACCCCCCACCCCACCCCTACCCCCTGCCATCGACTCCATAGAGGTGAGTTAAGGAGGGGCAGGATTTTATTATGCATGGTATATTATCTTTTGATTACTGGTACAGATCCTAAAAGGATCCCTGGCTAATAAGAAATTAGCAAATATTCCTTAAAACACTATACTTGCCTTCTATAACTAAAACATGCAGATAAAAACACCTTCACAGTACTTTATTTCTTTCATAAAAAGAGAATCTTTCACTTAATAGGAGGCGCGCCTGTCGCAGGATGATGATGTCACATGAGCATGTTCATCCATATATTCCAAGAAAAGACATGTGACATCATCATCCTGCACCAGGAGCAGTTCCTGTTGAGTGAAATATTCTCTATTTTTCAAAGAAATAAGAGGCCATTGGTGTTTTTATTTGTTTATTTTATGTTTATTTGTTTGTTTTATTAGTTAGGGATCCCTTTAAGTCACTCATTTCATTGTTTACACCATGACCTGCTTGACCTGACATTCACTCATGTTGATTTATTTACCGGTAGTTTTAAGGATTTTAGCTATGGGAGGGGGCATTCCAACATGATCCTAAATACATATTTGATTACAAAATTTCTAATAAACCCCAGGAAATGATAACTGTCCACAGAATTTGGCAGGATCTAGTGAATGTGAAGGAGGCAGCACACTGCTCTGTACTTTACATACCTAACCCAGAGGCTCAATATGGAAGTTTGTCACATTCACTAGATCATTTGGGGCCAGATGTAATTTCCTGTTTTTTTATTTTTATTTTTATTTTTTTATTAGGACTGTAGTAGATAAAAAATTGTAAACAAATCTGTATTTAGGACCATGTTGGAATGCCCCCAACCCATAGCTAAAATCCATAAAACTAAAGAAAGCAAGGAATGTAAAACAATTAACATGCATCTTTCTCTAATGTCAACCTAAAACATGAACCTTAGTTCAAAAACAAAAAACAAAGTTGTCCATTAAGATTTACTGTACAAACCCATCATGCTTTTCCTCATGTACGTAAAATTAAGTTGTTTTCTGAATAAACCAGTGGTCCTCACGTCATATACTACCTCTCAAAAACATAACGGATGTATTATATGACAGATAATAAGATGCACCAGCGGTCCTCACGTCATATACTACCTCTCAAAACATAATGGATGTATTATATGACAGATAATAAGATGAACCAGCGGTCCTCACGTCATATACTACCTCTCAAAACATAACGGATGTATTATATGACAGATAATAAGATGAACCAGCGGTCCTCACGTCATATACTACCTCTCAAAACATAACGGATGTATTATATGACAAATAATAAGCTCACAGCAAACCCACAAGCTTGTTTAATGATGTTGTTTAGTTTTTTTTTCCTTTGCTCGTTCTCCACGGCGCCCATTCATGAATCCTTTCCCTTCCCATGATCCCTTTACTTCGGGCGCGTTCATGGAGAAATACTTCCGCATTTGACCACCAAATTTTGGTGGTCAGATGCGGAAATGGGCGCACTTCCGGCGGTCTTCCGGGTGCTTCAAAACGCCACTGAGCAACTTGTACTGAAATGAACGGCAAGGGGGCGGGGCTATCGCTCCAGTACGCTCTCTATATTTATTACTCTATGGATACACCTAGCAATGTTTTGATCAACATCAACAAGCAACGTCAATTATCAACGTTGACTTTTCACCTTTCTGTAGAAAATGATCAACTCCTGGTTGTTCAGAAAAGTCAGATCATTAGCGCCCTCTACTGGTCAACATTTTGGAATCCTCCAATCACAGCCCTCCCTGGCGTCACCTGATCCTTTCTCTCAGACTGAAACCATGACTGCTGCTGCTGCTTCACTGCTGTGGACAAAAACAAGGATTTTGTAACTTTTATTCCGCTAAATGAACATTTTGAGTTGGGTGGCAGCTGGGTGAAAATGATTCAATGCAAACTAAGAATTCTTTTTTTTTCTTCTGAGAGTGTACAAATGGAACCAAATGGACATTTGGCCACCAAATTTTGGTGGTCAGATGCGGAAATAGGCGCACTTCCGGCGGTCTTCCGGGTGCTTCAAAACGCCACTGAGCAACTTATTGAAATGAACGGCATGGGGGCGGGGCTATCGCTCCAGGCCGCTCTCTATATTTCTAACTCTATGGTTCTCTGTCCTCCTAGTTACACGCCTACATGGACGAGCAGCTCTCTATATTTCTAACTGTATGGTTCTCTGTCTAACATTAATGTCCTCCTAGTTACACGCCTACATGGACGAGCAGCTCTCTATATTTCTAACTCTATGGTTCTCTGTCCTCCTAGTTACACGCCTACATGGACGAGCAGCGGAGGATAATGGCAGAAGGCAGAGCCAGAGGCGGGGCTTTCCAGGAGGAAGGGGGCGTGATCTTCGGCGTCCTGCCAGCCATGGGCGGAGCCATGGGCGGGCCCCTGCCGGCCCTGGGCGGGGCCATGGGCGGAGCCCTGGGCGGGGTCGGGGTGGGCGTGGCTGCGGCGCCCAGCGTGGGCGACGCCCGCATCTGGAGACGGCTGGTGAGACGCATAGCGACACGACGGCGACTGCAGAGAGAGGGAGGAGGAGGAGGAGGAGGAGGAGGAGGAGGAGGAGGTAGGAGCGAACGCGTTTTGGTGTTTTAGCTATTGAAAAATAGCAGATCTACAAGCTCATATCACGCCACCGAGTGGCGCGATATGAGCTTGTAGTTCTGCTATTTTTGGAAAAATTGTGAACATGTGCTGCAAATCTCTGAATACATTATTTTGGAAGCAAACATTTTTAACTAAAATTTTTGCTTCTGGGGGATCCCTAGAACAACATGTTTTCAGATGGGGGTCTGCAGCCAAATATGGATAATTCTGGTGGTCCTTGGCTTGAAATAATTAGCTGATCACTGACACAGGAACACAGATTTTTCAGAAAAAATAGAATCTAGTGTCAGAAACTATAGAATCTAGTGTCAAAAACTCGATTCTAGTGTCAGAAACTAGATTCTAGTGTCAAAAAGTAGATCCTAGCATCAGAAAATATAATTTCTTGTCAATAATAGTGATGTTCCGAGCAGGTTTTTTTGGGCCGATCCCGATCCCCGATTTTTTTTTTTTTTGTATCTGCCGATACAGATACCGATACCGATTTATTGTTAAATTCAAATATTTACCCTTTTCTACTGCAGCACGTCTCTTTGAATGGTCTTACCATACCTTTGTTTTGTATTTTATAGGGGTGGGACTCGATTAAAAAATTTGATCTAATTAATTAGAGGCTCAATAATTAATTAATCTCATTTTAATCGCATATTATTATTTACCTGAGAAAAGTGAGAAAGCACATTTTTGAACTGAATTTGATATTACGAGTGAAGCAATGAACTGAATGAGTGAAGCAATGAACTGAATACTAGGCCTGTGAATCTGTGGGTGTCCCACGATACAATTCAGTATCAATTTTCTGGGTCACGATTCGATCCAAAAACTAGATTTCTAGATTTTTTTAAATTCTCGATTCAAAAAGATTCCCCAATTCCAAAGCTTTCCTCTTTTCTTTTTTTTCTTCTTCTTATTTACCAAATTCAAGTACAAACGTTAGCATTTCTCAGTCAGTCCAGTACAATAATTGACTCTGGGGCAAAATAAATAAAATACTGGTACTTGGAAGACTAGCTGGTAAGAAAGGCAGTGCCACACACACAGCGCTGATTGTTCTGGAGCATACATTTGCGTACATTTAGCAGTCATTATTATCATGCAATTTAGCGTCAGATAAACACAGTGAAGTGAACTACTCTGAACTAGGCTACTATGATCAAACTGCTCACGGAGGATTTGTTTGCCCAAAGCCCACGTCAGTTGATCATCTGAGCACACACACACACACACACACACACACACACACACACACACACACACACACACACACACACACACACACACACACACACACACACACACACAGCTACAGCCAATATGAACTCGACTCCAGCTGCACTGATGAGCACCGGTCGCCAACTCCAGTTTGTCCCTATTCAAGCCATTGAATGTCAGACACCTCAACGTCGCTCTGGTACTAGCCAGAATGCAGAAAGACTTACCCAAGCTCCCTTCTCTTCACGGGGTCAGTCCAATGGTGGCTCTTCTACATAGATTTCTACGAAACGGGGACAGTAAATACACTAGCTCCAACATGTTGGATGTGATTTGAGGCTCGAGCTGCTGCGATGGTATGCAAATTCTTTGTTGCATAAACTGCCTTTTTGTCCACGCTTCCATCCGTTCTTTGCTTGAATCTAAATTTGCCATCAACGGGGCCGAGTAATGCTTGCTCATCTGGTTTGTCGTTCATGTTGCGAGTTGTTTTGTTTTGTTTTTGCTGCGGGGGAAGAGGACGAGGAGGCGGACTCAGTCTATAGAGTATAGACTGAGTTACGTTCACTTCATAGAGCTAGTAGACCAATGGCGATTCTTCTACATTGACTTCAACTGCAGTTTGTCCCTATTCAGGCCATTTGAACAGCGCTCAAGCGCTCAGTTTTTGACTCCTCAATGTCGTGACTCCGGTGGACTGCCGCTTCCGTGTGCATTAGCATATTGGGTAGGTGTGAAACGGTGATACAAAGAGAAACGTTCCACTTCAATGGTGTGAATGGGCCATCAGTGACAAACGACACTACGTCAACAACATGCGCTGCGCATGGGCTCATAGTAGAAGAATTGCGACATTGAGGGGTCAGAAACGGAGCGCTCCGAACATGCACTAGGTGCCAAAAACAGCGAGTCAAAACCAATACAGATCGGTTTTCCGGATCGGAGGTTTTGGTGATGGCCGATTGAGTCATTTATTTATGAAATCGGCCGATTTAAATCGGCGCCGATCGATCGAGAACACCACTAGTCAATAATTAGAATCTAGTGTCGGAAACTACTGTAGAATCTAGAGTCAAAAGCTAGAATGTTGCTGCAGCTGGTGTCAGGAACTACTGTATAATCTGGTGTCAGAAACTCAAATCGAGGGTCAGGACAAAATGGGTTAACATGGGGCTATGGGATGTTGTTCAAATTCACCTGTTTCTATCGCTGCAAAATGCAATTTTTGCTTATGTATCGTCTCTCCACCATGTCAATAGTATGTTGACACACACACGTTCACTTTGTACTTTACTCTAATTATTTGAAAACTTACTTTACTAGTTACTGTACTTACCTTGCAGATTTTGAATATTATTTCAAATTGTAGTTTTCTGACACCAGATTCTAGTATTTGATGCTAGATTCTAGTTTCTGACGCTACATTCTAGTTTCCGGCGTTAGATAGTAATTTCTGACACTAGATTCTAGTTTCTGACGCTAGATTCTGACACTAGATTGTAGTTTCTGACGCTAGATTCTGACACTAGATTGTAGTTTCTGACACCAGATTCTAGTTTCTGACGCTAGATTCTGACACTAGATTGTAGTTTCTGACACCAGATTCTAGTTTCTGACGCTAGATTCTGACACTTGATTGTAGTTTCTGACACCAGATTCTAGTTTCTGTCCACATGTTTTCACGATTTTTAAAAAATAGCAGACCTACAAACTTGAGATGGGACATTGGACATGATGTGTGCTGTGTGTACTGCTAGATCAGTGCTTTTCAATCTTTTTCATACCAGGGCCCACTATGTAGCTATGTTGCTGCTAATAACAATTCTTCTACATTTTGTAAAATGTTGAAGCATTCTTGAAGATTAATTCAATTAATTCAGTTCTTTAATTCAACTACCTTGTAGAGTTATAAATCTATAAGGGTCCATTTGGTTACCATCCTATCGATCCTTTAGCTGGGGACCACCTGGAATCCTCTCAGGGACCACTGGTTGAAAACCACTGTAACCACGTTATTGATTTGCCCTGACTGACATAATCCTAATCTCTCTACAGGAGCGGGCGCGGAGGCGGAGACGCTGGCGTTCCGTCGCGCTCTGTACCGCACCGGGGTTCGAGTCCGCGGCGTGGCGGGGGCGGGGCCTGACTCCTCGGACCGCGACCTCCAGCAGCGGCCCGTCACGGCGGAGAGTTTCCGCCGTAACTCGTCGCACCTGGAGCGGCTGCGTCCGTGGCTGCGGCGGGAGCTGACGGCTCTGTACGGAGCTCACGCCTCCCTGGTGGACGTGGTCCAGAGAATCATCTGCTCCAGACTGCAGAGACACGGTCTGGACGACACGCCCGCCGTGGAGGATGAGCTCCGCCCCTTCCTGCTGGCCAGGACCGCTCACTTCCTGCACGAGCTGCTGAGCTTCGCACGGTCGCCGCTCGATCTGGAGAGATACGATATGCAGGTACGTTTGGTTTAATCCGTTTTGTTCTGACCCTCGATTTGAGTTTCTGACAACAGATTATAGCTTTTGCTGCAAGATGCTAGTTTCCGATACTAGAATCTAGTTAATGACATTATATTCTAGTTTGTGATGCCACAATCTAGTTAATGACACATCTAGAATCTAGTTTCCGACACTAGAATCGAGATTCCGCTGCTAAAATCTAGTTTTTGAATCTATAACCTAGTTTTTGACACTAGATTCTAGTTTCTGACACTAAATTCTAGTTTCTGACACTAGACTCTAGTTTCTGACAGTAGATTCTAGCTTTTCTGAAAAATCTGTTCCTGTGTCAGTGATGCTCAACTTATTTCATGCCACGGACCCCCAGAATTATCTATATTTGGCTGCGGACCCCAATCTGAAAACATGTGGTTGCTTCCAAAATAATGTATTATTCCAAATTTTCGCAATTTAAAAAAAAAAAAAAAAAATAGCAGAACTATCGCGCCACTCGGTGGTGCGCTATGAGCTAGCCAAAACACCAAAATGCCTTCCGGTACAGACATGCATTTTGAAAGGCAGTTAATTTACTCCGACTTAAATATGTTTCTCTCTTTTACCAAAACGGGACTAAAGGTTTTGAGTTAACGTCGACTAAAACTGAATAAAATGTGAATATATACAGTGCAGTTTCCCAGCAAAGATGTTTCCAGCTCACAGGGCAGTATGAAGTGACTCTCCACCATCTTCCATGTCATCCAACAGGCCGTCTATGACACACCAGAAACAGAAGAGGGCGACAGTGACTCCTCCAACCACGGCTCTGTCATCTCTATATCAGAGGGGGAGGAGCCTCAGGATGGGAGGGGAGGGGGAGGAGGAGGGGGAGGAGCCAGCAGTCTCCATGACGACGACGTCATCCAGACAGGAAGCTCCTCCTTCCTCAGCCAATCAGCTTGGGACGACGACGAGACGCCCGGCCCCTCCTTCACCTCCTCCTCCGTGGCAGAGCTCTGCTCCCATTCGCCGGGGCTGCTGTCCGTCAGCCCCCCGGCCCCGCCTCCTACCAGGAAGGAGGGGGGAGGAGGAGCCAATGAGGCGGAGGCAGCCGCAGCAGGTAGGGAGGGAGAGGGGCGGGGCCTGTGGTGATGTTTACACACTAGCAGCGTGATCACTGATCACTGATCACTGATCGCAGGTTCATTTTATCATCACTAACGTCAGAGTGTTTGATTGAACTGCAATTTACAATTTAGGTATTTAGCAGACACTCTTAATCCAGAGCGATTTACATTAAGTAGAAACATTGCAATACATCATACAGATTACAGTTTACAATTTAAGCAGTAAGAGTTTACAATACACTTTACAGTTTACAATGTAAGCACTAAACCATGGTAATACATTAGACATCCTGTATAAGTCACTGCTACCTGAAGTCCTATGGGCTGAGAAGGTGTCTGAAGAAGTGTGTTTTCAGACTGCGGTGGAAGATAGGGAGTGAGTCTGTGGTTCTGACTGCGAAAGAAAAAATACAAAGCACACCTGTGCAGTGCAACAGTACTGTAATACTCCTCGCAATGTACAACAGTTGTGTTTCAGGTTACTGGCCATCTTAGAGAGAGAGAGAGAGACTGACTTACTTTTTCTCAGCAAACTGATCAGCAAAACATAGGCTATAATCCTTTGGTGTGTCGGATCGGAATTATAAAAAAAATGGTATCGGTGCATCCCTACTTGTACCCTGGTAAGATGGCCGCCACATAACAACGTCACTCCCCATTGGCCAGCTGCACAGGAGAGACATCTAGCTTCATGATATATATATCTATGGTCTCCAGGCTTTCATGTAAGTCTGGAAACTGAGTCTAGTGCTAGATTGACTTCTCTCAACACTCAGTGGTGATGTTGTGTTCCAGAACCAGCAGGAGGAGGGCTGTGAGATCTGTTAATGTTGTTTATCTATGGTTATAGAACCAGCAGGAGGAGGGCTGTGAGATCTGTTAATGTTGTGTTTCTATGATTCTAGAACCAGCAGGAGGAGGGCTGTGAGATCTGTTAATGTTGTGTATCTGTGGTTATAGAACCAGCAGGAGCAGAGGATGAGGAGGAGGAGGGCTGTGAGATCGTTGGTTATGTTAAACCCATGGCAGAGAGAACTCCTGAGCTGGTCCAGCTGTCCTCTGACACCGAGGAGGAGGAGACGCCTGCCCCCGCTGCCCCGGCTGCCCCTGCTGCCCCCGCTGCCCCCTCTGTCCTCCCTCTCTCCCCCATCCCCCCCGCCCCTCCCTCTCTACCCTCGCCCCCCACCTCCACCACAGACCTGGACGCAGACAGACAGAAGGACGGAGAGGGAGACAGGCAGCCGGACGCAGAGAGAGAGAGACCGGTGAGACTTCTATTCTATAGTGACTCACTGCAGTAGCTTCTATTCTATAGTGACTGCAGTAGCTTCTATTCTATGTTGACTGCAGTAGCTTCTATTCTATAGTGACTGCAGTAGCTATGGTGACTGCAGTAGCTTCTATTCTATAGTGACTGCAGTAGCTTCTATTCTATAGTGACTGCAGTAGCTTCTATTCTATGGTGACTGCAGTAGCTTCTATTCTATAGTGACTGCAGTAGCTTCTATTCTATAGTGACTGCAGTAGCTTCTATTTTATAGTGACTGCAGTAGCTTCTATTCTATAGTGACTGCAGTAGCTTCTATTCTATGGTGACTGCAGTAGCTTCTATTCTATAGTGACTGCAGTAGCTTCTATTCTATAGTGACTGCAGTAGCTTCTATTCTATAGTGACTGCAGTAGCTTCTATTCTATGGTGACTGCAGTAGCTTCTATTCTATAGTGACTGCAGTAGCTTCTATTCTATAGTGACTGCAGTAGCTTCTATTCTATAGTGACTGCAGTAGCTTCTATTCTATGGTGACTGCAGTAGCTTCTATTCTATAGTGACTGCAGTAGCTTCTATTCTATAGTGACTGCAGTAGCTTCTATTCTATAGTGACTGCAGTAGCTTCTATTCTATAGTGACTGACTGCAGTAGCTTCTATTCTCTGCGCCTTATAATCCAGTGCGCCTTATAGTGCGTAAAATCCGGTATCTCAGAGCCCCTGAGGCTTGTTGCTGAATAATATACAGCAATGATTATTCCCAGAATATAGAGCTTCAGAATATAGAATATAATATAGAACATATCTGGGCATTATGTGGCCCGGGGGCCAAATGTGGCCCTTTGGCTGACTCTGACCGGCCCGGGGACCACCAGTGGTCCTTGAGAGAGCTCCAGTTAAATGTGGAGAGTTGGTTAAGCAGATGTAACTCTTTGAGAATGTAAAAATGTAAATCATGTTTACACTCTCAAGAGTTAAACTATTCATCATCTGAATTACCTAAAATCTACACAATCAGATAATGTAAAAGATTGGTTATTTTTTTTTATCTATGTTTGCCTGTTTTGTTTCCCAAATCCAGCTTGGTATTGTGAACAAAAACAAAAGAAATCTTTAGTTTTGGCATCTGTGGGTCTAAAATTTCATCAATGTTGGTCCTCTGTGGCTCAAATACTGAATAAATAGAGGGCCCCAGTGTCAAAAAGTTTGGTCTTACCCTTACTTTCGTCTTGAAATTAAATTAATACTACACAGACTTTAGTTCAGCCTTTAGTCTTGGCCCTCCACAATATTTTATGTACCTATCTCATTTGGCCCCTTGGGGAAAATAATTGCCCACACCTGGTATAGAATATATGCATGTATGTGCCGTGGGCACATGCATATGTTCTGGGAATGTCCCAAAGTTGATCTGTTTTGCACTTGTGTAATGAGGATATTATCTAATCTACTCGGAATCCATGTCCCATGTATCCTCCAGATTTTAATTAAAAAAAAAAACAAAAAAAAAAAAACGTATTCTTCGCTGGATTCACTGCAGCAAAGAAAATTTTGATATTTATACGGAAACCTGCTCATGATATGTCTCAGAAAATGGAAAACATAATTTCTAGGGGTAGAACTATCATTTGTGAGAGTAAATGGAGCAAACAGGCAGTCCATTGAAGCACTTACCTCCTTATAATTTGTTATTTGTTTGAATTTACCAACAACATATCCCAAGGTGTTAAATCTAGGGGAGGGCGGTGTCGAGGGAGGGGGAGAAGGGTTTTCTGTAAAACTGAAAATGATTCATGAAAACCTATCTAGAATATAGAGCTTCTATGTGTTAACAAAACACAGCAGAAAAATAAAACACATCTGAAAGAGTTGCAGAAACTACAGTGAATGTCCATAATTTCTCTTCTTGTATACACCCTTGTTACCCTTTTTCAATTGAACCACTTTCACACAATTATTAATGACATTTAGAATTTAGAAAATATGATCTATTTCATAAACGAGTCAACGACTAATGTCCTCTAAACCCTGTGTGTTCTGTGGTGCCAGGCCTGCAGACATGCAGACGGACAGACTGATGTACAGATGGACAGTGACAGAGACTCAGAGCGTCCTCTAGACTTCTCTACAGCAGTGTCCAGGCTCTCAGAGCCACCAGGACCTCCTACAGAGACCAGAGACCATGTCCTGTCCCACAGAGACAGGAGCAGACACCAGGACAAGGAGCCCAGGTATTTCCCACTACTAGTTATTCATCTAGTCTTTCCCTACAACAACGTAGTAAGAGACACACCAACTGCTGCACAAGTGAGAAGTTAGGGCTTCGCGATTTTTGCCTAATAATAATTTTCTCCTCAATTTAAAATAAAACAGTCTGTGTTGTGAGTGATGCAGTGGTTAACTACTGTATGTAGACCTATGTTTGGAAGTTGCAGAGCTCCTGTGCTCCTGAAACTGTTGAACACAACTTACTTTATTCTACTGATGAAGACAGGCCTTTGAAGCTTACGGATGGCAGCCAACTATTTAGTGTTACTGTATATTAAAGTGTGGTGTGTTGTATTCTAATGTCTGTCTGTCTGTCTGTCTGTCTGTCTGTCTGTCTGTCTGTCTGTCTGTCTGTCTGTCTGTCTGTCTGTCTGTCTGTCTGTCTGTCTTCCAGTCTAATAGCAGACCTCCTGTCAGGCTCCGCCCCCTGTGACAGAGACAGAGACAGACGCAGGAAGAGGAAGAGGCGGGGCCTCTGTGATGAGGAAGAGGAAGAAGAGCAGAGAGGACGAAGGCCGGCCTTCCCTGGAATCTTCTGCCCAAGGTTCATATTATACACTTTTATTAAAGGGGAATTTTACCTATTTTTAACATTTTAGTATGTCATTGATGTACCTTCAAGGTGTTGGGTGGACATGATAAAAACGTTCCCCCATTCTGTGTTCCCAATAAATGGAGGTCTGAAGAAAACCACTAACATGGTGAAACATCTTGATGACATTATCAAGATGTATTTTCACCATGTTAATGGATTTCTTTAGACACCCATTTATTGGAAACACAGAATACCCGCAAGGATACCCGCAAGGATACCCGCAAGGGTCCATTTGGTTTCATCATTTAGTCTGGGGACCACCTGGAACCCTATGGGACCACCTGTTGAAAACCCCTGTTACCTGTAAAAATCCATAGATTGGCCGCACTGTTGTGTAACCCGCACGGTCAAAAGCATGTGAAAAAAGTAGCAGCTTATAGTCCGGAAATTATGGTACAGTACATAGTTCTATGTAAGCAGTGTTAGACTAGATAACGTTATGTGGTAATGTTTCTAGTGGGACATTAAAAACTGTGGCTCCTGTCAGTCTGTTTAGTGCTGTTATGTAGGAGTAGCTGCGCTGCTGTGTTGGTTAGAGTTGAATAAAGTACATCATGGTGCCCACACTTTTTTGACTTGAGAGCTGCTTTCAAAATGATCGGCTCAACAAGATCTACACATCAAAAAAATCCATTCCAAGAAAGTTTGAGCTTTGAAATAGTGGCGAGGATGTTACTTACTGTTAAGAATAATGCACTTGGAAAAATAGAGGGGGAGAACTGGAAGGTTTTCTTGTATAAGCGACTACTACTGTACCCAAAACTACTGTAAGAACTTTTTCACGTTTTGTCCACAATTGGGAAAGACAACTGGCAAAATGTTGGTCAAAATAACAATTATTCTCTGTTTACTAATTGTGTGGACTCTTGGAAATTACGTAATTCAGATGTTTAAAATATAATTTAACTACTTGAGAGCAGTAAAATGGAACCAAATGGACCCGTAAGGGTCCATTTGGTTCCATTTTATTGCTCTAAAGCAGGGGTGCCCAACCTTTTTTGACCCAAGATCTACTTTTCAGCAGCCAACCCCTCCGGGATCTACCAGTCCAATATCAACATTTCAAACCACACGCATCGTTGCCAGCCTGCAGTAACTTCACAACAACACAACACTACTTTGTTTTACCACTTTACTTTATGTCCATATAAGCATAAAGTACAACAGACTTGTCATAAATAGGCCTACAACAGTACAACATACTGTAAGTACAACAGACATGGACAAACACTGCCATTGCAAATGCATCACACACAGAGGCGAAAATCGCTCTTTTTTTCTTTTCCACCCCATTTTTTTCTTTCCCCCGCACATCTCCCGAGATCTACTTGTTATCAGGCCGAGATCTACCGGTAGATCCCGATCTACTGGTTGGGCTCCCCTGCTCTAAAGAGTTCAGCCCTGAAGTAGAGCTTCAGGGCTGAACTTTGGTTAACTTGTCCAGATTTTGAACAACATTGTTGGTCACTTCATTCCTCTGTGTGTTATTGGAGATGCTCTGTAGACACTATGGACAATTCACAACGATGGTTTTAGGGGGAATTGTGCCATCTATTGGGCTAAAGGTGCCATTGCAGGACGACTGGCATTTTTTAGACAATTTTATTGAAAAAATATGCCATCCTACAGAGCTGGGCAGTCCTGCCTAGAGTTCTCAAATTCTGCCCGAACCCGACCAGGACCAAACCCGAACAGGCCCTACCCGACATTTAGGGCCGGGTCGGGTCTAAAATCTATCCTAATCAATAGGGCCGGGTGGGGTCTCGGGGCCCCATGAAAATATAACATATATTGAATTATTTTACTATAGTAAGAATAATAGTTATTTTCTGTATTTACCTATTATGAAGATGGTGCTGATTGCCATTTCATTTTTTATCTGTGGCAAATTCTCAAATTTTGTCCAAACCCGACAGTTTAGGGTCGGGTAGGGCCTAAAATCTATTCCATTTAGTCGGGCCGGGCCTAGGGCCTGAACTGTCGGGGCCGGGCCTTAATTTTCAGGCCCGTTGAGACCTTTAGTCCTGCCCCCTTTGTGACGTCGCACTTGTTCCACAAATGGATTCAATTTCCCATTCAATTTCCTCCTTAGACTTTCAGAAAATGATCTCTATACAGATGATTACGCTGCGGAAAAAGCCAACTCTAGTCTCAACAAATCATCATGACGACAAACAATGTTTTGGGACAGTCACTTAATTTCTAAGAAGAAAAACAAAACATAATGTTGTATCCTGCCCTTTTTTCTTTTTTTTTTTTAAACTATATATTCTATGATAATATTGTGATTTGTCACAGCCTGAGTTGGCTTTGTCCGCGGCGTAATCATGTTTATATTAACCATTTTCGAAAAATATATGAGGAAAATGAATGAGGATTCCATTTCTGGGAAAGTAATATTGTCATAAGTAATATATTATTATTATATTCTAGCAATAAGTAAAGCAATATTATTACTTTTTCTAAGGGGTCATAAGTAAAATAAAGACATTACCGTATTTTCCGGACTATAAGGCGCACCTAAAAGGCTTTAATTTTCTCAAAAATCCACACTGCGCCTTATAATCCAGTGCGCCTTATACATGGATTGGTTGACTGCAGGTGCTTCTATTCTATGTTAACTGTAGTAGCTTCTATTCTATGTTAACTGTAGTAGCTTCTATTCTATGTTAACTGTAGTAGCTTCTATTCTATGTTAACTGTAGTAGCTTCTATTCTCTGCGCCTTATAATCCAGTGCGCCTTATATATGAAATCAGTTCTAAAAGGTGCGCCTTATAATCCAGTGCGCCTTATAATCCGGTGCGCCTTATAGTGCGGAAAATAAAGACATTCCTCCTAAGTACCGTAATTTCCGGATTATAAGCCGCACCAGCTAAATTTGGGGCAAAATACTGATTTTTCCTTGTATAAGCCCCACCTGACTATAAGCCGCACCAGACAACAAGCTTCATGTTAGAGCAGTGGTTTTCAACCTTTTTCACAATTTAACAACATCTTCACCCCACAGACCCCAAAACTAAAGATTTCTTTTGGTTTTGTTCACAATTCCAGGATGGATTTTTGCAAACAAAAGAGGCAAAAACATCAAAATTAGACCAAAATGAACATGACCTATGACTTATTAATTAAGTGGTGCTAATTTAGATGGTGAGTATCATAACGTTTGAGAGTGTAAACATGAAACGCTCTCAAAGAGTTACATCTGGTTAACCAACTTTCTATCGTTTAGTCTGCGGAGCCCACCTGGAACCTTGAAAATCCATAGACTGGCCGCACCGTTGTATAAGGCGCAGGGTCAAAAGCATGTGAAAAAAGTAGCGGCTTATAGTCCGGAAATTACGGTAATACTGCCCATCCCTGCTCCTGTATGACCACAGTAAGGAGTGTTAAGGACGGTCAATCGGCCTGCGAGAAAAAAAAAAGCTCACTGGAGTGAGCTTTGAAAAACATGTGTTGAAAAACGAACACGCGCGCCATAAACGACACTGGACGCTGGGCAATAACGCCCGGCGTCACACGCTCTCTTTAGCGCACGTCGTTTTTTGAGCACAAAACACCACTCCTGTTGAAAATGAACGAGAATGCGCCATTTGTTACTCGTCGTCTGTAAGTCCCTTGAAGGGGAATTCCACCCATTTCCTTTTTTTTTATCACTTAAATTTTTTATTGAGAGAAGGGCAGGGAAAAACAAATAAACAAATGAACAAAAAAGGGCTGCAATATTCATACATCACACAGTTCAAAGCATTTCATACAATCTCCTACTTATACAATATCAAGCTATGGGCTGAAGGAAAAAAAGCCATTTCTCCCATCTTTTGTAGAATGTTTCTTCTTGTAGTCTGAGCATAAAAGTTAATTTTTCCATGTTGTAAATGTCCTCAATAATGGCCGTCCAATTGTCTTTTGTGGGTGGATCCTGTTGGTACCAACGTCTAGTGATCGCTTTTTTACTTGTTGCTAAAAGGATCTTGATTAGGTATTTGTCATTTGTAAGTAAGTCCTCAGATATATTTCCTAACAGTAAAAAGGAACAATTCTGTGGTAGCTGAAAGCCCAAAATGGTCTCCATGGTGGAGTGGATGTCCTGCCAATATTTCTGAATTTTAGGGCAACTCCAGAATATAACAGTTTTTTTTTGCCATGGCAGTAGAGCTACGTCTTTCTTATCATTATTAAAAATAGTTATGACCGATGCCTCTTAGGTTGATCTACGTCTCTCTACGTCGCTTACCGTCGCTGGTTTGATACAATCCCAATGATAACAGCAGTGAGCAGCGACCGCATATTCCATTCAGAACGGACCAAAATAAGGGACGGACCAACCCGGAACCGGAAGTGTGTCGCCATATAACTTGTCCGACGGGAAACATGGACCGAAATATGAAATATGACTTTTAGATGAAAATCGCTGGCACTGGCTACCTCAAAAAATATGAAAAAGGGCTGGCACTGGGTGTGTTAACATGGTGAAAATACATCTTGATGATGTCATCAAGATGTTTCACCATGTTAGTGGTTTTCTTCAGACCTCCATTTCTAGGAAAACACCTCTAGGGTATACTAATGACATATTAGATTGTTGAAAATGGGTGGAGTTCCCCTTTAACCCTGTTTCCTGTTGTCTGTCTCTTCCAGTGCGTCGTCCACTCCCTCGCCGCCCCGCCCAGCTAGGCTCCGCCCCCTGTCGCCCTGGGCCCCTCCCCTTTCCCCCGACAACCCCTCCTACCACCTCTCCTCCTCCTCCTCCTCCCCCTGTCGCTCCTCCTCTTCCTCCTCCTCCTCCTCCTCCCCTCTCCTGTCCTCCCTCCTCCCCTACCTCCCCCTCTCCCCTCACCGCGGGGACAAACCAGGAGGGAAGAGGAAGTATAAGAGCCGCCACCTGGACGACCACGCCCACGACCCTACATGGAGACCTGGAGGGGGAGGGGGAGGGGGAGGAGACAAGAGGAAGGACAGAGGGAAGGAGAGAGGAATGGAGGAGAGGAGGAGAGAGAGGAGGAGACGGAGGGAGAGAGGGAGAGCCGAGAGAGCAGAGAGGTGAGAGGAAACCTTGGATGTTGTAGAGCAGGGGTTTTCAACCTTTTTGACACCAGGGACCAACATTTATTCAGGATTTGAGCCATGGAGGACCACCATTTGAGGATATTTCAGCCCCACAGACCCCAAAACTAAAGATTTATTTTTGCTTTTGTCCACAATTCCAGGCTGGATTTGGGGAAACAAAACAAGCAAAACATACATTCCAAAATGGCTAATTCAGATGATGAATATTTTAACTCTTGAGAGCGTAAAAATGGACCCACAAGGGTCCATTTGGTTTCATTTTTACGTTCTCAAGAGTTACATCTGGTTAACCAACTTAGCTGAGGACCACCTGGAACCCTCTCAGGGACCACTGGTGGTCCCCAGGCCACCTGTTGAAAACCCCTGATGCAGAGACATTGACACACAGATCCCTTGATCATCTTGATGATCTTGATAATCCCTCTGACAGGTTATCAGAAAAGCTATAGGCTCGCTCCCATTAGGCTCAATAGCAACAAAATAATTTATAGAAAACCCTCTGTTGTGAATTTGTGCAAATGAATGACATCTAAGGACAGCTTAAGGTGTCTACTTTAAGGGGAAAAATTAGGTAAGTTGAAGATGTGTTTCAGTTTGTTTTTAAATACATTTGACAAAACAGCCTGTATTTTCACATTTCACTGTTTCCAGAGCTCATTCAGATATAAATGCATTTAAAGTTACATCATTTATCAATTCTAGTTGTAAAGTGTCCTCTGGGTTTTGTAGTGCAATCACCACTTAAAGGACTTCCTAATTCCTAATTCCTAAAACCTAAAACGACTTTTGGAGTGATAAGCAGAAAACAGAATAAAGTGCTTTACAGAGCAATAGAGCAAAGAAAAGGAGAAAATAGGATGAATGAAAATAAAATCTGTATAATTAAGGAGGCATAAAATTAAAGATGCAATACAATAAGGATATAAAATGTCATAAAAATGCAGTATAATGATAAAACCAAAGTCTGTTAAAAGCAGGAGCATACAGTTGTGTTCAAAATAATAGCAGTCTGATTAAAAAACTGAATAAAGACCAAAATCCTTATAGTGGTTGTAATTCCATGCATTGGGAACACTGCACATCATATTTTAAATCAAAACATGAAGAAAAAAGCAGAAATTATTTAATTACTTTACAGAAAATGAAGAAAAATGAACATTGGGCTGTTCAAAAAAAATAGCAGTGTCTGCATTTTACTTTACAAACTCAAATATTTACTGTATTAACTGAAAAATATCCAAGATTCAGCATTCCTGTGAATCACTAAACTAATATTTAGTTGTATAGCCACTGTTTTTGAGAACATCTGTGTTGCATGGAGTCGACCAGCTTCTGGCATCTGTGAACAGGTATTCCAGCCCAGGATGATTTGACAACGTTCCATAATTCCTCTGCATTTCTTGGTTTTGCCTCAGAAACAGCATTTTTAATGTCACGATCTCGGATTAAGGTCCGGGGATTGGGCTGGCCACTCCATGACTTTAATTTTGTTGGTCTGGAACCAAGAAGCTGCTCGCTTACTGGTGTGTTTGGGGTCATTGTGTTGCTGAAACACCCATTTCAAGGGCATTTCCTCTTCAGCATAAGACAACATGACCTCTTCAAGTATTTTGATGTATCCAAACTGATCCATGATCCCTGGTATGCGATAAATAGGCCCGGCACCATAGTAAGAGAAACATCCCCATAGTAAAGCATGGTGGTGCAAGCATCCTGATACTCTGACTAAGTTGGTCGACTCCATGCAACACAGATGTGAACAGGGTTCCCGTGGAATCTTAAAAAGTCTTAAAAGCATTGAATTTATGAATTTGAAAATAATACCTTAAAAAGACTTTAAAAAGTCTTGAATTTTTATATCTAGGTCTTAAATTTGCGCAGTTCATAATTTCAAACACGTGGTTGACAAATGAAAATTTTGAGGAGCAATGTTGTCAAAATTTTCATTTGTCAACCACGTGTTTGGTTTAAATAACGTTAACCAGAAAACGCTGCGGCGTAAACTTAGCAATCATCAAGTAATTGATTTCTCGGTTACGCACCAAGAAAACAGAAAACTCTCTGAGTCAGACCTTTAGCTTTATGCATGCTGCGTGTCTGTTGCAACTTCAACAACAACTGATGTTATTATTGATGCTTTACTTGACTAATAAAAGTCCTGTAACTGAAAATGGTATGGGTGCGGCTTCATCACCCGTGGCGCGAAGCACCAAGGGTGATGAAGCCGTCCCCATACCATTTTCTCCTGCCCCTCCAATTGGGAAATGTTACATCCACCCCTGGGTATTAACGTTTTATGTAAATGGCCTTAAAAAGGTCTTAAAAAGACTTAAATTTTACTTTAAGAAACCTGTAGGAACCCTGTGTGAAGCGGTTCTCAAAAACAGTGGCTATACAACTAAATATTAGTTTAGTGATTCATGCTAAATCTTGGATATTTTTCAGTGAATACAGTAAATATTTGAGTTTGTAAAGTAAAATGCAGACACTGCTATTTTTTTGAACAGCCCAATGTTCATTTTTCATTTTCTGTAAAGTAATTACCGTAAATAATTTCTGCTTTTTTCTTCATGTTTTGATTTAGAATATAATGTGCAGTGTTCCCAATGCATGGAAATAAAAAAATTAGTTGCTGTGTTATTGTGCACAGCAAACAGGCCAGCAGTGGAAGACCTGAGGGGGCAGTCATGTACAGTAGGTAGGAAGGTGCAAGACCATTGAGAGCTTTAAAGATAATTAAAATCATTTTAAAATCAATTCTAAACACAGCTGGAAGCCAGTGCATTGAAGCTAGGACACGATTAATTATGTTCTCATATTACGTTTAGTTAAAACTCTGGGCTAGTTGTAATCTGTCAACAAGTTGTTATCTTTAGACTTGGAAAAGAGTACATTGCAGTAGTCAAGCCTGGAAAATACAAAGGCATCAGAGTTTTAGCATCATCCATTGACAGATAGGACCTGATTGGTGATAAAAGGCAGTCTTGGTAACATGATATATGAGTGAATTAAAAATCAACTCCGAGTCAATGATGACCCCATGATGATGATGATGATGATGATTCCTCTCTCTCTCTCTCACAGCAATAGAAAGGCTCGGGAGGAGAGGAGTCCCAGTGTAGAGATCATCTACGAGGGAACCTTGCCCTCCAGCACGTCTCGCTCCCCCAGCAACAAACACCGCAGGAAACGCAGCAGAAGATCAAAGAATAACAGGTAAGAGAAACACAAGGAATCAGTGCTTTTTCATTTCTAGGAGTTTATTGAGCGTCATTTACCCTCAGTATGTTTTTAGTAGCACTCAAAGGACAACTAAGGTTCATGTTTTAGGTTCTTATTAGAGAAAGTAAAAGTTGGGTGTTAATTGTTTTACATTCCTTGCTTTCTTTAGTTTTTGGGATTTTAGCTATGGGAGGAGGCATTAGGACATGGTCCTAAATACATACATTTGCTTACAACATTTTAAAGAGATTTTTTTTATTATTATTATTATTATCTACTCCAGTCCTAATAAACGCTGGTAAATTATAACTAGCCACAGAAGTTGACAGGATCTACGGAATGACTGAACCATATTTGTGCAGTGCATGCCTGACCCAGAGGCTCAATATGGCACTTTGTCACATTCAGTATTCAGTATTCATTCAATTTGTGGCCAGATGTCATTTCCTGGGATTTATTAGGACTGTAGTAGGGCTGTCATTTTACCTCTAAAATCCCATTCGAAATTCATTCATTTAATATTTTTAATACTTGAATATTATTCAAATATTTATGAATATTAATATGTATTTATTTTCAGCTTATCATATATATTTATACACCGGTATATACCGGTGTATATAGCCCATAAGACACTCAGTAATTATGCAAGTAATTATGGGCTATTGACACCTCATTCATACTCTTTCTGTCCACTAGAGGCCCCCATTTACATGCAAATGCAGGCCGTTGTGTTGTCTAAAGAAACCTGCAACTTCACAATGACCACACAGTGAGAGTGTATAGGGCACAACTTCTTGTGGAACTGAAAGCTAACACAGCTGTATGGAATGCTGACTTTTGGCTGCTGCATGGGATTTGTGTATTAACATTTTTTCCATGTTGCAAGTGGATGACACAGAGTGGGGTAAGTCTGTGCGCTCTCTGTCTCTCTCTGTCTCTGTCTCTCTCTGTCTCTCTCTCTCTCTCTCTCTCTCTCTCTCTCTCTCTGTCTCTGTCTCTGTCTCTCTCTCTCTCTCTCTCTCTCTCTCTCTCTCTCTGTCTCTCTCTCTGTCTCTCTCTGTCTCTCTCTGTCTCTGTCTCTCTCTCTCTCTGTCTCTCTCTCTCTCTGTCTCTGTCTCTGTCTCTGTCTCTGTCTCTGTCTCTGTCTGTCTCTCTCTCTCTCTCTCTCTCTCTCTCTCTCTCTCTCTCTCTCTCTCTCTCTCTCTCTCTCTCTCTCTCTCTCTCCTCCCTCCGAGCAGCTGTGTGTGTGTGTGTGTGTGTGTGTGTGTGTGTGTGTGTGTGTGTGTGTGTGTGTGTGTGTGTGTGTGTGTGTGTGTGTGTTGTCTGATTAGAGATGCTGAAGAGAGCGTGATCGGTAATAGGCCTACATCCGTACTGAACTGAAAAAGTAACTGCTGCGGCAGATTTGTTACATTTGTTACATTTAACGGGGCTAAATTCGAATGGCAACTTAATCTTTCGAATCCTTTTTTTTTTGTATTCGAACAACATTCATTAAATGAAATTTGTTCTGACAACACTAGACTGTAGTAGGTGTTAAAAAAATACATTTCTTTAAAAGTCTGTAATCAAATATGTATTTAGGACCATGTTGGAATGCTTCCTCCCATAGCTAAAATCCCTAAAACTAAAGAAAGCAAGGAATATAAAACAATTAACACCAATCTTTTACTTCCTCTAATAGCAACCAATGTTGTTCTTTAAGCATCGTTTTATTATCGCTTTTAACTCTTTGACAGATTAGCAGAAAAGCTAGGCTTGCTCCCATTATGCTCAGTAGTAACAAAACAATTTATAGAAAATCCTCTGTTGTGAATTTGTACAAATTAATTGCGTGTTAATAAAACAAACCCTAAAACGACTTTTGGAGTGATAAGCAGACAACAGAATAATCAATCACTCCAAAGGTCATGGTAAATCTGTTAAAAGGATCCCTGTCTAATAAGATAAACATCGCTTAAAACATTATACTCTCCCTATATAACTAAAATAAACAAATAAAAACACCAATGGCATCTTATTTCTTTCATAATTGGAGAATATCTCACTCAACAGGAACTGCTCCTGGCGCAGGATGATGATGTCATCTAGCTCTATAGGATATATGTATGAATATATGGATGAACAACATGCTCATGTGACATCATCATCCTGCGTCTGAAGCACCTATTGAGTGAAAGATTCTCTATTTATGAAAGAAAATAAAGTATTGAAGGTGTTTTTATCTGCATGTTTTAGTTAGTAGAAGGCAAGTACAGTGTTTTAAGACATATTTGTCTTATTAGCCAGGGATCTTTTTACGGAGTTAATAATAATAATAATAAAACATCACTGCCCTTCCTCCCCCCCCAGCACACCTGTGATCATCACCATCAACAGTGACAGTAGCCATGACGACGTCAACAACCATGACAACACCCTGAGCCCCTTCAGCGGTCTCCAGCCCATCGACTTCTCCAACCTCCACGCTCTGGCGTTGGCCGCCACCGATCCCGTAGGCGCCGGGTCCGCCGCCGCCGTCGACGATGACCTCAGTGTCGACATCAGCCAGCCTCCTCTGGACATCATGGACGTTGGAGGGGGAGGGGCGGCGTCCAAACCGGCCCACACCCAATCGAAAGCCGCCCTCGACCCCGTCACGGTTCACGACAGTGACGATGACGTCGGGTCGGACACTCCCCATCATGGCAGCAGCGGAAGGCGAGAAAACGACGACGACGTTGTGAGTCTGGTTAGACCACAGGGAGAAGAGGAGAGAGACCGGAACGATGGAACCAAAGAGATTACTAGAGGTGGGACGATTCACTTCACGTCACCATATACGATACGATATTGATGTTTTAGTGTTCTGGATCAATTAGTGTTCTTAGTTATGCTGTGATTTGAAATATCGATAGATTGCATTTTCCCCCCACAAATGACTGTGCTTTTATTTTACTAGAACAAGGAGGATTCCACCCATTTTCAAGATTTTTTCTGAGCATACAAACATTTGCACACCATCAGAAAAAAAGGTTCTAAAAGAAAAATGATTAACAAACACAACTTGATGATGTCATCAAGTAAAATACAGTACAGTAAAATGTTGAAAATGGGGGGAATTGTGAACAATATGGACCATGACAAGTTCAACCAACTTGTCAAACATCTTCAAGCAATTTTAAACAATATAGATAACAAAAAGTTCAATCCTACACATCAGTGCAGCCTGATAATGTTGGTCAGTCTTTCTGACATGAACACATTAATGAATAGATCCTACATGAATATAAAGAAATCGATTTTGAACCTGGCGAATTGATATTGATATCATGGCATTAAGAATTGTGATATATTGGCCAGGGGTGGGACTCGATTAAAATTTTTGATCTAATTAATTTTAAGCTTTGTAATTAATTAATCTCAATTAATCGCATACCAATATTTGACCCGAGAAGCATTTTTTGTGTCACTTAAAACAGGTTGTTAGTGTGTGAGTGAGTTTTTATATAAATCCAAACCCACAGTGTGTCACACTGGGGCGTGTTATGTTGAGGATGAGGGTTAGAGATAGCGTTAGTAATTTCAGACCAATGAGAGGACGGAACAGTAGTAGTTCAGATCAATGGCAGTCCTTATTGGTTACCCTGATTGGCTTCTTCTCCCATTGTGTGCAACGCTATGACCGGTTCTGTGGTGCAAAAAAATGTGAGATTAAAATGAGTTATTTTTTTAATTGCGTTATTTTTCTGTACCGTATTTTCCGCACTATAAGGCGCACCAGATTATAAAGCGCACCGGATTATAAGGCGCACCTTTTAGAACTGTTTTCAAATATAAGGCGCACTGGATTATAAGGCGCAGAGAATAGAAGCTACTACAGTTAACATAGAATAGAAGCTACTACAGTTAACATAGAATAGAAGCTACTACAGCTAACATAGAATAGAAGCTACTACAGCTAACATAGAATAGAAGCTACTACAGTTAACATAGAATAGAAGCTACTACAGCTAACATAGAATAGAAGCTACTACAGTTAACATAGAATAGAAGCTACTACAGTTAACATAGAATAGAAGCTACTGCAGTCAAACAATCCATATATAAGGCGCACTGGATTATAAGGCGCAGTGTGGATTTTTGAGAAAATTAAAAGGCTTTTAGGTGCGCTTTATAGTCCGGAAAATACGGTAATTAATCTCAATTAATCAGTTAAAGTCCCAGCCCTAATGTTGCCATATCTATTATTTTTTGCCCACCCCTAGAGCTGAACGTCGTCCCGAAGCAGAGAGGAAGAGGAGGAGAGGGGCGGAGCGAAGACGGCGACAGAGAGAGAGAACGGAAAGACCAGACCTCCGTCTCTACCGACAGCCGTCTCCTAGCAACCATCCTCAGCGACCTGCAGAGCCTAGCTGACCCCAAACTAACCCGTTCTCCTCCCACCTTTGACCCCACAGATGCCCCTCCTCCTCCTCCTCCTCCTTCTCCTCCTCGCTGTGACCAGGGTGCCGAGTCCGACACGCTATCCAGAGAGAGAACGACGCCCGCCGTCGACCCGTCGCGCCCCGGAACCCTCGGTGGGTCGCCCCTCGGTTTTCACACCGACAGGACTCGCGGTTCGCCCGTTGGCCCGTTGGACGCCGTGAGTCACAGATCGTGTGCCGACTTGCAACCGAGGAGTCACAGCTCACCGTTAGACTCCTCCCACGCCAGGAGTCACAGCTCACCGCTAGACTCCTCCCACGCCAGGAGTCACAGCTCACCGTTAGACTCCTCCCACGACAGGAGTCACGCTTCAGACAGGAGGCACGCATCACACAGCCAATCAGAGGCCAGGAGGCACGGATCACACAGTCAATCAGAGGCCAGGAGGCACGGAACACACAGCCAATCAGAGGCCAGGAGGCACGGATCACACAGCCAATCAGAGGCCAGGAGGCACGGATCACACAGCCAATCAGAGGCCAGGAGTCACGGATCACACAGCGAATCAGAGGCCAGGAGTCACGGATCACACAGCGAATCAGAGGCCAGGAGTCACGGATCACACAGCCAATCAGAGGCCAGGAGTCACGGATCACACAGCCAATCAGAGGCCAGGAGTCACAGTCCAGCCGCTGACTCACATCCCAGGAGTCACAGTTCATCTATTGATTCACATTCCAGACGCCACAAATCACGTGGTGAATCGGATTCCAGGAGTCACAGTTCACCACTAGACTCACACGGCAGGAGTCACGCTTCAGCCAGGCGCCACGGATCACACAGCGAATCAGAGGCCAGGAGTCACAGTTCAGCCGCTGACTCACATCCCAGACGCCACAAATCACGTGGTGAATCAGATTCCAGGAGTCACGGCTCAGCCATTGACTTCCATCCAAAGAGTCTCAGTCCACACCAGAGTGAGAGATCCCCTGTTGCCTCCCGCTCCTCCCACAGTCCTACCTCTGTTTCTCCATCCGTCTCGGCACCACCAGAGCCTCGCCCGCCTGCCCCTGCTGCCCCCGCTGCCCCCGCCTCCTCAGACGACGACACGGACTTCTGCCAGCTCCTAGAACCACCTCCACCTCCGACCAATCAGCAGAAGGCGGACAGGAAGAGAAAAGCCGTCTCCTCTCCGCCTCCGCTGCACCGCTGTAACAGAACCCGTCTGGGAGGAGGAGGAGTCAAGGAAAACGGCGTCGTCTGCGACGATGCCGCCGCCGCCGCTACCGCTCTGACGCTGGCCAATAGAAACACTCCGCCGCCCCTCAGGCACAAGGACGCCAAAACCTTCTCTCCTATCCCGCCCCTCAACGTCCGCCACTCTCCTCTCGGCGAGTCACAGTCCAGCAGCAACGACTCGCTCGGCGTCATTCCTCCCATGGACTTCCGTCACTACTCTGCGGCGTTCCCGGTGGACGGCGTTCCCAAGGACAGCCAGCCCATTCCTCCCATCTCTACCCTGAAGAGACAGTTCTCCTATTCCTTTACGTCCAGGGCAGAGAGGACCGTTGACTTTTACTCTGATTCTCATCACGGTTCGGCCGTCCTCTCCCATCCCTTCCCCGCGGAGCGCCACCACTCCCTCTCCCTCTCCGGCTCCGCCCATCATCATCACCACCACTCACGTCGGATCCATTCCGACTCCTCCGTGGAACTCCACTCCTCCTCCAGGGAAGAGAGTTTGACCCTCAGCGGCTCCTCTAGAGACAGGAGAGCGTTCGGTTGGACGCAGAGCGTTCGCTCTTCTCAGTTGGCCGCGAAATCCTCCGTCGACTTAACACACTTGCCTAAAACGTCGTCGTCTCCCGTCGACGACGCTGTGCAGCTGGACAAACATTCCTCGTACGCTCCTCCGTCTCGCGACTTCTCCCGTTCCTCTCACCCTCCCGCCGTCGACGGCCTCTTCCACAAATCACCCGTTCCACAGAGAGACCACACCCACGGGTACCCAGGCCAGACGCACCACAAGGCCAACAGAGACTCAGACTGGGAGTCACAGCCCTCCTCCGTTGACCCTCACAGCCAGTCCTGGACCCATACGGTCCCCGGTCCAAAGTCCTCTCCAAACAACACGGCTCACATCTGGCCCCCTGTTGAGTCCAAGTCCCGGCAGAACAACCAGGTTTGTAGTGACTCCCGTTTAAAGTCTCCCCTCAACGACTTTGTTTGTATTGACTCTTGGCCCTCGGTCGAGTCCCTGGAAAACGAGCCGGTTTGCTCCAAATCCCCTCCAAACAACCCAGAGCGTGGCGACAGACCTCCCTCTGAGTCCCAGTCCAAACCCCTAGTCCCTACTAACTGCCTCTGGGAGTCTGGACCCAGCACTGGCTCTGGGACACAGAGTCCAGGCAAAGACCATGAGTCAAAGTCTTCCCGTTCAGAGACTGAAGGACTCCTGGTGGACAGGACTGTGTCTCCTCCTAATGAGGACGGAGAGAGGGCAGAAGTGTGTATAGATTAGAAGACACACACACACACACACACACACACACACACACACACACACACACACACACACACACACACACACACACACACACACACACACACACACTGCTAGTCGCAATGCAACTCTAGGTTATTTTATAATTGGGCTGCAATCTACAAAGTGGAGCATGGGTGTCAAACTCTGGCCCGTGTGCCAAATTTGGCCCGCCGTGAAATTTCATTTGGCCCTTGAGACATTATCAAATTAAAGGGGAGGTCCACCCATTTTCAACATTTTAATGTCATTAACCCATTAAGGACGGGAATCCATATTTGGATCCTGTACAGTACAGTATTCAAATATTCAATTTGTTTTTATGCTGATATATAAATATTTAAAGTTTTTCAAAAACCTTAGGTCAGGCCTAAATACTTAGAGATGTTGTGTATGTGGACATGATAAAAAAAAAAAGTTCCCCCAATTCTTTATTTCCTAAAAATGGAGGTCTGGAAAAAAATCATTAACATGGTGAAATACATCTGATGACATCATCAAGATGTATTTCTCCGTGTTAATGATTTTTCTTTCAGACCCATTTCTTCCCAATGGTTCACATTTGGTTCACATTTGTACCCTCTCAGGAAAATTTTGAAAAAATGGGTCGTTCAAACTTGGCCCACGGCTTTGTTCAGTTTTAAATTTTGGACCACTCTGTATCTGAGTTTGACTCTCCCATAACAAGAATTATCATCTGTGATTTGCTAGTATTAAACAACGTTAAACTCACCAACATTACAGCTGTATGGAAGAAAGCTGCAGTGTATTGATAATAATCCACAGACATGTTTAGAGATACTTTCTGTCAATAAATTCTCTGCAGGTGATTATTTTTTAAGTACTGAAGTTCTGAAGCGCTCGTCATTAGTCATGAACAGCCAACCTGTTAATACAAATGAGTCCAGCACTTTTATTTACTGACAGAAAGTAGCTCATATCATGTCTACTGTGGATTATTATCAAACAAATGCTTTGCAGATATTAAGAGGATAATTCAACCTTTCCATACAGCTGTAATGTTGGTGAGTTTAAAGTTGTTTAATACAAGCAAATCACAGATGAAAATTCTTGTTATAGGAGAGTCGATGGACCATTCAACCCAATTATGAAAGAATCTAGAGTTGCTTTGTGCCTAACACACTGCGATGTAATGAAGACGCTCACACACACACACACACACACACACACACACACACACACACACAGTCACACACACACACACACACACACACACACACACACACACACACACACACACACACACACACACACACACACACACACACACACACACACACACACAGTGTCACAAGCTGATAAAGTTGAAAAGCAGACCGTCATCTTCTCTGTTGAAAAGAGGCGTTATATGAATCGTTCTTTTACTTGATTTGTTTTGAATATAATTACTTTTTTATGAACTGTTGTTTATAATTGTTTATAGATTCACTTTTTTGTTTCACTGCTATGGATGTTTACACTGGTGTGTGTGTGAATCTACAGACGATGTGTGAATAAATAATATGAAGCAATGCTTTCTTACACGTACAAGTGATTAATCGTCAATAAACACGACGGAATTCACTAGTGCTGGGCAATTAACTAAAATTATATTGAAACCAATAACTCACTTCGTTCCTGCTCATGTATATTGATCAAAGAAGTGGAGAATCAGGTGAGGATTTGAATTTCTTATGTCAATCAATATTACATTAATTCAACTGAAGCACTTAACCCTGAGCTGTGGCCTTGATGTTGGATAACCATAGAGGCATCTGGTTAGGATGCCTCTCGAGCGTCTCCCTAGGGAGGTCCTGGAGGCACGTCCCACTGGGAGGAGACCCCGAGGCAGACTGAGCTGTCCCTGGAAAGGAGCCAGCTGAGGTGGTTCTGGTTCATCTGGTTAGGATGCCTCTCGAGCGTCTCCCACTGGGAGGGGCAGACCAAGGACCAGATGGAGGGATTACATCCACTCTCTGGCCTTGGATCGCCTCAGGATCCCCCAGGAGGAGGTCACTAATGTTGCTATAGGGACAGGGAAGTCTGGAGCTCTCTGGTGGAGCTGTTGCCCCTGCGACCCGACCTCGGATAAGCAGATGAAGATGGATGGATGGATGGATGGTCCTCATCCTTCTACTGCTTGGGGAAGAAAGGTGGATTTTTATTTTTTCATAAATGGGTTCGACAACATACCGGTAAAATGGTTTGTTCTTTGGGTTAAAGCAAAAGCATTTGTCCTTAGTCATTTACAATGTCTCGATTTCACAACAGTTTAATTCCTTGGAAGCTCACCTTACTTAGCTCTGAAATTTTGTTTTCTTTGTCGTTTTCCTCCAAATGACTTCCATTTTCCTTTCCCAGCTCACAGCCTTTGGAGTGGATTCTTCAGGAGTCCGTTCACCCACAGAGGGCTGGGGTTGACATGTCTCCTTATAATCTTTATGTTTAGTTGCGTGTTAGTATTGATTCTGTCTTTTTTGTGTGTGAATATGGCCTGAATATAAGACAGTGTTTCTTCCCAATGGACATATATTTGAGGACTATATTATTTGACATACAATGTTCTTTTACACAAGTTTGTCTTAAAAATGGGGCTTGTCTTATAACCAGGGTCATCTTATATTCGAACAATATCCAAATTCAGATGTTTACATTTATTCAGATGTTTTAATTTAAATCTTGGGAGCGTAAAATGATGGTTTAATTTTTACGATCTCAATCATTTGGTTTCATTTTACAATCTCAAGAGTTTCAGATCTATAAAGGCTCTTACATACTGGAGGGTGAAGTGAGTTTAGGTGAATAATTTTCACTGTGGTGTAGTTTTCAGGGTGAAGCCTTTAAAAAATACTCTTCACCTGAACTCACTTCACCCTTAGGCTATATAATATTTATCTTTATTTATCTTGTTTTGCTGCTTGTTTATAGTGTGGTCAGAAGCCCACAACATATGCAACAGGGCCTATCATCTGATAATACAGCATACAGCAATATTGTCCCGCGATAACATTGTAAGAAGCTTTGATCCTGAGATTCTACATGTGATCAGAAGGTGGTCCATGGCTCAATAAATAATTAGCCTTCAATTCATATGAAAAAAAACAAAAAAAAAACACTTTGATATCATTGGATTCAACAGTAACAAAGGAGTACAAACATTTTGTTGTTCGTCTACCAGGCCACCAGAGAGCGCTCTAAACCCAGACAGAGCCCAGGAACAGGGTTGCCATGTCGGCTTATTATAAGCGACAAAATAATATTGATAGTTGCCGGTTCCAGTTTTTTGGTGTAGTCACTCATTTTGGGACTGTTCCGGAATATTGGTGATTCTCACATTTTCAGGTCCTTCAATCAGTGTCCACATCAGTGTCAGTGTCCAACCAAGCCTTGGTAGGACTCTACATCTAGACATTTTTGTCCTAGGGAGGGAATTGTTAAAATATTTTTATTATTTAATTTTTATATATATATTTTTTGTCCATGGTAGTTAGTGAAAATACCAGATCTATGAGCTCACGATGCGCTGCGTTGTGAGCTTGTATATCTGTATCTTTTGAGCTTGTAGATCTGATATTTTTTGAGCGTGTAGATCTGCTATTTACAAAAAAAAAAAAGTCAAACTGTTTTCATGCGACTGGTTGCTTGTTTCTCGCACAATATGGCAACTCTGCCCGGCAGAGCAGCAGTCACGTGACCACCATGGAAACCATGTAAACAACAACGCAGCGCGCGCAGACAATCACACAATAGTTCATTCATCTCAACTTCAAAGTTGACATTTAAATTGATGCAGATTAATAATAAGATTAATAGTTTTCTCGTGTTGTCAACATGATGACGTTCAGTCACAGGACGGTGGACAGGATCTGCTCTGTGGTGAGACAGACAGACAGACAGACAGACAGACAGTCAGCTAGCTGCTAGGAGTGTGTCAGTCACTCATCTAGTGGAAGAGATGCGACATTGAGGGGTCAGAAACCTGTTCGTGCACACTGAATAGAATGGGGACAAACTGGAGTTGGAAATATATTGTTTTCAGCGCGAGATGTTTTAGCCACGAGTGCAACGTGCCTGGAAGTATTGTACAGTAAGAACGAAATGGTGCACCTAGCCCGTGAGCCAGGGGGGTTTGTCGGTACCAAAAAGGTGAATAAGGCTCATAGTGATTTTTGTCATGGTAGACATGTCTAGAGTTAGAAAATAGGTGATAGCCTTGCACCAGTGGTAGCTTTATGGGTGCTATCATGCATTTTATTATAATAACACTATAGGCGGAAATTGCATGGGTCAATATATGAAAGCATACTATATAACTACAACAACAAAAAAATAACAAAGTTTTTATTTTTTCCAATTCTATGGGGTGTCTAGAACAACATACTAAAAGTTCTAAGAAATCGAAGTTGCAGAAGTATGTGTAATAATTATCATTCCAATATGTGTGCCAATATCGCCAGACAACAATACACTCCAATGAGCTTATTTTTTTCCTTTAATTCTATCACAATGAAACTTTCCAGAATGGAAGTTGACATGACAAGTAACATTTTCTGTATTATTATTTTTTTGTTTTAATGAATTTGAATGTGCAAATGAGCTCCAAACTCATTAAATTGAGGCCAAAATACAACCTAATAAGCTTATTTTCCCCTGAATTAGGGGTGCCGTGCTACGAGCTTGTAGATCACAATGAAACTTGTACGTTTGATGGCAATGTTGCTTTTGGGCTAGCCTGGTCTAGCCCTCAATGATTTTGGCCTTGGGGGGGGCGGGGTGCCGTGGGATCCACACGGCAGATGAGCTGCGCTCTGATTTGATCTCACTAACGTGTCGTCATCCCCGGCCCCTCCCACGCCCGTCCACTGCTGTTCTACGTCACATCATTTAGAACGATGCCCACCCCGGAAGGTTGACTCCCCCCTCAAGGCCACTTTCCAACGTGAGTTAGTCCAGGCTTTCCGTTTTTGCGCAAGGCGAACGAAAATGAAAGCCTGGGTGTCAAGGCTACTTTTGGGCTGGCTTCTAACCTGGTTTCTAACCTGGTTGGTTATATTAGGGATATGAGCGAAGCGATTTTGTTTCTGGATCTGGTGGTTGATGTCTTGAGGCATCTGTAGCCTTTCCTCCTTTGTGAATGAGAGGGTTGAAACAGTTTGTTGTTGGAGTGAGTAGCATCCTTGACGATGTTGAGGGCCTTAGACCGACAGTGCTGCTTATAGGTGAATTGATGGTAGGGGGAAGCCTGTGATGCGCTGTGCAGTTCTCACCACCCTCTGCAAAAGTTTCCGCTCCGCCACAGTACAGTTCCCATGTATGGGTAGCTGTTATACAGTAGGTGAGTGTACTTTCGATAGTGCACCGATAGAAATTTACCAGAGTCTGGTGGGATAGCCTCACTTTCCTCAACCTCCAAGAAAAACAGGCGTTGATGGGCCGTTTTTTTTATCAGGGAGGATGTGTTTGTGGTCCATCGGATATGTGAACCCCCAGGAACTTGAAGCAGGTTACCTGCTCCACCTCCACGCCATCCATGAGGGTAGGAGCATGCTGCCCCCTTCTGCCCCATCTAAAGTCCACAATGAGCTCCTTTGTCTTGGAGATGTTGAGTGTGAGGTTGTTCTCGGCACACCACCTCACCTGGTGTTTGACTTCTTCCGTGTAAGCACGTTCATCGTTGTTCCTGATGAGGCCGATCACTGTGGTGTCGTTTGGAGGAGGGGTGGTGTGTTGAATGCTGAAGTCCATGAATAGCATTCTCACACAATTGTTGTCAGTGTCCAGGTGGGATATGGTGAAATGTAGTGCTGTAGCAACAGCATCCTCTGTACTCCTGTTGTCCCGAAAGGGGTGGGCTTCACTCCAAGTGATGTGACGTAGCACAGCAGGGGTGGAGCCAGGGCTGACGACACGTTTCTGAGATCAAATCAGATCTATACGATCTACCGCCGTGGCTGCGCCCGCCCCTCAAAATCATTGCAGGTTAGGCCAGGCAAGGTTTACCATAACCAGCAAAGCACTCAATGTCACATCCTGTAAATGCGTGTAATGCAACCAGACTGTCACCAAGGTTTTCTCCAAGGTCCCAAACTTGTGTATATTCATTGTTCACAAACCATTTGCGGTTTTGTGTACCACACTTCTGATATTGTGTGTGCGTGCGTGTTAAAGTAGTTAAATCACCCATGATTATGTGATGTTTAATTTCAAGGGGGAGCCATTGTGGGTTTGGCTGATGGCTACCAGTAGTATATCAGAAGTGTGTGTGTGGCTGTTGTTATATTATGATTTTTCTCATGTTCAATTTGTCCATCCATGGTACAGACATCAGAAATGTTCATAGAGGTGAATTATTTAGAGTTCAGACAATGATTAATTATATAGTCATAACATAATCAGATTATTAGCCTAAACCACTATTCAGATACTCTTATGAAACTGCTATCACACATTTTTTGGCATCCCTGGATGTGTTACGAAAATAATGATACCACATATGCATTTTTTACAATCAAAACAACAGACAATTTGTCTAGCCCATTAGGCCAGGTGTGAGTGTGACTACTTCACCGTCACAGAATCCCTCTTCCCCAGTAATATTCATGTTTTATAAAATACAAATATTTAGCCTATTACACTACACTATTATATAATCTTTTAGGTTATGTACAAAATAAACATTTCTTTCATGAAACCAAAGTACATCTTATAGAATTTAAAGTCGCTATGTTGTCACTGCCTATAAGAGATAACATTTCAAGAGATTCTGATTTTAACAACTTTTCTGAACAATATATATAGTCTGACCTTTATTCCAACTATTTTCTGACTGAGATAGGTTCAATAATAAGAGAGAACCATCATTTTTAAGTAGAATGATTAATTCGGATTTTGAAAACTGTATTTTGGCATGTGATCATAAATGGAGTGATAACACACATAAAGCTACCACAGATGCAAGGCTATCACATTTTTTCTAGTACTAGGGGTGTATACCTACCCAAAAATCACTATGAGAATTATTCACCTTTTTGGTACCGATGACCCTATTTTTGGGGTCCTGGCTCACGGGCTAACCTGTACTAACGTTTGTTTTATTATTATTATTAAAACAAACGGATTTAAGATCGCTAAAAATCCCGTGTCCAGGATGTGTCCCTAGTCGTTGTCCCCATTCTCCATAAAAGTCTATGTAGAATAGCCTCCACAAGACTGTGCCCTGGGAAGTGAACGGAGTTGTCACAACTCTTGTCTATTAGAGCTAACTAGTCTGCTGCCTTAACTGATGCTACATTGTTACTGCTTGTAGCTGCGCGTCTATTATTATATAGATCGTGAATTAATTCTTGAACCATACATTTATTGAATCCATTTTGCCTTTTACCAAAGGGGAAATGCATGTAAAAATTCAAACCAGTCAAGGATTTTCAAGTGGGAGACCCAAATTCATCCACTCTCTACCTCTCTCTCTCTCTCTCTCTCTCTCTCTCTCTCTCTCTCTCTCTCTCTCTCTCTCTCTCTCTCTCTCTCTCTCTCTCTGTCTCTCTCTGTCTCTCTCTCTGTCTCTCTCTCTGTCTCTCTCTCTCTCTCTGTCTCTCTCTGTCTCTCTCTCTGTCTCTCTCTCTCTCTCTGTCTGTCTCTCTCTCTCTCTCTCTCTCTGTCTCTCTGTGTCTGTCTGTCTGTCTGTCTGTCTGTCTGTCTGTCTCTCTCTCTGTCTGTCTCTCTCTGTGTCTGTCTGTCTCTCTCTCTCTCTGTCTGTCTGTCTGTCTCTGTCTCTCTCTCTCTCTCTGTCTCTGTCTCTGTCTCTGTCTCTGTCTCTCTCTCTCTCTCTCTCTCTCTCTCTCTCTCTCTCTCTCTCTGTCTCTCTCTCTCTCTCTCTCTCTCTCTCTCTCTCTCTCTCTCTCTCTCTCTCTCAGGTGTTGTTATCAATAGTTGTCCTGTCATGGGTCTATGTCATCTATGGCAGCAGGACTGCAGCTCATTGGCTCCTGGAGAAGAGGACCGCCCTCTCGCCACATGACTGACCAATACGAGTGCCCCATAACACACCACATACTGTAAGTTCTAAGAGTTGTATGTCTCTTTTTATCTACAAGTGCATTGACTTTAAATGGGGAGTCAGGCAGTTTTTAAATGAAATGTGAAAGCTTCCATTGACAGTACCCCCCCTCTCTCTCCATCTCTCTCTGTCTCTCTCTCTCCATCTCTCTCTCCTTCAGACATCCTTCAGTTCTCCTGACGGCTGTGAAACTCCTCTCAGACCCAACAGACCAACACACGGTGAATGAATGCACATCATTGAAGAGGGAGAGATGAAGAGAGAAGTATCTCAACAGCAGGGTTTGAATCCATGCAGAACTGAAGCCAACCATGGCTGACATTCATGGGAAAAATATCTGGCCTACAAGTCCGACGTCTTGTGTTGTTTGTCGGGATTGTGGAAATTTGGGACCAACTCCTGGCATGACCTCGACCCAGCCCCCAAAAAAGGTTGGCTCTGAGTATAGACAGAGTTACGCTGTCACAAACTCTGTTCACTAAATGGGATCAGTCCAATGACGGCTCTTCTACGCAGCCTTCTTTATTTTTTCTTTATTTTAGATTGTTTTGTAATGATTTAGTACAGCATGAACCGCTTTTGAGACGTCAGCGGTAGTTGAGGAAGTTACCGAGAGTCCCGAGAGAAACAACCAGTGATAGGCAAGTTACTGGGAAAATGTAGCAAGCTACACTACTTGTTACTCGCGAAAAAATGTAGCTAAGCTACAAGCTATCCCTAGTAAATTGTAGCAAGATACACTACAAGCTACGCGACAAAAGTAGCTTGATGTAGCTTGCTACATCAACACTACATAAAAATATATATCTCAACTTAATGTACAACTTTCTAAATAATAATCATAATAATAAAATAATAAATAAATGTGTATTGTGTATATTAGAGGGATGTATATTTGAGGTTTTCTACCCATTAAAAATGGGCGAAATTTGAAAGTGTGTGGGAAAATGTAGTAAGCTACAATTCTTGTTACTCAAAATAAGTAGTGTAGCTTCACTACAAGCTATTCCCAGAACAAATGTAGTAAGCTACACTACAAGTTACGGGAAAATGTGACAAGTTAACAAGTTACCGCCCATCACTGGAAACAACCCTGTTCAGTCCTCACTACAGTAGCATTTTGACTTGTTCATTCTTATGGTTATAGAAGTGTGCAAAGTGCACAGCTTTGCCAGCTCAAAGGGAGAAATAAAATGTTTCCGTGGGGTATACATTTTCGGGAGCACCGTGCTGCGATTGGCTGAAAAATGCCGACTTCTGGGGAAATTTAAAAAAACTGGAAGCCCTGTCTTTTGATATTCTCTCTGGGGTTTCCTGGATCCAGGCTTTGATTTTGCAGCGCTGATGTAAGGCTGGAGATGGAGGCAACCCAGGCTTTACTTTCTGTCTGCACTGCTTAATAGAAAAGGGAAAGCTTGCACTAAATTAATGGCCATGGTGTCCTAGAAGAGGAGGGCCTGGGTTTGACGGACAGATCTGTGAGATCCAATCAGGGTTAACCTCCTATCTGAGTCGGTCCCACCTCCCTAGACCGCTCAGGCTGTGGCTGTTCTGAACCTAAAGGGGAACTCCACCCATTTTCAACATTTTAATGTCATTAATATACCATAGAGATGTTGTGTGGACATGATAAAAAAAAGTTCCCCCTCTCTGTGTTCCCAAGAAATGGAGGTCTGAAGAAAGCCACTAACATGGTGAAACATCTTGATGACGATGATCGATCACAATGTATTTTCGATTTTTTTTTAGCTTGTTAATCGATTTTTTTTTAGATGAAAATGGGTGGAATTCCCCTTTTAAAGGTAAGGGAGACAACTTTTCTGCCAAAAATCAAATAAATATACTGTAGCTCTATGTTGCTTCTACTTTGATGCTGCAGCTGTTTCACTGCAGACAGACACTTGCTTCATCCTGCAGACGGTCCAGAACTGATTGGCAGCAATTAAACCATGAAAACAAAACATTCGTCAGGCTCAGGACAGGCGGGGCTAATGTGTGAGGTGGAGGGGAGGGGTTTGTGTGTGGGGTGAGGCAGCGTCGTATCCAATCACAGCACAGCAGTCTCCATCAGATTGATAATGAGCCAATAGAGTGGAGGTGGGTGGAGTTAGATTCTGTTTATAAACTAATCTGTTTACAAACAGTGTTTGGACACACTGAAGTTACCTCTATTACAGGGGTTTTCAACAGGTGGTCCAGGGACCACCAGTGGTTCCTGAGAGGGTTCCAGGTGGTCCCCAGCTAAGTTGTTTAACCAGATGTAACTCTTGAGAACGTAAAAATGAAACCAAATGGACCCTTGCGGGTCCATTTGGTTTCATTTTTACAATCTCAAGAGTTAAAATATTCATCGTGTGAATTAGTCCTAATCTACACAACTAGAAGATTAATGGTCATGGACAGAAGCAAAGGAAACCTTTAGTTTGGGGGGTCTGTGTGGCTAAAATGTCCTTAAATGGTGGTCCGTGGCTCAAATGCTGAATAAATGGTGGGCCATGGTATGAAAAAGGTTGAAAACCCCTGCTCTATTATCTTTAAACAGGTTTTCTGAAGGTAGCTGTTACAGCCATCTGTAGTTGTATTGTTTACTAGATATGTTTTGTATTATGCAGCTAAATAAGATACACACAATTTCTTTACAAGATAAAAAAAAGGCCAGCATCTACAATTCGTCACAAGGACCTCTGGTTTTCTATGTATTAGAGCCATGGACCACCTACACCTCCACACTCATGTTTTTCTCTGATGTATTCAGCAAATAAACGAACACACAAACACAAACGTACCTCTTGTCTTTTTGTGTGTGGGTGCACGTGTGTGTTTGTGTGTGGGTGCACGTGTGTGTTTGTGTGTGGGTGCACATGTGTGTTTGTGTGTGGGTGCACGTGTGCATGCATGCGCCTTAGATATGTAAATATACTTAATGAAATGCGTAAACAAGAGGGTTTTCAGAGAGGTTTCTTTGATGATGGATCCGGTGAACACACATTCAATTAACCCAACACTCATCTCCTCTCCTCTCATCCTCCCTATTCACCTCAAAGAGCTTCATTGGCATGAGAAAACCTGTTTTCTACGTCCAAAGCAAAAGTGGAACTAAAATAAATTAGAACATGTGTGTAAACAAAGCTTGCAGTTGTACATTACAGGTTAGAATGGGGGAAAAACGCCACACATAACCATAATTCTGCATTGCAAGAATTTACTAGAATTTCCCTCTAAATCATACCTGGGCATTATGCGGCCCGAGGGCCAAGTGCGGCCCTTTGGCTGTCTCTGACCGGCCCGGGAAAGGGTACTGTTTTCAACCAATGGTCCTTGGGAGACTTCCAGGTAAATATGGAAAGTTGGTTAACCAGATGTAACTCTTTGAGAGTGTAAAAATGAAACCAACTGGACCCTTGCAGGTCCATTTGGTTTCATTTTTACACTCTCAAGAGTTAAAATATTCATTGTGTGAATTTGCCCAAGTCTACACAACTAGAGAATGTAGAGGATTAATGGTAATTTTATGTGGCTCAAATATTGAATAAATAGAGAGCCCTGGTGTCAAAATGGTTGGTCTTAACTCTTTGAAAATTAAATTTGAAAATTAAATTAATACTACACAGCCTTTAGTCTTGGCCCTCCACAACATTTCATGCATCTCATTTGCCCACCCTTGCTCTAAACACTTCAGCACCACAGACAGCTCCCTGTGCTGTTCTATGTTATATAGAAACACTTCAGCACCACAGACAGCTCCCTGTGCTGTTCTATGTTATATAGAAACACTTCAGCACCACGGACAGCTCCCTGTGCTGTTCTATGTTCTATATCAAGTTCAAGTTCAAGTTCAGTTTTATTTGTCTCCCGAGGGAGAAATTTGTCTTGGAGACAGGACCACAGCTGCAAACATATACATACAATAGACAAAAAACAAACCAGCAGACAACTCAAGAACACATAACATATACACCCTAAGTGCTTACCCCTATGTAAGGGAAATGACTACCTATTTAACAGTTTTATAGAAAGAGGTACAAATGAATGTTTAAAGCGGTATATGTTATTTGTCTAGTGGTGAACAGAGGCGACAGCAGACAAACATACAAGCAGCTGTGGCTCAGGAGGTAGAGCCGGTTGTCCAATGACCCGTGGGTCGGCGGTTCGAATCCCGGCTCCTCCTGTCTACGTGTCGAAGTGTCCTTGGGCAAGACACTGAACCCCAAGTTGCCTCCAATGAGTTGGTCGGTGTGAGCTTGTTGCCACCATTGGTGTGTGAATGTGTGAAGTTTAGGACGCTGGCGTTGACTGTTCACCGCTCTACTTCCCAATGTATGAATGAATGGACCATTGTAAAGCGCTTTGAGCACTTGGAAAAGCGCTATAAAATGCAATCCATTATAAAAATGCAAACCATTTACGATAGTTGAAAAGTTGACCTTTACTGACATTCCATATGTTTGCCGCGGCCGGTTGGGAAATGTCTGCGACAGATGGCCAAAACACGACATGACTGCATAACGGTCACGCCGCTAACAAGCACGACGTACACCGCGGTCGCAAATTGATCTCGCCGTCTCTGGAAATTAGCTGCTCCAGGTGTGATATAGCTCTGGTCCAGAGCTCCACTGCTTCTGAGTCTGACTTGCATTGGAGCTCTGCTCGTCTCCGTGCATTCGGCCATTACTGCACCCGACCAGCCTCTCTTCTCTAGTGGATATATAAAGAACGTTTTACCTACTCACCAAAATAAACACGTCTTGTGTCATTAGAAAGCCTACTTACCTTAGTGGAAACACTCTGAGCCCCCGACCACACGGATAAAATGGACTTTTTGGCCAGAACGCGATCGTTTTTCACCGGAAAAACAACCAGGATTTGCGCCCTCTACCGATATTGCCAATAGAAAAGTTCCATAGGAAATATTTTTCCTTCAGTGAAAAACGATTGCGTTCTGCCCAAAAAGTCCATTTTATCCGTGTGGTGGGGGGCTCAGAGTGCTACCACTAAGGTAAGTAGGCTTTCTAATGACACAAGACGTGTTTATTTTGGTGAGTAGGTAAAACGTTCTTTATATATCCACTAGAGAAGAGAGGCTGGTCGGGTGCAGTAATGGCCGAATGCACGGAGACAAACAGAGCTCCAATGCAAGTCAGACTCAGAAGCAGTGGAGCTCTGGACCAGAGCTAGGTGTGATATATCATATTCTCAGTCGGTTTGATCCCTGAGGCAACACATTGTCTGTTTGGGCTTATGTACAGTATGTCTTATGTTTGGTCAAACGGACGGCACAGGTGCATGTTCGGCATGTTTGTTTTACTGATCAATCAGTTGATTGTGTTGTATCAATCAATGGCACTGTAACATCGCGTATAGTTTACATTTTTATTGGAATAGGAGAGACAGTGGTCTATGTAACAGCACAGATGGACAATATTTAAAGTAACTGTACTAATACGTGACAGGACTAAACTCTTACATAATAGAACACTGATTATTTTATATCAACATTTTTTTAAAATGTGTAAGTCAAGTGATATTGTTTTTGTTACTTACAACCAATCATTATTTTGTTACAAAGTTAAAGATCTGTTGTGATAGAATAGAATAAGTAAAATAAATAAAAATAGAAGAGGGAGATGAAGAGAGAGGTACAGGATTTGAATCCATGCGGATCTGAAGCACTGAAGCCAAACGTGGCTGAAATTTATCGGAAAAAAATATCTGGCCTACAAGTCTGGCGTCTTGCGTTGTGTGACGAGCAGAGGTTGACACTAAGGTCTCCGAGGCACTTGCCCATCGGGCAAGTGCAAGTCAGGTTCTACTTGCCCTCAGGTCATGGTCACTTGCCCCCCAAAAATATATTGTAAATTCTGCATTTAAGTTTACTTCCTACTTGGGTGCTTTAAACCAGGGGTTTTCAACAGGTGGTCCCTGAGAGGGTTCCAGGTGGTCCCCAGCTAAGTTGGTTAACCAGATGTAACTCTCGAGAACGTAAAAATGAAACCAAATGGACCCTTGCGGGTCCATTTGGTTTCATTTTTACACTCTCAAGAGTTAAAATTCATCATCTTAATTAGCCCATAGTGGTCACAGACCCAGTGGTCCCTGACCCCAGCAAAATGACAGTTTGGAACCAAATGGACCTGGGAGAGAGATAGGTAGAGATAGCTAGAAAGCAGGGAAAGACACAGAGGCAGAGTGCAATGACTGCCTTCAAGACAAATTTATCTTGTGTTGTGTTATAGTGCACTAAGTTGCACACTTGCCCGATCGGGCAACCAGGTAGCAGTCTTCACTTGCCCCACCATTTTTTTTTTACTTGCCCCGGGCAAGCGGGCAAGTGTTAGTGTCAACCCCTGTCGAGATTATGGAAATGCAGGACCAACTGCTGGCATGACTGTTCTAGCAGAGGTGCATTTTCAGCATGTTTGATTTACTGATCAATCAGTTGATTGCGTTGTGTCATTGGCACTATAATATTATGGTCTAGATATTCGTCACCTCTAAACCCCTTACATCCCTTAACTTCTTTACCTTTTTAAACTAATTTAAAAAAACACTTTTTCAATAGTTAAAATGGCCAGTCTACAAGCTCACAACGTGTGAATAGGTTGTCATGTTGAACTACTCCAAAATGTCTATCAAAATTGTAAAAGAGGTATAAGGGGTTTAGCATGAAAATGGAGCCAAGTATACATTTTCATTGGAATAGGATAGACCCCTTTGAGAAACAGTGGTCTATGTAACAACACAGATGAACAATATTTAAAGTAACTGTGCTATTAACATATAGAGTCATCACATTGATCAAAAGTTTTACACAGTAACGCTAAACATTTCCAGAACAAAATTCATGATATTTAGGCTTAGAGTCTAGTCTACATTGAGGAAACCAGGCAAGGACGCGTAAAGCTCTCTCTCTTTCTCTCCCTCCCTCTCTGACTTCCCTTCTCTCTCCGTTTCTATGGTTACTTGTTTGATTGTTTGCTTTGTTTCCATGGTAACATGTTTGTTGGTCTTCATATCAGAGTTGATGCCTGTCTTCTTCCCTTCCAACCAGTAAGTGACCATGTCCCCTTTCCCCTGTAGAAAGATATACTGTTGTTATAAACTATACAATAACCATTTCCCTGTAGAAAGATACTGTTGTAATAAACTATACATAGTGATGGGACATGTGCACTACGTAACTTAATATATTACATAATATATTACCAAAATGCAGTAACTTGTAATATAAATATATTACTTAACAAAATCAATCTAATATATTATACTTTTCTTTCTGCATTTCTGCATTACTTTCAATATTACTTTCTGTCAATCTGTCTCATTGCAAGTGTTCTTGTGAAATTATCTTGACAACTGCAGAAGTTAAATAATTACTTATTTTCTATAATTTGTCATCAACTTATTTACTGGCTTCCATGAATTCAAGGAATACATTTAACTTCTGTGTTAAGGAGTGACGTTTTTTTCAAGTTGATTTCAAATGGATTTGACCAGAAAGCCAAGCTTTATTGTACGCATGCCACTGGCCTACAGTTAATTATATATTTTGTAAAAAAGTAATATGTAATAGTAATATTAATTTGCTCAGACAGTAATATTGTAATATAATATATTGGTTTAAAATGATGGTAATAATTAATAAGTAATATATTAACAAGGTAAAGTAATATTCCCAACACTGACTATACAATAACCTTTCCCCTGTAGAAAGATACACTGTTATTATAAACTATACAATAACCTTTCCCCTGTAGAAAGATACTGATGTTATAAACAATGTGTGTGTGTTTGTGAGAGAGAGACCTTGACTTGCAGTGTTCCTCTACATTCCAGTACATATCCTCCTGTGTGTGTGTGTGTGTGTGTGTATGTGTGTGTGTGTGTGTGTCCTTAACTTGCAGTGTTCCTCTACATTCCAGTACATATCCTCCTGTGTGTGTGTGTGTGTGTGTGTGTGTGTGTGTGTGTGTGTGTGTGTGTGTGTGTGTGTGTGTGTGTGTGTGTGTGTGTGTGTGTGTGCGTGCGTGTGTTACCTTAACTTGCATCGTTCCTCTACATTCCAGTACATATCCTCCTGTGTGTGCGTGCGTGCGTGCGTGTGTGCGTTACCTTAACTTGCATCGTTCCTCTACATTCCAGTACATATTCTCCTGTGTGTGCGTGTGCGTGTGTGTGTGTGTGCGTGCGTGCGTGCGTTACCTTAACTTGCATCGTTCCTCTACATTCCAGTACATATCCTCCGATCTCCTCCAGCAGGTAGAATGCAGTGGAGCTGCACTGGATCTTCAGAGCTGATAAAACAACGTTGTTAGTCTTAATTAGCATTAGCATGTTCCACTTGGACCGCTACGTATTGCTGAGGGCCTTCCTATAGTGTTCTATAGCAGGGGTTTTCAACCTTTTTGACTCAAGAGACCACCATTTATTCAGCATTTGATCCACGGACCAACAATAGAGGACATTTTATCCCCACAGACCCCAAAACTAAAGATTTATTTTGTTTTTGTCCACAATTCCAGGCTGGATTTGGGAAACAAAACAGTTCAACATACAGATCAATTAATCTTCTACATTCTCTAGTTGTTTAGACTTGGGATAATTCACATGATGAATATTTTAACTCTTGAGAGTGTAAACACGAAACCAAACGACGAAACCCATTTGGTTTCATGTTTACACTCTCAAAGAGTTACATCTGGTTTACTAACTTTCCATCATTTAGCCTGGGGACCACCTGGAATTCTCTCAGGACCACTGGTGGTCCCCGGACCACCTGTTGAAAACCCCTGTTCTATAGTGTACAGTGTCCTACTACAAACATTGAAGTCCATTGACAGTGGGCTGTTTTCAGTGTTTGTGCAAGTATAACGTAAACATTGAGGACAGAATGTGAGGACGAAAATTGCCATTGGCATGTGTGATTGATGATGTGTGATGATAAATGCTCTGTTCACTTCATTGATTGATTACATCAGGCTCCAAATAGTTAACATTACTAGTACTTTAAGCATTGACTGACAACAATCAAAAGTGTGTGAGCAGAAATAGTTGGCATAAAGACTAGATTGGGATCTAAAGATGTCCCGATATTGTATCATATTATATCACAAAGTTATCAGCCATTTGTCTTATCGGATCATATCCGACACATGAACCAACATAAAATGTTAAGGCATTTGGTGTTTTTTTACAAGTGCACATTTGAGTGAGGAGTCTTCTATGAACAGACCACAGCTAGATAAACTATAAACAGCTAGAAGCACAATGCAAGATCACTACAATATCTGTCTTTGGTATCGGATAACAACAGCATTGTTGCAACGAAAAAAAAAGTGTATTTGGACATCCCAGGTTTTTACCTTGGCTGGTGGACTCCATGCGAGACGCTGTGTTCACTGTGTCTCCAAACAGACAGTACCGAGGCATTTTGGTACCAACCACACCTGCTACTACTGGACCTACACACACACACACACACACACACACACACACAGACACACACACACAGCACACACACACACAGAGGCAGGCAGATACATTGGAAATTAGGGCCTCAAACACTTGGAGCAAAGGAATGGAACTGGGAGGCCGGGGTTCGATTCCTGGTCGGGTCAAACCAAAGACTCTAAACATGGGACCCAATGCCTCCCTGCTTGGCACTCAGCATCAAAGGGATGGATTGGGGGTCAAAATCAAGTCAGTGTGTGTGTTATACATACCAGAGTGTATCCCTGCTCTGATCTGCAGCTGTGTTTGTGGTTTATGTGGGATCCTGAAGGTTCTGCAGACAGAGACCAGATCCAGAGCCATGGAGGAGATCTCTGATGCATGGAGGATACCGTTCTCCCTGGGGACCCCTGATACCACCATGTCTGTAACACACACACACACACACACACACACACACACACACACACACACACACACACATGGAGGACCCCTGATACCACCATGTCTGTAACACACACACACACACACACACACACACACACACACACACACACACACACACACACACACACACACACACACACACACACATGGAGGACCCCTGATACCACCATGTCTGTAACACACACCAGTCCAGGGGCGGATGTAACATTTCCCAATTTGGGGGGGCAGGAGAAAATGGTATGGGTGATGAAGTTGCACCCATACCATTTTCAGTTCCAGGACTTTTATTAGTCAAGTAAAGCATCAATAATAACATCAGTTGTTGTTGAAGTTGCAACAGACACACAGCATGCATAAAGCTAAAGGTCTGACTCAGAGAGTTTTCTGTTTTCAATGATGAAATGCTGTTGGTTTAGTGGTGACACAGCTGTAGTTAGTTAGTAGCAGTAGTAGTGTTTCACATCATTTTAAATATAAGCACTTTAATTTGAAATATCTCGGGTTGTTTTGCATTTTGCATTGTTTGGTGGGGCAGACTGGGCATTTAGGGGAGCATTGCATTGGTCTCGACCCCTCTAGGTCTTGGTCTAGGTCTTGGTCCTGGTCTTGGTCTCGACTAGGTGCTAGTCTCGTCTCGATCTTGTTTTGAACAAGTCTGTGATTGTCTCGGTCTCGTTTTGGTCTCGACTCCCCTAAGTCTTGGACTAGTTGATTTAGGCGGTCTTGACTACAACACTGAGGCACACACACACAAAGTGTGTTTCCATGTGTTTTGCCATACAACACAGGGTTGCGTTGCCATGTGCGTGTTTTGCCATACAGCACAGGGTTGCGTTGCCATGAGCGTGTTTTGCCATACAACACAGGGTTGCGTTGCCATGTGCGTGTTTTGCCATACAACACAGGGTTGCGTTGCCATGAGCGTGTTTTGCCATACAACACAGGCAGGGGTGGACTGGGAGCTCAAAACGTACCGGGCAATTTTGTCTCAGAGCGGCCCTCTGAATCTTTGTGGGGGCTCCGGGGCCTGACCCCCTCATGAGAATTTAAGACATAAGGGGCTCTGGGGCTCGGGCTAACTAAAATTAGTTAGTTAGTTTTAGTTAACTATAAAAACCCTGCAATAGGCAGTCTCATTTGAAGAGGACAGAGGGCCGCCAGCACTGATTCGTGGGCCGGTTTTGTGCAGATTTTTTTTTAAAATTAAAACACGACATTAACGGCCCCCAGGGGGCGTCGGCCCACCGGGAAAATGCCCTGTATGCCAGACTGTCAGTCCACCCCTGAACACAGGGTTGCGTTGCCATGTGCGTGTTTTGCCATACAGCACAGGGTTGCGTTGCCATGAGCGTGTTTTGCCATACAACACAGGGTTGCGTTGCCATGTGCGTGTTTTGCCATACAACACAGGGTTGCGTTGCCATGAGCGTGTTTTGCCATACAACACAGGGTTGCGTTGCCATGAGCGTGTTTTGCCATACAGCACAGGGTTGCGTTGCCATGAGCGTGTTTTGCCATACAACACAGGGTTGCGTTGCCATGTGCGTGTGACTTACAAGCGTCTCCGATGGTCTCCACTTTGTAGACGTCGTAGTTGTCGATGATGTCATCAAAGGTGGTGTAGAGTTTGTTGAGGAAGTCGACCACCTGGTAGGGAGTACTGGTACTGGAGAGATGGGTGAACCCTACGATGTCACTGACACACACACACACACACACACACACACACACACACACACACACACACACACACACACAGAGCTACGATGTCACTGACACACATAGATGTTAGAACTGCATGGATTTGTTCTCGGGGAGGGACTCACTTACCTCACGATATCATACAATATTGATATGGATATTTAGGGTTCTGAATTGATATACAGTATATTGTGATTCTTAATTATGCTACGATTCGATTTGATATGTCGATATATTGCACCAATTATTCTGCTTTTATTATACTAGAACATTTTAAAACAATTCTAAAGAATATGGACCATGAAAAGTTCAGTCAACTGAAACATTTTATAGCAATTTGTAACGATCTATTCTACACCATGAAAGGTTCAATCATGCAGTGTTTCAGTCAGATGACGTCTGTCAGTCTTTCTGACATGATCAATTGAACTAATACTTGAATATCAAAAAAAAAGATTTTGAACCTGGCGATTCGATATTGATATCATACCATTAAGTATCTCGATGTATTGGCATATCGATTTCTTTACCCATCCCTAATTTATTCCATCGCCTAAATCTTTCGGTGGATGAAAATATAATGAAAACAAAATTAAAACTAAGCCACAGCGCGTAAAGAAAAAAATATTCTGATAATTCTGGACAGTAATTTTATGTCTGGTTTTGATCAGGTATTGTGCTTTGAAAATATGCTAATATCTAGGAGCTACCTTGTAAATTGTGTGTTTTCAGAATGCAGCCATGCGTAAATTCAATGCATGCATGTGTGCGTGCGTGCGCGTGCGCGCGCGCGCGCGCGCGTGTGTGTGTGTGTGTGTGTGTGTGTGTGTGTGTGTGTGTGTGTGTGTGTGTGTGTGTGTGTGTGTGTGTGTGTGTGTGTGTGTGTGTGTGTGTGTGTGTGTGTGTGTGTGTGTGTGTGTGTGTGTGTGTGTGTGTGTGTGTGTGTGTGTGCGTGCGTGCGTGCGTTAGTTACCTGAAGAACACGGTTGCACTGACATAACTCTGAGCCTGGGATGGTTTACCTTGTCTGAGGTCATCAGCTACCTGTCTGGGGAGCATGCCTACAAACACGCACACACGCACGCACGCACGCACACACACAGTAAGACACCCTGAGGGATCCAACGTGGTGGAGTTAACAGATCAATATGTCTCATCAGATGCACACTACGGCTGTGTACTGGCCATAAATGGAGCATTTCACAAGGCATGACGGATGCAGGTTTTAATAGTAAACACATTAGACACATGTTACAGACAGATAAACAGATACAGTATATTACAAACAGACAGACAGACAGACAGGTTTATTACTGTATAGCAGTGTATCAGACGGACGGACGGACGGACGGACGGACAGGTATCTTACTGTAGAGCAGGGTATCAGTCTTGTGTTTCTCATGCATCAGGTCCATTACAGACAGACAGACAGACAGACAGACAGACAGACAGACAGGTATCTTACTGTATAACAGGGTATCAGTCTTGTGTTTCTCATGCATCAGGTCCATTACAGACAGACAGACAGACAGACAGACAGACAGACAGACAGACAGACAGACAGACAGACAGACAGACAGACAGACAGACAGACAGACAGACAGACAGACAGGTATCTTACTGTATAACAGGGTATCAGTCTTGTGTTTCTCATGCATCAGGTCCATTACAGACAGACAGACAGACAGACAGACAGACAGACAGACAGACAGACAGACAGACAGACAGACAGACAGACAGACAGGTATCTTACTGTAGAGCAGGGTATCAGTCTTGTGTTTCTCATGCATCAGGTCCATTACAGACAGACAGACAGACAGACAGACAGACAGACAGACAGACAGACAGGTATCTTACTGTATAACAGGGTATCAGTCTTGTGTTTCTCATGCATCAGGTCCATTACAGACAGACAGACAGACAGACAGACAGACAGGTATCTTACTGTATAACAGGGTATCAGTCTTGTGTTTCTCATGCATCAGGTCCATTACAGACAGACAGACAGACAGACAGACAGACAGACAGACAGACAGACAGACAGACAGACAGACAGACAGACAGACAGACAGACAGACAGACAGACAGACAGGTATCTTACTGTAGAGCAGCGTATCAGTCTTGTGTTTCTCATGCATCAGGTCCATTACAGACAGACAGACAGACAGACAGACAGACAGACAGACAGACAGACAGACAGACAGACAGACAGACAGACAGGTATCTTACTGTATAACAGGGTATCAGTCTTGTGTTTCTCATGCATCAGGTCCATTACAGACAGACAGACAGACAGACAGACAGACAGACAGACAGACAGACAGACAGGTATCTTACTGTAGAGCAGGGTATCAGTCTTGTGTTTCTCATGCATCAGGTCCATTACAGACAGACAGACAGACAGACAGACAGACAGACAGACAGACAGACAGGTATCTTACTGTAGAGCAGCGTATCAGTCTTGTGTTTCTCATGCATCAGGTCCTGTGTTCTCTCTGCTACCAACACCTCCAGATGTCTGCTGTATTTCTCCATCTGGTAGAACCATCACAACAACAACATCACAACATCACACTAAAACCATTAGAATGACTCCCCCAAAAGATGATTCTATGCTCAGGGAGAAACTAAACCAATATGGTTTAATAGTATGGTATATACAGTATATGTAGTATATACTAGTGTCATATACTGTAGTTCATCAATGTTTTCATGAATCACCAGGATCCTTTAGGCTTAAAATAAATCATACAGATATGTTTGGAAATATCTATTGGAAACATTCACCCAAGTACACACCCATCCCCGTGTCTGCAATACTCTGGGAGGGTCTGAACGGTCCCATACAAACAATACATACTGTGGTGCTTTTACCACCCGTTTCGACCTCTATCCATGGATTGAATAGAGCATAATCACAAGTAATCACACAATCGAATACAACGAGTAGACGCAGATAACAGATACCCGCCGGGCAAGTAGATATTTTGTATTCATTGCATCGGTGGATCACGGCTACTACTAGTAGGGCGGGGCAAAGCATAGTTTTACTGAGGTTATGGTTGGAACAATAGAACCATAAAATGTTTCTGTAAAACATCATTAAAGCATTAAACTCACCAGGTTCATCATCATGTCAACTGGACTGACTTTATCAGGATTGATTCTCTGGAGAAACTTCCTGACTTGTTCAAACGTTGGACGATGGATGGGATTATAGGAACGGCACCGACGGATCAGCTGTACACACACACACGCACACACACACACACACACACACACACACACACACACACACACACACACACACACACACACACACACACACACACACACAATCAGATGAAGTAGCTCATACATAGTACTGTACTTTAGATCATTTTAAACAGCTTTAAGGTTTATAAGTCCCTTTATTTTAGATCATTTTCTAGTAGTACTAGTAGGCCTACAGAATAAACATTACAGAGACTTTAGTTGTCACTGTGCAAAAACAGATGTTGTACACATACATCTGTGTATAGCATATAGTAAATAGCTCTTATTTCTCCTGCCGTTGTTAAAGACAATGTATTTCAAACTCCAGTTTGTCCCTCTCTCAGGCTGTAACAGCCTCCCTGAGCGCTCAGTTTTCTGACCCTTCAATGTCACAACATTTCAGCTGGTCTGAGTAGAATTTGGGCGGAGCCTTCGTGTATTCCAGTCCACAAACATGTATTGTACAATATTTGCACGCACACTGCATGCACACATGCACAGACAGACAGACAGACAGACAGACAGACAGACAGACGGGTACCTCTACGTATTCAGCAGGACAGGGACAGGTGCTGTCTGTCTTATTAGAGATGAGTTCAGGGAGTGGAGGACACCATGCTGCCTCTAGGTTGGTGTCTTCTACCTACAGGGTGACCAGATCCAAACATAAACAAAGCAGGAAATGACACAACAGAAATCTGACTATTAGTTACAAAATGCACTACAAATTAAATTATGGGCATTTTGAACACTGATGCCTGTCAGTCACAATGTGGGACAGAGTCTCAGTTTGTGGGACGCTTGAAAAGTCTTGGAAATGAGGGACTGTCCCACGCACAGAGGGACATCTGGTCACCCTACTTCTACCTGAAACATCATGAACCGTTGGTTCAGTCATTCTGTTGTACTCCCAATGTTTAGAATCAAATGCTAACATTCCATAAGCAATGAGTGACAGACAGGATGGTGTGAACTGTGAACTAAGAAAATAATTTATTAGTGAGTTAATTAGTCAAATTAAATTGATTGTTGATTATTCTGATTAATTTTTTTAATGCAATTAACTCACTGACTCAACCCACTGAGCATGTTCTCACTGAATAAAAAAATGGGTCGAGCACAGTTTTACGGAGACATACAGCTGTGTGTCTCCCTGTAACCAGGAGCCATTGGGCTCCATTTTCGTTACATGCTAAACCCCTTATCCTAAATCCCCTATTTCTTTTTTACTATTTAAAAAAAAAACTTTTGGAATATTTCAACATGTCAGTCTATTAACACGCTGTGAGGTTGTACCGTTGCAGACTGGCCATTTGAACTACTGAAAAATGCTGTTTTAAAATAGTTTAAAAAGGCAAAGAAGTTAAGGGATAAGTGGTTTAGCGGTAACGAAAATGGAAGAAAAACAGACATGTTTTAGACATAGTTCGAACGGTGATGAATCGTGATTAAATTCATTTTGAAGCAGTTATTAATTTGATTTTTTCTTTCTTTTTTATCATTCAACCGCCCTAGTGTGAGCCAATCAGATGAGGCTCATAAATACATTATACTTGTCGTGTATAACTAGAATTGAACATTCAAAACACACAATAATGTTCTTTAGTTTTACAGGAGAAAATCCAGGGAAAATCTTGCCTAGGACTCCAAATTGCTGAGGAACACCACTGGTTATATGTCCCTGTATTTTTGTATTATGGTTTGTTTTTTTGTCTCTTGTCTTATGCATGCAGCTGTGGTCCTGATTCCAAGACAAACCTACAGGCACGGGGTCGTTGCGCGTGGCGATCTCCAGTAGGATGATGGAGAAAC
>CM076986.1:44476630-44756630 GCA_039105355.1 Benthosema pterotum | reverse complement strand
AGATAAAGTAATAATTCTGCTAAATAAAACATGAATCGATGGTCCTCAGAGTGGAACAGTTCCATTATTGTCCATCAGAGGGCGCTGTAAACTGTGAAATAATGACTGGATCACAGAATAAACCAAACTCTTCAAACATGTTGCACAAAATAATATTTAATAGGCCTATAACAACATCAGCTGTTATAAAAATAAATAAATTAAAACAAAACAAACAAAAAAAAAACATATGGATTCATATTTCTCGTTCTATTCTATAACATTTTTTAAACAAACAAACAAACAAACAAACAAACAAACACAACAAATAACATCAACTCTTTTATGTTCCTTGTTCTGATCTTGTAGATCAGAGGTTTTTAACCAGTGGTCCGGGGACCCCCAGGGTTTCAGGTGGTCCCCAGGCTAAAATTTTGGACAGTTGGTAACCAAATGGACACTTATTAGGCTAGACCTGTAACTCTAGAGAGCGTAAAATGAAACCAAATGGACCCTTGCAGGTCCATTTGGTTTCATTTTACGCTCTCAAGAGTTAAATTATATTTAAACATCTGAATTATCCTACTTAATTCATTTTCAATAATGCACATATTTAGAAAATGTAGTAGAATTGTTATTTTGACCAACGTTTTGCCAGTTTATCTTTATTGTGGACACACACTTGAAGATCCTTAGTTTTGTGTCCTCTGTGGATAAAATGCAGAATGAATAGTGGTCCCTGGTATGAAAAAGGTTGAAAACCACCGATTTATACGTTGTACCAAACAGCCAATCACTAACCTGCGCCAGCAGAAAGCAGCCAATCACAGCGCGGTCCGTCCGAGCTATGGGACTCCATGACGTCATTTCCTGTTTAACTGTATCTGTTTCCATGGTGATTCAAGATGGCGTCAGGTAAGCAGCACTGAACGTAAACTATCAACTATATGGCAGTAAAACACTAAACGGTTTTAATTAACCATTAAACTATTACATGCATTTGATGTGATTCATAAACAGCAGACTGGTGTCATTTAAAACACGTTTCAGCACTGTGTGTGTGTGTGTGTGTGTGTGTGTGTGTGTGTGGGGTGTGTGCGTGGGTGTGTGTGTGTGTGTGTGTGTGTGTGTGTGTGTGTGTGTGTGTGTGTGTGTGTGTGTGTGTGTGTGTGTGTGTGTGTGTTTGTGGACCCCCACATTGATGCTCATTAGCCCTGTGGACCCCCATTTGAAAAGCTATGCCAGGGACCCCTATAAGAGAAGATTGTTAGGGCTCTAGCAGTGATTCTAAACCAGTTTAATTACAAGGACCCCCAGTTTAACAGCACGTCCCATTTAATGGAAGTTCTATCTCTGGGACCCCCAATTTATATTGTAAAATCACTGTGAGAGTGTACAAATGGAACCAAATGGCCCGGCCCGGTCCATTTGGTTCCGTTTGTACCCTCTCAGAGCCACAGATCCCATAATGGCCCATTTGGTTCCAAACTATCATTTAGCTGGGGACCCCCTGGAACTCCCTCAAGGACCCCTGGGAACCATGTGCAAATCATTCATTAAATTCAATGTTATTTTTCCCCAAATAAAATGAGTCTGAATGAGTCTAATAGTTGTGTTGAATTCAGAGCCCTAATACAGTAGATTCAACATATTGTTGTTATTTTACTTCATGATTGTGAGAAAATGGTATGGGTGCGGCTTCATCAAGTCGATCAATAACATCAGTTGTTGTTGAAGTTGCAACAGACACGCAGCATGCATAAAGCTAGCCGCATTGCAACGTTAGATTCTTTTCTTTTATAATTGGAATTTCATATGAATCTAACGTCGCATCTCGCTTCATTGACTCGACCGTTGTCTAAATGTCACCAGTGATCTGCTTGTATTCAACGAGTCAGACTCACCAACTTTGCAGCTGTAGAGAAAGCTTGCCACATCCTCTGTCGATCTGCAAGGGTTTTGTGCCATAAAAATCCACCGTAGACATATTATGAGCTACTTTCTGTCCTAGGTATTCCACAACAAACATCACCGCTGCCATCTTGCCAAATAAGAGCCAAGGGCGGGTGCTTGTTTTATACACTGACACACACAAACAGCAGGTGACGATACTGCGTGTGCACCGACCAGGTGTGCACCTGGTGTGTGTCAGTGTATAAAACAAGCACCCGCCCTTGGCTCTTATTTGGCAAGATGGCAGCGGTGATGTTTGTTGTGGAATACCTAGGACAGAAAGTAGCTCATAATATGTCTACGGTGGATTTTTATGGCACAAAACCCTTGCAGATCGACAGAGGATGTGGCAAGCTTTCTCTACAGCTGCAAAGTTGGTGAGTTTGACTCGTTGAATACAAGCAGATCACTGGTGACATTTAGACAACGGTCGAGTCAATGAAGCGAGATGCGACGTTAGATTCATATGAAATTCCAATTATAAAAGAAAAGAATCTAACGTTGCAATGCGGCTAGCATGAAGCTAAAGGTCTAACTCAGAGTTTTCTGTTTTCAATGATGAAATGCTGTTGGTTTAGTGGTGACACAGCTGTAGTTAGTTAGCAGCAGTAGCAGTGTTTCACATCATTTTAAATAGAAGCACTTTAAAGGTAGGGGAAGTGATTTCACTTTTGTCACATATCACCCAAAAAATATTTTTTTCTGTTAAAATGCTCTATTATAAGGTGTGGAAACCACATATGGAGTTTCCCCCTCCCCCACGTTAGCAGAGGAGCTAATAAAAGTTCCCCAGGTCACCACAATTCTCCTCCAATCAGGAGAGAGCAGCAGGTTCACATAGTGTAGCTACTTTTGGGGGCCCCTAGTGCACCAGGCTGGTACTACACCATGAATTTCAAATCACTTCCCCTACCTTTAATTTGAAATATCTTGGGTTGTTTTGCATGCCATCGTGTTTGGTGGGGCAGACTGGGTATTTAGGGGGGCATTGCCCCCCCATGCCCATGCCTAGATCCGCCCCTGGTTAAACCATTTTAAAGTCCTGCTATGATGCAACCTGTCATATTGTTTTATAAAACTCTACCTGGATTGAAATAAACTTCTGATGTGTGTGTTTGTCTCTTTGCAGGCAGACAACTGATCGTATCCTTTCACATCTTACAGTCCCTACTGTATATACTGTATGTATATATTATATTTATCATCACAATTTACAATTTACTCAATTCATCCAGAGCAATCAACAATGAGCAAAAACAAAAAAAGAAATGCATGTCTCAGTCTGAAGGAACAGTACTCTACTAGGCTCAAATAGTTAATTTAAAAATAATGTTCAAGTCATGCGTGTTGTTCTTGATGCTATAATCATCAGGGGTTGACACTAAGGTCTCCGAGGCACTTGCCCATTGGCAAGTGCAAGTCAGGTTACTTTCCCTCAGGTCATGGTCACTTGCCCCCCAAAAATATATTGTAAATTTTGCATTTAAGTTTACTTCCTACTTGGGTGCTTTAAACCAGGGGTTTTTTTAACAGGCGGCAGCTAAGTTGGTTAACCAGATGTAACTCTTGAGAGTGTAAAAATGAAACCAAATGGACCCTTGCGGGTCCATTTGGTTTCATTTTTACACTCTTAAGAGTTAAAATTCATCATCTTAATTAGCCCATAGTGGTCACAGACCCAGTGGTCCCTGACCCCAGCAAAATGATAGTTTGGAACCAAATGGACCTGGGAGAGAGATAGGTAGAGATATCTAGAAAGCAGGGAAAGACACAGAGGCAGAGTGGAATGACTGCCTTCAAGACAAATTTATCTTGTGTTGTGTTATAGTGCACTAAGTTGCACACTTGCCCGATCGGGCAACCAGGTAGCAGTCTTCACTTGCCCCACCATTTTCTTTTACTTGCCCCGGGCAAGCGGGCAAGTGTTAGTGTCAAGTCCTGATCATCATTATGTGTCATGTTTTGCTTTGCAGTTGCTACTGTGCCACTATGATATGATTGTAAGGAAAGAGAGATGGATTACTGCTGTAGTTGAGTTCCACGTAACACTGGAAAACCTCCCATGATAAATGACTCCAGTGATTAGTTGATGATATGTGGATTAATCCATAACCAAATTAGTTGACAACTAATATCGTTTCGATTGCAATTCATTGATTCATCGTTGCAGCCCTAATATATATAAACTAAGACCTAGTTATCATGAATCATACCTAAGCTACAAACATAACATAACATAACAGTGTGGAATATATCTACAGTATATAATGAAACTGCATATACTATAGTAGTGCACTGCTATCTACTGTATGTAAATGACATAAGCTATTGTAAGTGCTATGGGCTAAAACAGATTCTAAAGATGTGTGTTTTCAGACTGGGAGTGAATATTTAACTCAGTATAAATCAGTTCTTCCACTAATGTGTATAATGATATATATTTCTCCTTAACTCAGTGTATATCAGTTGTCTTCCACTAATGTGTATAATGATATATATTTCTCCTTAACTCAGTGTATATCAGTTGTCTTCCTCTAATGTGTATAATGATATATATTTCTCCTTAACTCAGTGTATATCAGTTGTCTTCCAGTCCTCTCCAGATCCTTCTATTCCTCAACTCCTGGTATTCATCTGTGTTTCTATTGGCTGAAGGCCTGATGTTCATCTATAAAGGTATGTTCCTATTGGCTGAAGGCCTGATGTTCATCTATAAAGGTATGTTCCTATTGGCTGAAGGCCTGATGTTCATCTATAAAGGTGTGTTTCTATTGGCCGAAGCCAATATTTATGATTGATTTGTGCAATATATTTCTAGTCTTGGTAACATGATTGAGGTGTAAAGTAATTGATTCAGAATCAATAACAACCCAAATGTTCTTTACTGAACGGTTACTGTCTACAGTCAGGTTGTCAAGTCTGATTTTTATTGAGTCTTTCTGCTCACTAAAACCAATTATGAGAAGACAGACAGACAGACAGACAGACAGACAGACAGACAGACAGACAGACAGACAGACAGGCAGGCAGGCAGGCAGGCAGGCAGGCAGGCAGGCAGGCAGGCAGGTAGGCAGGCAGACAGACAGACAGACAGACAGGTAAACAGACAGACAGACAGACAGACAGACAGACAGACAGACAGACAGACAGACAGACAGACAGACAGACAGACAGACAGACAGACAGGTAAACAGACAGACAGGTCCACAGCAGGTCTAAAGCACAGAGATCATCTGGGGCTACACAGATACAGGGTTAGCGTTAGAGCTCTACACTATGATCTGTATTGTATTATTCAGACATTCCAGACATTTCTTTTGTTCTCACACAAATCCAGTATTATCATATCGTATTATTTAAAAAAAATCTTTTCTTATCGTGTTTTCAACGCAGCAGCAAATGACTGAAAACTGTAAATATCCTTCAGAGAGTAGGGGCCTTATTTTGAGTTTCAGGTCTTAAGTCAACTTAGCCTTAAGACCTAAATAAATCAAAATAGGGCCCTAGGTGTTATTCTTCAGCTGTTTGCTTCGCTATTCCAATTTTGTGTGTGTGTGTGTGTGTGTGTGTGTGTGTGTGTGTGTGTGTGTGTGTGTGTGTGTGTGTGTGTGTGTGTGTGTGTGTGTGTGCGCGTGCGTGCGTGCGTGCGTGCGTGCGTGCGTGCGTGCGTGCGTGCGTGCGTGCGTGCGTGCGTGCGTGCGTGCGTGCGTGCGTGTGTGTGTACAGGTGTAATCCTCCCGTATCCGTCAGATAATCTGGTCCTAGATGTGGTTCTGTTGGTTCTCTATGCTGTTCTGGAGTCCTTTAGACTCTTCTATGGTGAGTACTAGAAATATTACATCAGAAAATACATTTATTAGTTCTATGGTGAGTACTAGAAATATTACATCAGAAAATACATTTATTAGTTCTATGGTGAGTACTAGAAATATTACATCAGAAAATACATTTATTAGTTCTATGGTGAGTACTAGAAATATTACATCAGAAAATACATTTATTAGTTCTATGGTGAGTACTAGAAATATTACATCAGAAAATACATCACAGTAAATTAGTATTTACAGTAGTAAAATATATTTACTATATAATTCTGTGAGTGACTTGAACAATGTAGACACTTGTGTTAAACATGTGAACATCCTCAGCATTAGGTGAGTATTTAATTCATTTTATTACGTTGTACATGGCTTGAATGAATGCTCCAATCAGAAGCCAGCGTTCTGGTCACGTGAGCACTCACATATGCTTTAATAAAACATTCCATTTCTGATTAGTGCAGCTTCTAAAGGGCAACCTGTGATTGGTTCTAATGAAACATGCTCCATTTCTTATTGGTGCAGCTTCTAACGGCCAACCTGTGATTGGTTCTAATAAAACATGCTCCATTACCGATTGGTGCAGATTCTAAAAGCCAACCAGTGATTGGTGCTAATGAGACGTGCTCCATTTTAATGCGCTGGACACACCATACTGCGAACTGTGGACTTTAGACGCAGCGTTTTCAGGTCACGTGACGTGTGTTTTTGAACGGCTGTGGATGGGAAATAAAAATGTGCCACACAGCCGTGCGTCCCCAGGATACAGGTCTATGTGGCACTTTGCAATGGCCATTTTTATTTCCCATCCACAGCCATTCAAAAACTCCAAACATGGCGGAAAAGACATCGAACTTTGTCTGCTATCGTGTGCTCAGCCTCACAGCCTATGTGGTGCTGCTTCTAAAGGCTAGCCTGTGATTGGTTCTAATAAAACAAGCTCCATTTCTGATTGGTGCAGCTTCTAAAGGCCAGCCAGTGATTGGTTCTAATAAAACAAGCTCCATTTCTGATTGGTGCAGATTCTAACGCCCAGCCAGTGATTGGTAAACATGCTCCATTTCTTATTGGCTCAGCTTCCAAAGGCAACCTGTGTGAGCGCTCCCTGGCCAGCGCTGTGTCGGTGTTGGTTCTGGTGCCCTCTGCTGCGCTGGCCGGGTACTACATGCTGCTGCAGACCTTCGTTCTGAGACTGGAGCTGATCCTGAGTGCAGTGATGCTGAGTTTCTACTGTCTGGAGTTAATACTGGCTCTAGTCTGTATGGTGACCTTCTCTAGGTAAATACAACTAGTAATACTAGTCTGTATGGTTTAATACCTTCTCTAGGTAAATACAACTAGTAATGATGCTGTTTCTACTGGCTCTAGTCTGTATGGTGACCTTCTCTAGGTAAATACAACTAGTAATACTGGCTCTAGTCTGTATGGTGACCTTCTCTAGGTAAATACAACTAGTAATACTGGCTCTAGTCTGTATGGTGACCTTCTCTAGGTAAATACAACTAGTAATACTGGCTCTAGTCTGTATGGTGACCTTCTCTAGGTAAATACAACTAGTAATGATGTAGTCTGTATGGTTTAATACCTTCTCTAGGTAAATACAACTATTAATGATGCTGTTTCTACTGGCTCTAGTCTGTATGGTGTAATACCTTCTCTAGGTAAATACAACTAGTAATGATGCTGTTTCTACTGGTACTAGTCTGTAAATACAACTATTAATGACATTGGGTGATAATAAATAGGCAATTATGGCCTGGTCCTGAGTTAGTTTATTTCACAATGTGCATAACTGCTAGCCCATGAAACAATCAGTAGCCTTGTCATTATTTGTCTTAATCTCTCATCAATTCATTCATTCGTTCATTTAGTTGCTCAGTGGTAGAATCACTGGTTTGAACTAGGTATGTCCCGATACTATCGGAAAAAGTATGGTATCGGCCCATTTTTTGGTCATATCGGTATCGGCAAATACTGTATGGGTATCGGGGAAGTATCAGAATTTACGCTTATTTGTCATTATCAGGTATTGACAAATATGCCAGTATAACTACAGATTCGACACAGAGGGTAAGGGGTTGACAGGTGACACCATCGTAGTTACAGTAAATAAAATGTTGGGCCATGTGGAGTTTGCTTTGGAGTTGCCCAACTGCACATTTCAGTAAGGAGTCTAATATTCCCATTTGGAGGAAGATGCCAGATATTTTTTTCTTTTATATTATTATAGCCTAGAGTATATACTGTATTCTCCTCTGGTATCGGTATACACACAAATTGTGGTATCGGAATCGGATCGGAAATGGGAAAAGTGTTATGGGGACATCACTAGTTCGAACCCTGGCTCCTCCAAAGTTAGTGTCTGTGTTCCCTGAGCAAGACACTTAACTCCAAATTTCTCCTGAAGTTCTGGTTGTGCCTTGCATGGTTTCCACTGCCATCAGTGGATGAATGTGTGTGTGAATGTGGTGAATGTGATGCACAAGCTATGGAAAGCACCTTGGATAAAGGCGCTATATAAATGCACCATTTACATTGTACATGCATTCAGTGGCTCAGGGGTAGAGTCACCGGATGGTAACCGCAAGGTTGCCGGTTTGATCCCAGGCTCTCCCAGAGTTAGTGTCGATGTGTCCTTGAGCAAGACACTGAAGCCCTAATTGCTCCTGATGTGCTAGTAGGTACCTTGCATGGTTTCCACTGCCATCAGTGTATGAATGTGTGTGTGAATGTGGTGAATGTGATGCACAAGCTATGTAAAGCGCCTTGGATAAAGGCGCTATATAAATGCAACATGTACCATTTACATTGTACATGCATTCAATAAATTCTGACTCATTGTCTACCCTGCATTCTCTAGGTAAATATAACTATTAAGACTGTGTGCTGCTAAAATCCTAAATTGTAAATAATAAATAATTGTAATTTTGACTTCATAACAGAACTCTACATGTGTTTCTTCTTATTTTCATAATGATGTTGTTTTGTGTTTTTCTCTTTCTCTGTCTCAGGTCTAAAGTTTACTGAACATTCAGAGCTACGCCCAACGTTTGGCAGTCAGAACTCTGCACCCAACATTTGGATGTATATTTTGTAGGTATTTATTTTTATATATCTTTGGTACTGTATCTTTGTGTCTGTTTAAAGACCAAACTACACTGTTGACCTTAAAAGGGTTTTGTCCCATAAGGAGTTGGTCTTAACAGTCAGTGTATATAATATATATTATATATATACTGTATCTGTTGTTTTACTGGATGTTTTTGTACAATAATATTAATACTACAATAAATCAGTTTTAGTTGTTCTAATGCATTGTGGAATAATGTCCTCCTGTATGTCTGTCTACTGACTGGACTGAATGACAGCAATTTGGCAGGTATTAATTAGGGGTGGGCAAAAAAATTGATATGCAGATATATCACAATTCTTAATCCCATGATATCCATATCGGTTCAATTTTTTTTAATATATATACAGTATATATTTATGTAGGTCCTATTCAGGCTGCAATAATGTTTATGATTGAACTTTTTGTTATTTATATTGTTTAAAATTGCTTTAAAATGTTCTAGCTGATTAACTTGTCATGGTCCATATTGTTCAGAATTCTGCCCATTTTCAACATTTTACTGTACTGTATTTTACTTGATGACATCATCAAGTTGTGTTTGTTAATGATTTTTCTTTCAGGACCGTTTTTCTGAGGGTGTACAAATGGAACCAAATGGACCCGTCAGGGTCCATTTGGTTCCATTTGTACAGCCTCAGAAGAAATCTTGAAAATGGGCGGAATGAGGAATCTCCTCTGTTCTAGTATAATAAAAGCACAGTCATTTGTGGAGCAAAACATGTGATATATGGATATATCACATTTTATATGATATATATGATATATAAAATGTGATATATGGATATATCAAATTGAATCGCAGCATAACTAAGAATCACAATATAAATCGATTCAGAAACCTAAATATCAATATTGTATCGTAAATATCAATATTGTATCGTAAATATCAATATTGTATCGTGTCGTGAGGTAAGTGAATCGTCCCACCTTTAGTATTGATCACATTGGGTTTGGAAAAGGTCTTCTCAATTCAATTTTCAATTCAAAGGAGCTTTATTGGCATGATAAAACAGACGTTTACATTGCCAAAGCAAGAGTCACAAAACAATACAATATAAACAGTTGAAAATGGGGACAGATATATACAGTAGGAGGGTTAGGGGGGTACAGATTTTTTGTAGACAGTTATGCTACATTACTGCATTGTTTTATAACAGGTTATAACATATTATAATAGTGCATATAACTTCCTTCTCATGGTAGTGAGGTTAGCAGAGAAATGAATCTGTAAGATACGGTATAAAGTGTACCTGAAGTTGGTAGATAATACTAGATTAGATGCAGTGTAGCAAGAGTCCAGTTGTTTTGTATGTATGGTTCGTCCACAACAGACTCTGCCACCAAGTTCAGATGGTGTAAAGTTTCACATCATGCGTTTCCATTCCCTCATGAAAAAACACTATTGAATCACTACTCATTCAATAGCGTTTTTAGTATTGCGATTGAGTAGTGATTCTGTAGTGATTTGTGTAGTATTTGGTAGAGAAATGTGGATACGACCGTTTCACTACTTAATCACTACTGATATTACTACATAATTCCTATTCAAATCACTGCCTGGCTGATAATTAATTACTTCAGGCTCACTATGGCTTTATGGAAAGAACTATACAATCACTATACATTTACTGTTGAATTATTACACAATGCTTACACATTTACTGCTGTATCTCTACACAATCCCTATAGAAAATATTTATGTAGTGTTATCACTACTGAATACGTTTTGTTTCTACACAAACAAAACACAAAAAACAAAAATGTATTAGTGATTCAGTAAGTCAGTCAGTAAGTTATTCAGTTCAATAGTGTTTTTTCATGCGGTTTATCCAGCTCTTGTATAGAATCAAGCGTCACTTACCACACCCTGATCTTCCTCCCCTGACTGAAATGGGATGGATGATCCTGAATGATTAGTTGGTGGCTGCTATCCGGCTGCTTTCCTTGCCAAAAGCATGCAGGGAGAACACAGCATGCATTTACACAAGGCTGGTTTCAGCCAACGCTGCGGCTGCAGGAAAGTACACATGATGTACATTGAAGTGTACAGTTTCAACAAACTTTGCAACACCTGCCAGAACACTGAAGATCATTGGGAGTGACTGTCCATGTGTCTGCTGCATAGAAATAAAAGTCATAAACACAAATGTAGGCAAGTCTTGAAGCAATTATTCACCATTTAAAAAAAAGAAAGAAAAAAACATTTTTTATTACTAAAGAGGACAATTTTCACAATATAAATTTAATATAATTTAACATAAATTTAATATAAATTAAAGTGACACCTTCACAATTGTTCTGAAATATGAATATATATTGTATTCCCCATATACGAAAACAAACAAAAAAAACATTTCAATCTATTTTCTACCGTGTTTAAGTGGCCCATTTTGAAGGCTTAGCAGACATTATGGAGCTTTACATACAGCAGATTTGGATTCAGCACAACTTAATACCCCTAGAACACTTGTATGTAATAAATGAACACTAATTGCCTTCAGGGTTCACATTTTTGGCATATGGCCACAGTCTGTACTCAGACTTTTCAAAGATCATGTTTGGGCATAACAGAGACAAAGACGTCAAACTGGTTTCCTGGTTGGTTGGCAGCCAGCCAGGCGCGCGCACACACACACACACACACACACACACACACACACACACACACACACACACACACACACACACACACACACACACACACACACACACACACACACACACACACTCATTGTATCATTAACAGTCACAGGTAGTTCAGGCTCCATTTTGACTCGACTCTGGAAACAGAAACAACTTCATGTCTGGTAAGAGTTTTATACATTTATGTAACAATGTTTACTGTTGAGATTAATATTATTTAATGTTTTAATGATTGTATCTCCAGCTGACTGTATGGATATTGTAGGATATTGTACAAGGCTCTGTGAAAGACCTGAGTGTAACTTATTGTTGTCTGATCTGCTGAGGTAGAGATGAGCTTTTGCTTGTTTAATGTAAAAGAGTCCATTTGGTTCCATTTGTTACACAGAGTGCCCTCCCTGAAACTGGGACGTCGAGGGTTCAATTCCCGGCCTGGTCATACCAAAGACTGTAAACATTGGACCCACAATGCCTCCCTGCTTGTCTCTCAGCATCAATAGGTTGGATTAGGAGGTTCAGATCAACTATAAAATGTGTCTGGTAGTAAAACGTTAACCCATAAGGTTGTCCAGTGCAGTAATATACCGGTACTTTATAGATTCTTAGATAACATGTGAGAACAGACTCCATGTTGAAACCAGACACGTGTTGATGGTTGACACATCCATGGTTTAAAGTGTGTGTGTGTGTGTGTGTGTGTGTGTGTGTGTGTGTGTGTGTGTGTGTGTGTGTGTGTGTGTGTGTGTGTGTGTGTGTGTGTGTGTGTGTGTGTGTGTGTGTGTGTGTGTGTGTGTGTGTGCGTGTGCGTGCGCGTGTGCGTGCGTGCTTCACTGACTGTAGCTCTGACAGGTTAATTAAAGCCAAACTAAACTAACACATAGAACCAAATGGACATTTACAGCTCTGTAACTCTGAGAGTGAATGGTCCACAGTTAAATATAGAATAATGTATAATGTAGCAGAGCATAGAAATATGCAAAAATGCATAATGTTGTGGTTTTGGCCTCTCTAAAGGCCTCTCTTTAAATGTTATGTTAAATACTGTAGACAGTGTTGTATCAAACTTTGATTAGAGATTAAAGGAGAATTCCACACCAAAACACATTGGCCATCAATCTACCTTGATTCCTGTGACATGATACATAATGTCCTTGATTTTTGTCACAGGTGTCCCATTTTCTACATTTCACCATGAGGTCCCCGTCGCCATGACAACATCGACGTCGTTCCAACAGTTAACATGGCCGCAGGTTGTCTTTATTCTACTGCAGGTATTTCTGTAACTCCAAACACATCCCACACACATCACATTTTAATAGTATACTGATAACAGGGTTCCTACAGGTTTCTTAAAGTAAAATTTAAGACTTTTTAAGACCTTTTTTAAGGCCATTTATATAAAACGTAATACCCATTTCACGGCCATCGTCAATAAGCGACGTTTTATATATTTTTCGCAAATAGCACTGGTGCTACATACATTTTCATTTACCAGCACCACTAGAAATTAACAAGTTCTGTAATTATTAGGGGTGTGTATCTCTCCCTTACAAGACAATTTGATACATATCGATTTGCATGGTATCTATGCGTTTCGGAAACGATTTAATATATATGCAGAACGATACGATTCGATTCAGTAGAATTTCGATACGATTTTGATTTGTTGGAATTTGGTACGATACAATTCAATACAGTGCGATCGGACGCATTAAAAACCCTATGTAATTAGGGTTAGGTTCCATAGGTTTTCTTTTTTATTATCTACTACAGTCCTAATAAGCCCCAGGAAATTATAAGGGGAACATGAAAAACAACTATGTGTTTGGACTTTGAGGTGGTGCATGTCTGTCTAGTGCTTTGACAGGTCTGCCTGCTGTGACACAAGTAGATGCAACTACACTAGTATACATTCATTATTAAAGGAAGCCAAATGACTAGACCAGTGGTTTTCAACCTCTTTCATACCAGGGCCCACTATTTATTTAGAATTTCAGCCACGGACCACCAATTGATTACAATTTAGCCCCACAGACCCCACAACTAAAGATTTCATTTAGTTTTGTCCACAATTCCAGGCTGTATCTCAGAGAAAACAACACAGTGAAATACAGATCAAAATGACTTAATATCCTACATTCTGTACTTGTGTAGACTTGGGATAATTCACATGAATATTTTAACTCTTCAGAGTGTAAACATGAAACCAAATGGACCCGCAAGGGTTGTTTACACTCTCAAAGAGTTACATCTGGTTAACCAGCTTTCCATCATTTAGCCTGGGGACCTCCTGGAATCCTCTCAGGGACCACTGGTGGAATGCTGAATGTGTGTGTGTGTGTGTGTGTGTGTGTGTGTGTGTGTGTGTGTGTGTGTGTGTGTGTGTGTGTGTGTGTGTGTGTGTGTGTGTGTGTGTGTGTGTGTGGGGGGGGGGGGGGGGGGGGGGTAGAGAGAGAGACACACAAGGGAGAGAGAGACAGACAGGTACTGGTGTCAGCAGGCAGACAGCAGAGTGCTCACAGACGGTTCACAGCAGGGGATCAGAAAGGGGGGCACATCAAAGCAATGTGTCCAGCTGTCTTGTGTGTCCAGTTTGATGTATGCCCTGATGTATTGCCTGCCCAGTTGGCCCTGTGCCCAGATGTATTTTTTGCCCAGTTGGCCCTATGCCCAGATGTATTTTTGCCCAGTTGTCTGGTGTGCCCCCTTGGTTTTTGTGCCCACCTGACCGGTTACCCACTGGTGGTCCCCGGACCACATGTTGAAAACCCCTGCCATAGACGCGAGCTGAGCATGCTCATCGCGTTAGCTATGCTAGCTAGTTGCTGAGCTAGCTACCAGCTACACATTCTCCATACAGACAACACCACCACCACCACCACCATCAAGTTGTCCCGTGGATGGAAAATACGATTTAAAAGGCTATGGACGTGAATGGAAGCACAGATGTGTGCAACTATGCAATAAAGTTGTGTAAAGCTGTCGGTTCCGACAGCTCCGCTCCGATCATCTGTTTGTCAGCTGTATCCACTTGTTGCTGTGGTGTACGAGGCGTGGAGTATAGAGAATTGCGACATTGAGGGGACAGAAAACAGCCCGGTCACGTGGTTCAAGTACTCGCGTGAGCTCAAAACTCCAGCTGTCCCTATTCTTGTTGTCCTCATTCCGTAGAGGTCTATGTAGAAGCGCCTCCAATGGACTGGCCCCATGAAATTAACAGAGTTTGCGTAACTCTAAGACCCTGAATACTACGTCACACTCGCACTGAGCGTAGATGATCTACAAGCAACGTGCCCCATTGCAATGCATGGCTATATGAGCTTGTATATCTGTGGTTATTGTTTTTTGCGCAGCTGATGGAATCATCAATTCATCTCTTTAGGATCGATCTAACGTCCAATACAGGCGCTGTTTTGATCGCTCTGACACACGTGGCTCGATGTAACTGCGCAAAATATAAGACCTAGATGTAAAAATTCAAGACCTTTTTAAGTCTTTTTAAGGTATTATTTTCAAATTCGTAAATTCAATGCTTTTAAGACTTTTTAAGATGCCACGGGAACCCTGTGATAAACGCGCTTGAATTTTACATCACTCTGGGGCAGAATTTACATGTAATCCCAGAGGTAATCTATTCCTCCTCCTCTCCTCTCCTCCCTTCTGCCACTCTCCTCTCCAATCACTCCGGTTGAAACTCCTGTCCCACAGGTGCCACCTGAGTTTTTAAAAGTCATATAGTGGTTGTTGACATGTATGATCTTAATTGTATATTTTATTGATGTGAAATGTCACAGACTGTATTTATAGAGAGCTCTTATTGTGAAGTGATGCAACCTAGACAGGAAGTGCTTGTTGAGACCTGCATTTAAGTGCTGAATAAACCTGCTCAGTGGACGCGTCGTTTGCACCCGCAAGTTATGGTTAGGGTTAGGTTAGGTTTAGGCATAAGTTTACTGAGGTTAAGTTTAGGGTTGGGGTTAGGTGTAGGCATAGCCTAGTTTTACTGAGGTTATGTTTAGGGTTTAGGATTAGGCTAGGGTTAGGGTTAGACGGTGCTTTATGCGGTAACTAACCCTAAACATAACTTCAGTAAAACTATGCTTCGCCCCGCCCTACTAGTAGTATCCGTGATCCACCGATGCAATGAATACAAAATATCTACTTGCCCGGCGGGTATCTGAATATCTGCTATACCGGCACGATTGGATCGTAAGATTTCTGTTGATAAGTGTCTATTCAATCGATGGATAGAGGTCGAAGCGGCTGCCGTTTGTCGACACTAGACCGAGTTCCAGCCACAGCTGATGCCTCCCGTGTGTTATTTATTTAAGTATAGTTCCTCCGTATGTATATATATATATATATCTTCACCTCTTTTATTTCTGGTTACACGCGTTGATGCAACGCTCAACAGTGGTCCAAGTATCTTGTAGTGTGTGGTTCAAGGACATTATGTATCATGTCACAGGAATCAAGGTAGATTGAGGCCCAATGTGTTTTGCTGTGGAATTCTCCTTTAAGCATTGACAGGTATCCTTGTTTATTATATCCTGGATCAGTGATGAACTGGTTTCATGAAAACTGGTTAATCTTGACAGATTAACTTGGCCATCTAACCTGGATATGTTGAGGCTTGATTTAGTTTCATTAAAGCAATGCCACACTAGTTACTGTGGAAATGTATGCTGTGGACTCCGGACCAGGCTTTAAACTAGGTTTAAACTAATCCTGATGTCTTTACTGTGCATTAGACAGTTAATTTTATTCAGTTCAATTATTATGGGTTTAACGTTGCCTTATTTATAGATCTTGTAGCTTGTAGAACTGTTACTTTCACCTTTCCATTGTACCTTGTGAGCTTGTAGATCTGTTATTCCCATGCATTGGATTGAATGTTTAGCCTACTCAAGTCAGTAGAACACTGAGCTGTTTCACCTCAGATAACCTCGTCTGACTCACATTGTGAAACGGACACACACACGCGCGCGCACACACACACACACACACACACACACACACACACACACACACACACACACACACACACACACACACACACACACACACACACACACACACACACACAGAGTGTCACACACCCCACCTCTACTCACTGAACAGAAGTCACGTGATTTAGGGGAATTCTGCAGCAGTGAGCTGAGTGCAGAGACGTGCACACATAGACACCACAGGGGCTTCAGCCCCTGCCCCTTTTACCCAGTCTGTAGAAACAACAGTCCTTTACCAGACCTTGTTTATTTACTACATGGTGAAATAAATGCTAAATGCCCTTTCCTTTCCATGCCATGCTGAAGGCAGCATTCAGGAGAGTTGAATTGAGTTTTTGTTCTCCTGAAGTGTAACACAGACATTTAGGGGATTTCAGCCCCTGCCCCTCTAACACACACCCTCTCTCTCTCTCTCTCTCTCTCTCTCTCTCCCTCTGTGTGTGTGTGTGTGTGTGTGTGTGTGTGTGTGTGTGTGTGTGTGTGTGTGTGTGTGTGTGTGTGTGTGTGTGTGTGTGTGTGTGTTCCACTCACTCAGACAGTCTTCAGTGTTTCACAAACAACCAGGGAGAGACAGAAAACCAAATGGACTCATTTGACCACAAACAAGACTGAAGCTGAAACGTTAAACTTCCATAACTAAAGGTAAGACTCATCTGACACCACACTGCTGTCATTTATTGCAGGGGTTTTCAACCAGTGGTCCTTGAGAGGGTTCCAGGTGGTCCCCAGCTAAGTTGGTTAACCAGATGTAACTCTTGAGAGTGTAAAAATGAAACCAAATGGACCCTTGTGGGTCCATTTGGTTTCATTTTTACACTCTCAAGAGTTAAAATATTCATCATATTCATTACTGCCTGTTTTGTTTCCCCAAATCCAGCCTGGAATTATGTACAAAAATAAATCTTTAGTTTTGGGGTCTGTGTGGCTAAAATGTCATCAAATGGGGGTGCGTGGCTCAAATGCTGAATAAATGGTGGGCCCTGGTATGAAAAAGGTTGAAAACCACTGATTTATTGAATAAAATCAACATGGTGGGCCGTATTGTTAACCTGTAGAAATGCTGTATGATGTGAACCACTCTGTGTGCTTGAAATAAGTTGTGATGGAAATCTATTGAGGTGAGGGCTTTGCTTTATTTTAAAGTTTGAAAAACCTTTTTTATACAGTTAAAATGACCGGCTACAGTAACATGTTGTGTGACATTTCTGACATGTATGCTATTTTTTTTTTCAAAATAGCAAAAAAGGCAAAGACATTTAGAGATAAGGGGTTTAGCGGTGGCAAAAATGGATACCTATATCTACAATCAATCAGCCAATGATTCCACGCCCCGCCCTACTAGTAGTAGCCGTGATCCACCGATGCAATGAATACAAAATATCTACTTGCCTGGCGGGTATTTGTTATCTGCGTCTACTCGTTGTATTCGATCGTGTGATTACTCGTGATTATGCTCTATTCAATCCATGGATAGAGGTCGAAGCGGGTGCAGATTCAATAATGTCTCCTCCTACACAATGACTGAACCACATTTACATTTACTATTATGATGTTGGAGAGATTTTTGACTTGGTACCAAAAAGTCCCTAACTGACACAAGATCGGAGTTTGATTGCAACATGTCATGTAAGATTTCAGTATTACTAGCCTCGACACCCAGGCTTTCATTTTCATCTGCGTTGCGCAAAAAACAGAAAGACTGGACTAATTTGTTACCCACAGTGGCCTAGAGGGAGGAGTCAACTTTTCAGGGTGGGCGTGGCGGTAGGGGGAGAGGCCAGAGATGACAACACGTTGGTGAGACCCCGCTCCCTATTACTGACAGTCATCCAGGAATTCACAGAACCATAGTTACATCGGTAACTTCCTGACTGCCAGTACGCAGTAAACCATAGTGTATGACTAATACCAAAGGGGTCACAAGGAACCTATTCTTCTGCTGTAATAGCCAGTGGCAGGATAGCTGACGTCAGCAAGGAACCAGAAGCCACGTCAAGGCGATAGAACCTCGAGAACGTGCAAGGCGCCACCCAAGACACCGCCACACAAACGTCCGCCAGAGACACTCCCTCATTACCGCCCAGGACGTAGACCTCAGAGGGAGCAGGATTACCAGCTGCTTCATAAGCCTTCCTAATTGCATCCAATACCCAGTGAGGTAGCTGCTGTTTGGACAGTGTGCATCCCTTATTCTTTCCGCCATAGCAGACAAACAACTGCTCTGAACGCCTAATACCTTGTGTTGCCTGGATGTACAGCCGCAACGCACAAACTGGATGCAATAAGTGTGCCCTCTCCTCCGCCTCAGATGTAAACAGAGGAGGATGGAAAGCCACCAACTCTATTTTGCCGAGCCAGATACATCTACAGAAGTTCCATTAGAAAGTTTTCGTACTCGTACTGACCACCACTGCATACCACCACTCAGCTCCTTTCTGGAATCACCATGTCCGACTTAATCTCCATAACTTCTGGCATGGAATCCTCGACCCAATCCCATCCACTCTAGTCACTGCTTGCCTTCCAGCACTTCTGGCTGCCATAACCCCCATTCTTAAGAAACCTGGTCTCGACCCTAACCCCCCCAACAACTACCGGCCCGTCTCCAACCTCCTGTTTCCCTCCATAATACTCAAACGAGCCGTTGCCTCCCAACTCAAATCCCACCTCCCTTGGTTTATCTGACACCGCCCTCTCCTGGATACAGTCCTACCTTTCCGATCATCAGCAATTCATTTCAATTTATAACTTTACCTCCTCCACTGCCACAGTCACCCATGTTTCCCCCCAAGGTTCCGTGCTTTGCCCTCTGCTGTTCATCATTTACATCCTCCCCCTTGGTCAGATCTTCCGCCAACATGGACTACAATTTCACTGCTACGCTGACGACACACAACTATACCTCTCCACCTCAACCATCACTGCAGCCACCCACTCAACTCTCACCAACTGCCTTACAGCTATAAAACACTGGATGCAACAGAACTTCCTGAAACTAAACGGCAACTAATCTGAAATAATTATCATCAGTCCAGACTCCCTCACCCGCTCCACCCAGGATTATTCACCTAACATCGACGGCACCCTTGTCACAACCTCAAAATAAATCCGCAACCTAGGAGTCATCTTTGACCCCTCCCTCTCACTCCTCCCTCACGTAAACCCCATCACAAACATCATTCTTTCACCTCAAAAACATCGCCCGTCTCCGCCCCTCCTTGACACGCTCAGCTGACGAAACCCTAATTTATGCCCCCTCATAACCTACCCCCCCTACCTCTCTGCACTCCTCACGCCACACACCCCTTCTCGCTCCCTCAGGTCCAGTGATGCAGGCCTCCTTGTGGTTCCCAAGAGGATCAAACAAAACCTGGGGCGACAGGGTCTTCTCGGTGGCCCGCCCCACCCTCTGGAATGCCTTCCCCAAACACATCCCTGATGCCCCCACACTCCCATCCTTCAAAGCTGTGCTGAAGACCCACTTGTTCAGGAAGGCAATTCCTACCTGATGTGTAGTTAACTTGTTTCTTGTACTGTCTTTTATTGTCTTTTAATTTTCTTTTACTTGCTTATTTTGTAATAAAGTTGTCTCTTGTCCTCACCAGCCCCACACATGTAAAGCGTCTTTGGGTATCATGAAAATCACTATATAAGTTAATGATATTATTATTATTATTATCACCTAAATAATGTATGCGCACGTGCGCCCCCGTATTTTGGACATTATTTAGGTGAAAATGATCCCAACGTTGGCCAAAGATGCTAATTCGGTTAGCATCAACCACCATTAAAGCAGATTAATCAATGAGTTAAACAAAACTCATCTTTAAGTCTCTAATATTTGGACAGGTACCTGGGTATTGAATCTTGCAGACCACCAGACCCATCAGAAGATGTATTCTGTGATGGACAGATGTCATGAAAACATAAATAGGCTATACTGTATGTTTGATTGACAGGTGTCATATAGACATACAGTAACAATGATGTGTTTGATTGACAGGTGTCACACAGACATAAAGATGAGTGATTCTGGGGGGAAAGAGGAGAACAGATCTCACAGACCACAGAGTAAACAACGTCCTCCACACTTCACTGATGAACCTGAAAGGTCTGTAGAATCTACACTATTCTATACAATTATACTACAACACTAAACTACTGTATACTGTACAGACAATACAAATAAAAAATATCAGCTTGTTTCCCCACATCTCTTTGTCCAGTGCACACATACTGGAGGGCTGATTTGAAGCTCTTGCTACTGAAATGATGATTTGCTAATTGTATGAATACAGTATGTTTTATAATTCCAGAAGTGTTGACCATAGATCAGAGTGTCCAACTCCCAGCCTTCTGTCTGTGAAGAGTGACCGTTCTAAAGGAAGAGTTCCTGACTTCAGTAATGAACCTCCTGGACCTGAACACACTAAGTATGTCACTTGTCCTGTTGCACAATATAGTAGCGATTGATTGATTGATTGATTCATTCATTCATTTTTTTCATTCATTCATTCTTGTTTCTGTATAATTTTATGAACATTTATTTTGATTCTGTTCTAGTTTTACAAGACATTAGTCCAGTACATAGTCTACTGCAGACCTGATGGACTGTAATTAGAAGACGTTTGTCCAGTACATAGTCTACTCCAGGCCTGGTGGACTAGATTTAGACATGTTGAAGCTCTTGCTAGTGAAATGATGAATTGCTAATTGTATAAATATGTTTTAGAAGTGTTGAACACAGACCAGAGCCTCCGAATCCCAGCCTTCTGTCTGTGAAGAGTGACTTCTCTAAAGACATTCTGTCTGTGAAGAGTGACCGTTCTAAAGGAAGAGTTCCTGACTTCAGTAATGAACCTCCTGGACCTGAACACCTTAAGTATGTCAATTGTCCTGTTGTACAATATAGTATTGATTGATTCATTCATTCATTTTTTTCATTCATTCATTCTTGTTTCCCTATAGTTGTATGGGCATTTATTTGATTCTCTTCTAGTTTTAGACAACATTTGTCCAGTACATAGTCTACTGCAGGCCTGGTGAATTAGATTTAGAAGACATTTGTCCAGTACATAGTCTACTGCAGACTTGGTGGATTAGATTTAGAAGACATTAGTCCAGTACATAGTCTACTGCAGACCTGGTGGACTAGTTTTAGACATTTTGAAGCTCTTGCTAGTGAAGTAATGAATTGCTAATTGTATAAATATGTTTTATAATTCCAGAAGTGTTGACAACAGAGCAGAGTCTCCAACTCCCAGCCTTCTGTCTGTGAAGAGTGACTGGTCTAAAGGATGACCTGGTCCTGACTTCAGTAATGAACCTCCTGGACCTGAACACCTTAAGTATGTCACTTGTCCTGTTGTACAATATAGTAGCGATTGATTGATTGATTCATTGATTCATTCATTCTCTATCCGAATAATTGTATGAGCATTTATTTTGATTCCAGAAGTGTTGATCACAGAGTCTCTAGTCCAGTGGTGGGCAATTATTTTTCCCTAGGGGCCAAATAAAATACATACAATATTGGGGAGGGCCAAGACTAAAGTCTGAACTAATGTCTGTGTAATATTAATTTAATTTCACGATAAAAGTAAGCGTAAGATCAACCATTTTGACACACCTATTTATTCAAAATTTGAGCCACGGACCACCATTTAATGACATTTTATCCCCACAGGCCCCAAAACTAAATATTTATTTTGCTTTTGTCCACAATTCAACAGACCAGTCAAACATACAGATCAAAATGACCATTAACCTTCTACATTCTCTAGTTGTGTAGCCTTGGGCTAATTCACATGGTGAATATTTTAACTCTTGAGAGTGTAAACATGAAACCAAATGTACCCGCAAGGGTAAATTTGGTTTACGCTCTCAAAGAGTTACATCTGGTCAACCGATTTTCCATATTTAACTGGAACTCTCTCAAGGACCACTGGACGTCCCCAGACCACTGGTTTAAAACCCTTTCACGGGCCGGTCAGAGTGAGCCAAAGGGCCGCATTTGGCCCCAGGCCACATAATGCCCAGGTATGCTCTAGTCCATGGATGTCAAACATACGGCCCGCGGGCCGGATGCGGCCCGCGCAATGATCAGGCCCAGGCCTGTAGAGCAAAAATGTCTGAGTCTATCAAAAAAAAAGTAAGTCTCTAGCACGTTCCTATCAAAAGTTATGGTCGTTTAAAGAAATGCTTCTGAGTTCTCTTCTCTGAGCACTAGTCCGGTAGCTTCACAGCTGAGAGTACTTAATTGATTGGAATGTTGACTCGCAGAGAGTGTAGGGGGGAGGGAAGGAGGGGGGGGGGGTGTACTAGCGCTGCAAAGTGAGAACTATACTTCAGCAGTAACCTGACTCCGCCAGATGGGGCAGCAGAGAGAGGAGTATTCCCTCCTCCTCTCTCTGCTGCCCCATCTGGCGGAGTCAGGTTACTTCACCAGTATGAGGGTCTATAACTGAGGGATCATTCAGATCACAGCTTGGCTATTTAAATATAAATACGGGTAATAATAATAATCCAATTCAGAGTTTAAAAAATATAGTGTATTTTAGAAGCATTAGTTATTGTTATTCATCATTATTTTTTTAATGTTCAATGATCCATCACTTCAATAAAAAGCAGGTCTGCATAATTCCATGGGTTGTGTAGCCATTTCCAAATTTCAGCTAAAACACTATTTGAATTTTTTTTTTTTTTGTATTTTTGAATGGTTAATTGGCGCACTGTAAATAAAAATAGCATCTCCCATAGCAAATGTCTTAATCTAGGCTACAAGTATAAAACCAATAATGAAAGTCATTAATAACTATTAATAGCTACTCTTAATAATAAACTTGATTGTGTGATATACTGTAGCGGAGAAATTACGGCTGTGTACGTAAACATGCGTGTGCATGCTTGCAGTCTGTGACTGGCACCGCGGCGCGACTGGCACCGCGGCGCGACTGGCACCGCGGTGCTCCGGCCCCCATGAAGTCACATTAAGTCCAATGCGGCCCCCACCCCAAAATGAGTTTGACACCCCTGCTCTAGTCTATTGCAAGCCTTGTGGACTATATTTAGAAGACATTTGTCTAATACATAGTCTACTGCAGGCCTGGTGGACTAGATTTAGAAGAATTTTGTCCACATTTTTTTCATTCATTCATTCTTGGTTCTGAATAATTGTATGAGCATTTATTGTAATTCCAGAAGTGTTGATCACAGAGTCTCTAGTCTACTGCAGGCCTGGTGGACTAAATTTAGAAGACATTTGTCCAGTGCACACATACTGCAAGGCTGAGTTGAAGCTCTTGCTATTGAAATGATGATTTGCTAATTGTATGAATACAGTATGTTTTATAATTTCCAAAGTTTTGACCACAGAGAAGAGTCTCAGAATCCCAGCCTTCTGTCTGTGAAGAGTGATCGGTCTAAAGACTGGCCTGGTCCATTCCTCAGTAATGAAACTCCTGGACCTCCTGTCTATATACTGTATGTTATATATTTATATAAAATATATGAACAGGAGTTTGTGTATTTTAAACTATTCTATTGTGTTCATCTCCACAGAGAGACATTCAGAAACACACCTGGACAGAAGACATTCAGTCAAACCAAACCTGGACACAGTAAGACTGGACACATTTTACACTTATTAACATTTTATATCAATTAATGAAATGTTTAAATATCAGCAGACGGCAATATATTTCATATACTGTAAATGTTGGATTCTTGTATGTCCAAATACTAATGATAAACATATACATTTGATCCAACGTTATTCATTAGTGCATCTTGATTTTTCTTAAAAAAAAAAAAATCTGTGGATTTTCTGGAAGATATTTAATACATAGTTTTAATATTATTTTCAATGTAAAGTAATGCAGTGAGGAGAATGTGTATTGTGCATGTATTAATTCTCTTCTCATATCAGGTGTCAGTCTTCCGGAGGATTTAAAGGTTTTTAAGGTCACTCTGGACGGTCTTGATCGTGTGACATACGTCATTGAAATGCCCTCCATCTCCAGCATCTACACAGACCTCCACCTATCAGCAGGAGGGAGTGAAGGGGTTAATCAGCAACATGAGGTGTGGCAGCTTGAGACCTTCTCCAAGATGAAGACCCTCCATGAGGACCTGATCAAGTACTCTGCCATCTTTAAGACCATCCTCCCTGGCAGAGACAAACCCAGCAGAAGAGTTCTGACCAATGGCATCGCTGGCATCGGAAAGACATTCTCTGTGCGTATGTTCGCTCTGGACTGGGCGAGAGGTTTGGAGAACCAAGACATCGTTCTCCTGGTTCCCTTCTCATTCCGGGAGCTGAACTTGGTCAGAGATGAGCAGCACAGTCTCCTCTCACTGATCCATGCTTTCCATCCAACGTTAAAGAAGGTCACAGCAGAGCATCTCGCTGCCTGGAAAGTTGGCTTCATCTTCGATGGTCTTGATGAAAGCAGGATTCCACTGAAATTCCAGAACATCAATGTTGATTCTGATGCCTTCAACAACAATGATATCGTCTCTGATGTCACGGTGACATCATCGGTGGGCATGCTGCTGACAAACCTCATCAAGGGGAATCTGCTCCCCTCGGCTCTCCTCTGGATAACCACCAGACCTGCAGCAGCCAATCAGATCCCTTGTGATTGCGTTGACATGGTGACAGAAATACGAGGGTTCACAGACCCCCAGAAGGAGGAGTTCTTCAGGAAGATGTTCAGGGATGATGAGGAGCTGGCCAGCACAATCATCTCACACATGAAGACATCAAAGAGCATCCACATCATGTGTCACATCCCAGTCTTCTGTTGGATGACCGCTACCGTTGTGGAGGACCAGGTGAAGACAGACGGGACAGGACAGCTGCCCAAGAACCTGACTGGGATGTTCAGCCACTTCACGTCGATCCAGATGAGGAGGATGAGGATGAAGTATGATGAGGAGACTGACAGGGATGTTCTCCTGAAGCTGGGCAGGCTGGCGTTTGAACAACTGGTGAAAGGCAACGTCATGTTCTACCAAGAAGACCTGGAAGAGTGTGGTCTCGATGTGAAAGACGCCTCGCTGTACTCGGGAGTGTGCACAGAGATCTTCAAAGAAGAGACTCTTCAGTCTCAGAGAAAGGTCTACAGCTTTGTTCACCTGAGCATCCATGAGTTCCTGGCTGCAGTCTACCTGTTCCACTGTTTCACACAGAAGAACACGAAGGTCCTGAAGGCATTCCTAGGAGACGATGTCAGTTCATTGGATGTCTTCCTGCAGAGAGCCATGGAAAAAGCCCTGGAGAGTAAGAACGGCCACCTGGACCTCTTTGTCCGCTTCCTTCATGGCCTCTCACTGGAGTCCAACCAGAGTCTGTTAGGAGGTCTGCTGGGTCAGACAGAGAACAGTCCAGAGAGCATCCAGAGAGCCATCAAGAACCTGAAGAAGATGAAAAATTATGATAGTTTCTCTCCTGACAGATTGATCAACATCTTCCACTGTCTGATGGAGATGAACGACCACTCAGTATATCAGGAGATCCAACAGTACCTGAAGTCAGCAGACAGATCAAAGACAGAACTGTCTCCATCCCATTGTTCAGCTCTGGCCTTCATCCTGCTGACGTTAGAGGAGCCTCTGGATGAGTTGGACCTGCAGGAATACAAGACAACACCATGGGGGAGAAAGAATCTGCTCCCAGCTGTGAGGAACAGCAGAAAGGCTCGGTTAGTAGTCATGTGAATAGAAAACCTATTAGAATAGAATAGAATGAAATGGTGTGTGTGTGTGTGTGTGTGTGTGTGTGTGTGTGTGTGTGTGTGTGTGTGTGTGTGTGTGTGTGTGTGTGTGTGTGTGTGTGTGTGTGTGTGCGCGCATGTGTGTTTGTGTGTGTGTGTGCGTGTGCGCGCGCATGCATACAGTATGTATGTACGCGTGCATGCGTGTGTTTGGGGAGGGGTGCATGTGGTGTTAGGGTGCATCATACATGCATGAAGTGTGTGTGTGTGTGTGTGTGTGTGTGTGTGTGTGTGTGTGTGTGTGTGTGTGTGTGTGTGTGTGTGTGTGTGTGTGTGTGTGTGTGTGCGCACCCGCCTGCGTGCATGGATACGTGTGTGCGCATGTGTGTTTGTCTACCCACACACGCATGTTACACACAGTAGAGTAGTAATAATAGATTATCTGTCTTTCACTTTAATGTTTTTCTTGTTTCCTGTTCTTATATGACCTGTCAATATCTGACCAACAGTACATTTACATTACACTTTATAGTTTGTTTCCTTCAACATGAACTTGATCTAATCTGCTTTGATAATCACTGATTTTACATCATCTACATTTACAGACTTGTTGGCTGTCAACTCAGAACAGCAGAATATGAGATTGTGTGTTCAGCTCTCAGCTCTAATCCTTCACATCTAAGAGAATTGGACATCAGTTATAATCCCATAACTGATCCAGACATGGACCTGCTCTCTGCTGGATTGAAGAGTCCAAACTGTCAACTGGAGATTCTGAGGTCAGATTATTATTTATGTTCTGTTTAATTATTTATTGTTTGATTATAATAATAAGCGTGTGAAAAAGTTGCCACAAACATTGATTAAAATAATATCACAATTATTTATCACAATGGTACTGTAGAGAATTTAAAATATTTATGTGCACGTACACTTCAGATGAAAGATTAAGATTAATATAATATGACGTACTTCAAATTATAAATTCCTGGGAGTCTTTCCTCCAAAGCTGTGATATTGAATCCATATATTCCATGTGTAATTCCAGACTTGCTGGCTGTACCTTCACACAGACAGGATTTGAAGTTCTGCTCTCAGCTCTCAGCTCTAATCTTCTCCATCTGAGAGAACTGGACCTCAGTTTCATCTGCCTGCAGGAATCACAGCTGCTCCAGCTCTGTGCTGTACTGAAGAGTCCACAGTGTAGACTGAAGATCCTGGGGTAAAGAATGTGTTCTCTCTGTGTGGATCTCTGCTGGAACACCAACAGCACTTTGTTAAATGTGTGTTTCTCTGCAGGTTGTCAGGCTGTGGAGTCACAGAGGAAGGCTGTTCTTCTCTGGCTTCAGCTCTGACCTCCAACCCCTCCTCCCATCTGAAACAGCTGGACTTGAACTTCAGCCACTTAGGAGGCTCTGGTCTGAAGAAGCTGTCTGCTGTCCTGGAGACTGTCAAGTGAGTCCACTATAGGACTGTGTCCATGTTGGTCAGTCAGTAGACTATAGGACTGTGTCCATGTTGGTCAGTCAGTAGACTATAGGACTGTGTCCATGTTGGTCAGTCAGTAGACTATAGGACTGTGTCAGTCAGTAGACTATAGGACTGTGTCAGTCAGTAGACTATAGGACTGTGTCAGTCAGTAGACTATAGGACTGTGTCAGTCAGTAGACTATAGGACTGTGTCCATGTTGGTCAGTCAGTAGACTATAGGACTGTGTCAGTCAGTAGACTATAGGACTGTGTCAGTCAGTAGACTATAGGACTGTGTCAGTCAGTAGACTATAGGACTGTGTCAGTCAGTAGACTATAGGACTGTGTCAGTCAGTAGACTATAGGACTGTGTCAGTCAGTAGACTATAGGACTGTGTCAGTCAGTAGAGTATAGGACTGTGTCAGTCAGTAGACTATAGGACTGTGTCCATGTCGGTCAGTCAGTCTGTAGTCTACTGCCTCCAACATGAACTCTATAGTAGTTTATGTAGACGCATAGAATAGAATTCCATGTAAACGTTGGTATACGCACAGTTTAATTGGTCTGTATAGACTTCCTATTGTCACATTCTTAGCTTATGCATGTTTCATATTAAGTAAAAGTATTTCCAACATTTTGTAAATATTGTGTAAATAATATAGATAATAAAAGCAGCAGCTTTTTATTTAATCTAGAACCATGTTCTCCTCAGAGCACCACCAGGACAGGTAGCTTATTGTGGACCAGGAATGTTTCACAGGCAATCGTTGATGAAGCATTTTGAAGCATTTTGTTCAAGACGAGACACTCCTCAATCTGATCCAAATCTGATCACATGACCATAGAGATATGGTGTACCAATGTGTGTGATGTTTGGACAGAGTCTGTGGGAGAATGATGACAAAATGTGTTTAGTAAATATTGTGTGGGACTAAAACAGGCTGATGTGAGACATGAAGCAGCAGAGGTTTTTACTGATTCATTGTTGTTCTACTTCCTACAGTGTGAATCATGGAGGAGAACACTGGACTAAACCTCAACTCCTTACAGCATGTGAGTCTGTCTGTCTGTCTGTCTGTCTGTCTGTCTGTCTGTCTGTCTGTCTGTCTGTCTGTCTGTCTGTCTGTCTGTCTGTCTGTCTGTCTGTCTGTGTCTGCCTGCCTGCCTGTCTGTCTGTCTGTCTGTCTGTCTGTCTGCCTGCCTGCCTGCCTGCCTGCCTGCCTGCCTGCCTGCCTGCCTGCCTGTCTGTCTGTCTGTCTGTCTGTCTGTCTGTCTGTCTGTCTGTCAGGCTGTACACACAGCCGGTATTCCATTACCTATCATCAGATCTGCCTCATCATTATCATGTCATTAAAATGACAGTCTGACAGTCATGCAGTGACTTAATCCAGTTCTATGTGGATCACTGCATTCACATTCAAACCTGTACATTTCATATATAATATACTCACACATGTACTAAGGAGTGTTATCAGGGGTGTAGTGTCAGGGGGACGCGGGGGGACGGCGTCCCTCCACTTCTCACATCTAAAATATTTTATATACAGGGGTGTAGTGTCAGGGGGGACGCGGGGGGACGGCGTCCCTCCACTTCTCACATCTAAAATATTTTATATACAGGGGTGTAGTGGAGGGGGACGCGGGGGGGACGGCGTCCCCCCACTTCTCACATCTAAAATATTTTATATACAGGGGTGTAGTGGAGGGGGGACGCGGGGGGACGGCGTCCCTCCACTTCTCACATCTAAAATATTTTATATACAGGGGTGTAGTGGAGGGGGGACGGCGTCCCTCCACTTCTCACATCTAAAATATTTTATATACAGGGGTGTAGTGGAGGGGGGACGCGGGGGGACGGCGTCCCTCCACTTCTCACATCTAAAATATTTTATATACAGACAATTTACAATTTAGGCATTTAGCATTCCACTTGCGGGGTTGGGGTGGTTAATGTCTAACATAAACAAATGAACATAGAGAGCCTATTGTTGAAGTGCTGTCAGATTTAACTGTCAGTAAAAAGTCCGACTGTGCAAGCCAATGATGATAACCCAGACGGAGCGCTTATCACAGGATATGAATGCATCGCTGTCCGGCGCGGAGATAACACGGTCATTACAACCCTCAAGAAAACACTGGTCCGGGAGATTGACAGACGGTGGGATCTAAAAGATCCACTCATCCCGAGCATTTACATCCAGTTTGCCGTTCACTTCTCCCAAGCAACGCCAACAAGTTGATTTTCCTCGCACACAACATTAAACGTCTCAACAAGCGGGGCTCTGAACTCTCTCAGTAAATAAAACAAAGGCCGCGTTCGGCGCAATGTTCTTCATAAAGCACAGGTATGATTAATAAACGTAATTGCTATAGTCAATTTTCTGCCCGTGTTAATCCATTAAAAAGACAGAAAGCCGTTCTTCTTTTTTGCATAGGCTGCGTCCCAGTGTAGGCTAAAAGAGAGGAAAAAAAGAGACGCAATTGAGGTGCTTCTCAAGGGAGAAGGGAAAAAACAGACCCGGATTCACAAGCCTGGCTAGGGGGGGCTGGAAGATTGCCAGGCGGGGCAAAACAAGGTTTTTCACACCAAGGAACCGGAATTATCCTCATTTGATGAGATCAGAAACGTCATAAGAGAAGATATTTGATGCCCGTAACCTTTGATTTGAGGAGAAAGACGCACGTTTGTGTGGGCACTGCCCTCCCCTGTCCCATGTAGATCCGGCCCTGGATTTGACCAGAAACTCCGCCACTATAGAGCCAGCGACATGGCCGTGCGGTAGGCCTAACCCGGGCATCGACAAGCGATGCAGCGTGGATTCCTTCGCCTAGACGTTTTTAACGCAAACAAACACATGCTTATAGAAAAAAAAATCACACCCGTGCGAAATGAAGTGCTGCGTGTGTGGCTAAGTATACTAAAACACACTTCGTCCCATTGTGCTTGTTTCTCTGAACATGGCAACATCAACAATACACACTTCGTCCCATTGTGCTTGTTTCTCTGAACATGGCAACATCAACATGACTCCACGCATGCAGGCAGGGACAGACAGACAGACAGACACACACACACACAGACACACACACACACGGACACACACACACACACACATCTTGTAAATCGTCTAAGGGAAGTGCTTGGCAGCACTTCAAAAAAGTTTAGTGCTGAGAGAGAGGGACAGACAGAGAGAGAGAGAGAGGCCGCACCCGACACCCGATGACAATTGAAATGCAAATGGCCCATTAGACTGGTCTGAAAATCCTTCTGTGAGGTGAGACGGTGAGAGGGTCCCCCATCCCGGGGGATTGGAGGGGGGGGGGTCCTCTTCTGTCCCTCTGCCTGGGGGTTCCCCAGGTGTGTGTGTGTGTGTGTGTGTGTGTGTGTGTGTGTGTGTGTGTGTGTGTGTGTGTGTGTGTGTGTTCGTATCATTCAGTGAATGATGTATTTAATGTTTTTACTGTGTTGTTTTTCTCATCAGATTTCCAGCGTCTCACACTGGACACAAACACAGCAAACAGAAAACTCTCTCTGTCTGAGAACAACACAAAGGTGACCTGTCAGTATGGTCAGGATCATTCATATCCTGATCATCCTGACAGGTTTGATGGAAAGGCTCAGGTTCTGAGTTCAGAGAGTCTGGATGAACGCTGCTACAGTGAGGTTCAGTTCAGTGGAGATGTTGAGATAGGAGTGACTGACAGAGACATCAGTAGGAAAGGATGGGGTGAGGACTGTAGGCTTGGATACAATAAACACTCCTGGAGTCTGTACTGTAGTGATAGTTTTTACTATGTCAGACACAATAGTAAGTCCACTTTCCTTCCTATCAGTCCCTCTGACTCCAACAGAGTATCAGTTTATGTGGACCGTCCTGCTGGGACTCTGTCCTTCTACAGAGTGTTAGAGGACACTCTGTCTCATCTGTACACTGTCCAGACCTCATTCACTAAACCTCTATATGCTGGGTTCTATGTGCGGCCTGACTCCTCTGTGTCTCTGTGTGAGGACAGACAGACAGACAGGCTGTGAGGACAGACAGACAGACAGGCTGTGAGGACAGACAGACAGACAGACAGACAGGCTGTGAGGACAGACAGACAGACAGACAGGCTGTGAGGACAAACAGACAGACAGACAGGCTGTGAGGACAGATAGACAGGCTGTGAGGACAGACAGACAGACAGACAGACAGGCTGTGAGGACAGATAGACAGGCTGTGAGGACAGACAGACAGGCTTTGAGGACAGACAGACAGACAGACAGACAGACAGACAGACAGACAGACAGACAGACAGACAGACAGACAGACAGACAGGCTGTGAGGACAGACAGAAAATGTCTTGTATCATAATGTAATAATCAGGAGCAGGTGTGGTGGTGATGAGGTCACTGTTAGGGTCATCTGGGGTCACTGTTAGGGTCATCTGGGGTCACTGTTGGGGTCATCTGAGGTCGTTGACATGTAAAAACATCACAGTGGTTCTCAACCTGTGGGGTGAGACCCTCGGGGGTCTCAGTGACAATTTAATGACTAGTATTTTATTTCAGCTATAAAATGTAATTAGAAAATTGTATAAAAGAAATTTGTAACTGTTATGTTGAATGTTCCATGTATATGAATCATATCTACTGTACATTGTGTTAATAAATGTTAATAATCATTGACTGTAATGTTATATTACTGTACATTGTGTTAATAAATGTTAATAATCATTGACTGTAATGTTATATTACTGTACATTGTGTTAATAAATGTTAATAATCATTGACTGTAATGTTATATTACTGTACATTGTGTTAATAAATGTTAATGTTTGATGTCAGGCCTCAGTCCAGGAGGATTGACATCCTGTCAGGGCCGGATCTAGAGGGGGCAGGGGTGGGCAGAGCCCACCCAAATGTGCATCATGACCACCCAATGAAAGGTAATATCAGTGGTTTTCAACCAATGGTCCTTGAGAGAGTTCCAGGTGGTCCCCAGCTAAATGGTGGAAAGTTACTTAACCAGAAGCAACTCTTTGAGAGTGTAAAAATGAAACCAAGTGGACCCTTGCAGGTCCATTTGGTTTCATGTCTACACTCTCAAGAGTTAAAATATTCATCATGTGAATTATCCCAAGTCTACACAACTAGAGAATGTAGAAGATTAATTGTCATTCTGATCTGTATGTTGGACTGCTTGGTTTGGGCGGCTGTGGCTCAGGAGGTAGAGCAGGTCGTCCAATGACCCGTGGGTCGGCGGTTCGAATCCCGGCTCCTCCTGTCGAAGTGTCCTTGGGCAAGACACTGAACCCCAAGTTGCCTCCAATGAGTTGGTCGGTGTGAGCTGGCCACCACTGGTGTGTGAATGTGGGAAGTGGGGACGCTGGCGTCGACTGTTCGCCGCTCTACTTCCCAATGTATGAATGAATGGACCATTGTAAAGCGCTTTGAGCACTTGGAAAAGCGCTATAAAAATGCAATCCATTATTATTATTATTATTATTCCCCAAATCCAGCCTGGAATTGTGGACAAAAAAAAGCAAATCTTTAGTTTTGGGGTCTGTGGGGTTAAAATGTCATCAAATAGTGGTCCTCCTCCATGGCTCAAATGCTGAGTAGGCTAAATAGTGGGCCCTGGTGTCGAAAAGAATGAAAACCACTGCTTCATATGAAACCCTTAGGAATTGCCCACCCTGCCCAGTATCTACCCACAGACCTTTGGTCTGGTGGTTAAGATGTTGCACTTTCACACAGAAGGCCCAAGAGTTCGAATCCTGGGCCTTACATGTACACAAGTGGTGCCCACGCTTTTTTGTCTTAAGAGCTGCTTTCAACAAGATCTACACATCAAAAATGTTATTGTTCCATTACTGAAAATCCATTTTAAGAAAGTTTGAGCTTTGAAATAATGGTTGTAGTGGCCATTTATCAACACTAAAAGTTTAAAGGGCCACTGTGGCACCAGGTATAGTGGATCTTACAGGGATAAATGAGTCCAATGCCCAGACAGTCCTGGCAGGTTAGTGGTATTTTATTCCATTCTACAGAGATAAATGTGTCAAACATGATGGGAATATCTGCTAGGCTGTGACCCTTAGGGTTAGGGTTAGGGTTAGGGGTCTGCTAGGCTGTGACCCTTAGGGTTAGGGTTAGGGTTAGGGGTCTGCTAGGCTGTGACCCTTAGGGTTAGGGTTAGGGGTCTGCTAGGCTGTGACCCTTAGGGTTAGGGTTAGGGGTCTGCTAGGCTGTGACCCTTAGGGTTAGGGTTAGGGTTAGGGCTCTGCTAGGCTGTGACCCTGTCACCCTGGTAAAAACCTGTGCACCTTCCTGGTGCCAGACTGAAAACTGAAATCTGCCTGAAGAGTTAAATAGGTTCACCTGTGCACACCCAATTGCCCCAATACCTTCAAAATGAAAGCCTTTAACTGGGACCAAAAATAGACAAATTTATAACAAACAAATGTGAATTACAAAAGAGTGAATAGCTCCAACAGTGGTGATGGCGTTACTTACTGTTATAGTCATGTCATTGGAAGAAGTTTCTGAACTGTCCACAGCCCTCCTGTGAGACACAGACTGAGTAGAAAACAATAGTGGCATTTTATCATGTACATTAGTGAGGACCTGTTATATGAAGATACGTTGAAAAGTGGTGAAGTGCTCCTTTAAGGCAGGCCGGATGTAATGTAACATTTTCCAATTGGGAGTGGGCAGGCGAAAATGGCATGAAGACGGCTTCATCGCCCCATACCACAAGATTTATATCTTGTGCGGGATTTATATACAAGTAGGTCTGACTCAGAGAGTTTTCTGTTTTCAATGATGAAATGCTGTTGGTTTAGTGGTGACACAGCTGTAGTTAGTTAGTAGCAGTAGTAGTGGTTCACATCATTTTAAATAGAAGCAGTTTAATTTGAAATATCTTGGGTTGTTTTGCATGCCATTGTGTTTAGTGGGGCAGACTGCCCCCCCCCCCCCCCCCCCCCCCATGATCATGCCTTAATCCGCCCCTGCTCCCTGAATGCTGATACACAGAGCTGTGCAGTGATCTGCTCTCCACATACTTAATTGAGACCAAGGAACATTTTTGTTTTATCACTTCATCTTTCTACGCATGATATTACTGAAAAGTGAATGTAGCGTGTGTGTGTGTGTGTGTGTGTGTGTGTGAGTGAATGTGAATATTCTTTTTGAATGGTAATGAGATTGGTGCTACTGAGAGTGACAGCTGTCACTCACAGGCTGGTGTCACCGCCCATCAGAGATATGTAGAGGAAGTGACACACAGGGAGGGAGTGTGAGTGACAGCTGTCACTCACAGGCTGGTGTCACCGCCCATCAGAGATATGTAGAGGAAGTGACACACAGGGAGGGAGTGTGAGTGACAGCTGTCACTCACAGGCTGGTGTCACCGCCCATCAGAGATATGTAGAGGAAGTGACACACAGGGAGGGAGTGTCACAGGCTGGTGTCACCGCCCATCAGATATATAGAGGAAGTGACACACAGGGAGGGAGTGTGTGCGACGCAGGCCTGCACAGAAGAGCATCAATAAATAAACATTATAGTTTTATCATAGAAGGGTTGTGTAACACCTTTTGGGGCGGGGTTTGTTCACTGTCCAATGCCAATCCATATACTTTAGCAACTGTTGCCATCCAGGTCAGGCTTTCCTTTTCAAGCTTTCCTCTTCCAGCATGCCCATTGGACACGGCCGGATTGGGGAGGGGCTTAGTGAAGAGCTAATTCTCTTTGGCCATGAGATTCTGCCTTGAGTGATGTACTGAATCCTCCTTGCATGAGACCACGCCTGACTTTGACCTCTCTGTTCAGTCACCTCAATTATGAAGTCTCCATGAACTGAGTGGAATGAATCTCCAGAAAAATTCCACCAAGACTGTTTTCTTTCAGTTCTTTCCATCCTACAGGATTTGTTTGGTGCAAAGTTGCTAGTGTTACATTCAACACATAAAGGTTGTTCTGTCAGTAATTGTTTTCTACTGAATTTATCAATGCAAGCTTTGTTAAATCATCATTCAGATACCCAACCGTTGTTGTTCTGACCAGTGTTGCTTAATAATAGCAAACAATATTCTCAATTCTGGGTTCAAGATTGAGGTTCTTCTGAGCATAGGGCCGGAACGAACCATTTCCGTTGACAACACGCTGGTATCATCTGTCCCAACAGCCAGGAACCTTGGTGTTGTCCTGGACAGTCAGCTCTTGTTCAAAGCACACATTACAGCTATCACCCGTTCTTGTAGATTTACTAGAATTGAGCGGGCCTTCGGCCCGCTCAATCCTAGCGCCATACGTGTCGCAAATCTGAAGAAACACACAGCATGTTTTTGTCATAGGCTCTTTTATTGTGGAACTGAAGAGGGGTTTTTGTTATTTCAAAAGGGATCTTTGACTTGTTCCTGGGAAACATGAAAGCATGAGTAGATCATTTGGGTGTTTGTACTGGAAGGTTCTGTAAAGGTGTTCAGGTATTTCCGAAGGGTGTTTTCTTGTGTGTGGTCTTGCGTTATTGTGGTTCTGTGAATGTAGATAGGAGAGCATTAATGAATTATTTGAAGTGATGAGTTGTGAAAGATGTACAATGTTAGGAGATGGTTGTGGGCATGTGGTGACTTGGAGTAGATGTGTAGTACCTGTGGGCAGAGGTGTCTCCAATGAGTGGTGTGTGTCCTTCTGTGGTGCATGGCGTCATGTGTTGTACTGTGAAGGTAGTGGTAAAAAAGTTAATACTGTGTTGTTAGGAGAGGGAATGATGGTGAACATGAAGTGATTACCTGTTTCAGTTGTGGAAATGGAATGCTTATGGCTGGTGTGGTTCCACAGGGTGTAGTGTTTGAGAAGGCTGTAGAAAAGGAGATATAAAAAGGCAGGAATGAACTACAGTGAGATGTTATGAGTGTTTGTTTTTTGTTGTGTGAATAGAATGCTTAGGGATGGTGAAGTGTTTCCAATGACCAGGTACTGTTCAAAGTTTGGTGGCTGTGGTCGTGGTTTCTGAGCTGAGAAGGTAGAGGTAGAATGTAAATAGTATGTTGGGAAAAGTAATGTTAAACGGCATGTCATGTGGGGAAAATGGCATTCAGTGCATGCCATTTAGTGATATTTTGATTGTGTTTGTGTCATGGAAGTGGAAGTCTTACACTTTGTGTTGCATACATCAGTCACAAGTGAGTTGCGTGCTCTTCAAGCCATAATGTGTTGTTGGTGGTGAAGGTGGAGTTGGCCTGTGTTCATGGCTGTGAATGGAGACAGTAGTGGGGTTAAGGTAAATAGTTGCATCTGTAAATAGATCCATGTCATGCATGGAAGAATAGTTTTGTAACAATGGTGTTTAGTCTTACGTGAATTGATGGGAGCAGTGGATCCAGAGACATTGGATGGTGTGGAGGACTGGGCTGATGCAGAGGCGGTGTTTGGCTATGCTTCAGCAGATTCTCTGGTTTTCTGGTTTGTTATGGCAGAGGCTGCAGAGCAGGAGATGGAGTGAACAACACAATATAAGTAATAAGTTAGACAGGGATGATGTAATCATGAAAGCGAAAAGATTTTGTAAACTTGAGCTTGATCATTATTGTTAGTAGTGTAGATTAAGCAAAAAATGCACATGCCAGTGTGTTAATCACCATCAGTTATGTAGATGAATAATTCGAAATGAAATGTATTGATGGAATAAGCTTACCTCAATGGCGATTGTTGGTTGAAGAAGCACTTCTCCATAAACCACATTGGCAGTATGATGTTGTGGTTGTCCTTCCTGTTGTTTTATGGCAAACTTTAGAGCTGCCGGGTTTCCCGTTCTTGAGCTGGCCACATACAGCTGTCCGTGAGTGAAGACAGGGTTGCGAAGCCAGACCCCCACGGTTTTAAGTGTCTGGCCTTGGGATTTGTTGATGGTGGTGGCAAAAGCAGTGCGGACTGGAAACTGTCGCCTGGCCCAGTCAAAGGGAAGATGTCCACCATCAGAAATGAACTTAATTCGTGGGATCAGGACTTCCTTTTGTGTGGCTGTTACTGTGCATAACAACAGCTTGTTGTTTAGGACCCTGTGGAAAATCAGTTTAGTCCCATTGCAGAGGCCCTCTTTGGGGCTGATGTTTCGGAGTAGCATTAAAGGTATTCCTGGCTTAAGGGTGATGATGTGCCTAGGAAATCCACTGGGGCAGAGTGTGTTGAGGTATTCGACGTTGAATCGCATGACATCTTGTTTGTATTCCAGGGTGTCAGCACTGCTCAGTTTGGTTGCAAGACCTGGAACCTTGGACTCCATGAGGTCATTGATGGTGTCAACTTCCTTGTTGGTTGGGGCAAGTAATGATCTGCCATCCAGCCAGCCAGGGTTAGTGAAGTTGGTGTGCAAGTTGGGAAATATCATATTACAGAATTCCTCCATAGAGTGGTGCTCTGCTGTGCTGTCATCATCTGTGTTGGCTTTAATGTGAAAACACATTTGTTCTGGGATAGAGACTATGTCGTTGTCATCATTGGCGGTGGCATCACCAAGGCTAAGAGTCCATTTGTCAAAGTCCTGCAGCTGTGGGTCACCACTGGCCATGACCCGCATGTTGTCTGTGAGGGTGAAAATTTGGAAGTGTTTCCACAGGCTTGAGCAGTGGAGGCAGCTTTCGCAAATCTTGGCACGATTAGCCCCCTCAACTACTGGAAGACACTGACGGAAGTCGCCGGCCAAGATAACAATTTTACCTCCAAATGGATTTGAATTTGTCATCAAGTCTTGTAGTGTGAGGTCAAGTCCCTCCAGTAGGAAGCGGTGTAGCATAGTGGCTTCATCAATTAACAGGATCCGTGCCCGCCGCACCAGCTTGGCTAGGTTACTCTGAGCTGTGATGTGGAATGGTGTGTGCTCTGTTGGGTGGAGAGGGGCTTTCAGCCGTGAATGGAATGTTCTTCCCAGGTGAAGAAGTTGGGCAGCAATGCCAGTGGATGCCATGGCAAGGGCAATACAGCCACCTTCCAGACTGCGCACAGCATCTAGCAGAGCATTGAGTAGGAATGTTTTCCCACAACCACCACGTGCTGATATGAAGATTTGGATGCTGTCCTTTTGGCTGACTGCTCGCATGACGGTGTCATAAATCTGCTGTTGGGCAGCAGTGAACAGTGGTACAGTTGCCTCTAAATTGGCTTCTAGCTCATTCACATCGTAGTCCATCTCTTCACGGATCAGGGCTTCTTCGGTATTGACCAGGCCATGGACGGTAGCCTTTTCCTCATCAGTCATTTTGTCCAGGAGAAAGTGTTCAAGGTCCTTTTCATGTGACTGGAGGCGGACTTGCAGATCCAGTCGTACCATGGTTCTGAGCTGTTGGTCAGTGATGGTGAGACCTCTACACTGTGCCTTTCGTTTGAAGTCATCAGTCCAATCAGTCCAGAACTCTTCAAACAGGTTTGAGGGGTTGGCTGGGTGACAGAAAATGAGTATGATGACAAATAGAGCACGGATCTGGGGGCACAGCTGTGTGGCAGCAGCCTCAGTAAGGACAGTGGACCACTCTTGGTCATCATCCAAGAGGCCAAGCTCTCTGCACACTGCCTGGTAGTTGTCAAGCCGCTGGCCATTGACAGTGCAGAGGTCCTCAAAACTTGTCTTGCCTTTGCTATGGTCATGGTGGAGGAGCATCCTCAGATAGAATACGTCTCCAGCCATGGGGCTGACGGTATGGACACGGCCAATGGACGCTTGCTTTTGTGTTTTTCTGAGATGCCACTTGTTGTTGCGCCAAGTGTATTTTTGTGGCATGTCAACATAGAGTGGCATGGTTGTAGGGTTGTATTCTGAGCCTTCGATTGCTTTCAGTTCAGCATTTAGTTGGAAAAAAGCAGTCAACTCTGTCTGCCTCCCCTGCTCCAGCACATTGTCTTCATCACCCTCAATAAACACAACATGCTGTTGATCTTGTAGGTGCACACGGAGAGCTTGGACCGGGGGATGGTTTGCTGATATTTTGAAGGCAAAGAGTTTCCATGAGGCCTCACTTGACCCGATACAACGCATGTTTTCGTAGTCAGCAATCTCATCACGCTGCTGCTCGGTGGACTGGGTGCCATCAATATCAGTACATACCATTGCACGGTCAGGGCCCTTGGTGACATATTTGTAGAGGTATTTAGCGCAAAGTGGACTGTTGCAGGCCTCTACGTTGATGTGGCAATTGTATCGGAGACTGAGGTAGGGGTTGTAGGGCACCACCCAACTGTTGTTAATGTCATTGCCCGCCTTGTTTTTTTGCAGTTATGCCACCGTCTGCTAGAGAACAACGGCGGTATGTAGCATAACTGGATTTGTCATCCATGGTTGTGGTGTGCTGGAATGGTTTTGGGAAGTTCTTGGTACATTTGTTGTTGTCCATGCAGTAACTTTGGGGATTGTGTACTCCACAGGGACTGTGAATCATGTTGGTGAGTACAATGTCCCACAGTGGCTGTCGCCTTTGTTTTTCTTCGGCAGAGATGCCCAATTCATTGGGGTCAGGAGGTAGTTCTGCACAGACAATTTGGTCCACCTGGTCTGGTGTCTTGGGTTTGTCTTCATCTGCGAGGATGAGGAGGATATGACAGTGAGGCAAGCCTCTTTTTTGATGCTCTATGACCCAGAGGATGCCAGTGGTTTTGCCAAAGATGTGGCGTTTGGTGAGATCATCTATGAGTGCATCTTTTTTTTGTTTGAATACCCGGGCCACAAGGTCAGGTCGGTCTTGGGCTGTCAGACCATTGGTGAGGTTATCTGTGATTTCTGACCAGTGAGGATTGCATGTCATCGTGATGAAGAGGTCTGGCTTGCGCAGGTGTCGGACTATGGCCATCGCGTCTTGGAACTTGCTGTGATACCAGCGTGGACTTCCCTGGAATGAGCTTGCAAGGATAAGTCTACCCACAGCAGTTTCCTTCTCATGTTGGTAGAGAGAATCACATTGAGCAGCTTGTTTCCGTGCTGCCACAGCCTGTTGGATGTTGTGGTAGGAGTCAGCCCGTAACTTTTTTTGGTTGAAGCGCTGGTATGTTAGTCTCTGATTCTCAGTTGTTATCCACGCATTGAGGATCCATTCTTGTAAGAGTCTTCCAGCCTGGAAAATGTAGTCACTCCCAGTATTACGCATGTTGAGGTGATAGGTATAGAACTCACGTGCTGTGAGCCTTTTCTTGTCGTCAACATGCCTGAGATCCTTGTCCCACCCATATGTACCGTCGATGAAGAGGAGAGTGAAGTGGAGGGGCATAGCTTTGGGATTTTGGTCTGATATAATTGTTTGACCTCCGCCACGTAAGTGGATGACCACATCATGTGGCTTTTCATTGGTGACAATGCTAAGTTCGTGCATATTGGAGGGGGCATTGTAAATGCGGGAATGGCCTTCCTTTGGCTTGGCTTTAGCACTAATGACAATTTTGCCGTTGCCTAATTGTTCTTCAGGGATTTCTAGAATCTGCTTGAACTCTTGAACAAAAATATTTCGTTCGTGAATAACCTGTTGAACAGTGTGTAGCAAACGTGCCATTGTTTGTTTGTTGGTATTAGATAAATGGGCTGGGAGGGTCATGTTAGCAAATCGTGTGGTTTTTTCCAAAGCTGGGTCGAGGACATAAAGTTGGGCAAAGACAGGCTGGGCAGATGGTTCTGCTTGGAGTGGGCCAATTTGTTGGACTACTCTGCCCTGGAAAATGACAGTGGGAGAAAATTGTGGGAATTTCCGTTCCTTTACAATCTGACTGGAGAGGCAGACGGCATTGTTCAAGACACGGCAGTGTTTCCGAAACAGTTGTGCATCAGTGGCATTGTTATACCACAGGTCTTTGATGATGGGTGGGGGCTCAGGGAAAGCTGGTAGGCAAACTTTGCCCTTCAAGCAGCACGAACTGGATGTCTCTGTAGCAAATTTGAGTGCATGACAGTCGGGACATGGGTGGTTCATTTGGCCTATACTTTCAGCAGTATGTGACAGCGGGGAGATGAGGAGAGTGCCATTAAGAATTCGTGAAGTGGCTCTTGCAATGCATTTGTGAGTTTGGCGTTTTTGTCTTGTCCTCTTGTGCGTTGGCATGTTTTCCAGTTGTTGTTCTGAGAAGTGAAGAGAGTTAGATGTGAGGTAGTTGAATGACAAGTAATGATGCATGTATATCATGTGAAGTTGTACTAATGTAATGTAGGTGAAGGTGTAGTGCTTCTTTTGGCATATGTGATGGTGAGGTGTGTGTGAAGATTGCTGGGTGCATATCATGAAAAACATGCAAAATACAGTGTATGATATTGGTGTGCATGCAGGTAATAAAAAATAATAATAATAATAGGTAAGAGGTGCATGCAGGTAATAATAAATATGAAATAAATGCAGGGTGTATATGCAAATATATATTGCCAGTGGGACAATGTAATAGTTGTATTGCAATTGGTGTGGAGATCATGAAGATGAGTGTAGTGAAGTGCTTACCTGTGGTTTCGGTTGTGTCCATGGGCTGCGTTGTGGCAGGATTGTGCTGTTCTTTGTCCAGCATGTTGCGAGCTGGCAAATGTCAAGAGTACTGGTTAGAAATATATTCACAGTCTATGTAGCTGTAGTGATTATGTAGAGATCATATAGTGAGGCAGAGTGCAACATTGTAGGAGGCATTAACTGTCCTCAATGTGTATATGCATAGTGGAAGTTGTTTTAAGTAGTGTTGTATGGATAGTGTGGTGAAGTGATGTTGATGTTGGGCAGTGTGTGGAAAAAGCAGATCTTAATAATGTTGTGATTGGTAGTGGTGGTTTGTTGACATGTGGGAATTTTCTGTGAGTAAATAATAAAGCTGTGTTGGAAAAACTCTGCTTTTGAACATACAGACAGGCAAAATGAGGCTGTTTATATTGCTGTAGTGAATGTGTTAGTAGTACAGTGTTAAAAGTACCTGTGCCTGGCATGTGTAATGATGAGGTCTGCAGCAGTCCTTGTGTAGAACTGTGGTTATCATTAGTTGAGAATTGTACTGGTGAAGGCAAGCATCGAGCTGCGACTGGTGCTGTGTGAATGCTGGAGGATGGTCCTTGGTGCACTGGGAGGTGTAGGTCATCTGCTGTTGGGATGTGACAGGTAAGACATGAGTGTCAGACGCAGGTATTGTGTAACACATGTCAAGCATAGCATCTGAGTGTTGGAAAACCAGGCTGTGGGGTGAGTGTTGAGAAGAGCATTAAGGCATTACCTTTGGTGTCATGCAGCTGCGATGAGTGGGTGTGGATGTTTTGTGGTTGAATAGCATCATGGGGTTGACCTGAAAAGAGATGTAGCATGACCATTAGTTATTGTGTGTGTAGGCGCAATGTAATGTTCACAACGCAATGAGTGTGAAGTGTTTGTGTGAGCAGGCACACACATTAGATGCAAATGTGTATTGAGGCACAACTACACATAACAAAGATGTGCAGCTGGAAACGATAAAGCCCATGGACTGAAGGGTACACTGTACCCTATGATATGAAAATAAGCTAAGCTTAACAAATAGGTGGCCAAGTCTAAAGTATGTATGGGATGTGCAGACTACTCACCTAGAGTGGCCTCAAGCTGCTCGATTGCAGTGAGCATCTCTGCGTCGTCCATCTCCGTGTCATACAGAGGGGTTGTAGTTTGTTCTTGAACACAAAGGAGAAAAGGAAACACATGTTTCAGCTAAACTGCAGACAGCTAGGCATTGGCTGTGAACGTTGTACCCAGAAACTGCTACATGGAGTTGCATCACTTTGGTCAATGAATGGTTCTATAAATTTGGGGTCCCGGGCCGCATTCATTCCGATCACAAATAGGTGGCCAAGTCTAAAGTATGTATGGGGTGTGCAGACGACTCACCTAGAGTGGCCTCAAGCTGCTCGATTGCAGTGAGCATGTCTGCGTCGTCCATCTCCGTGTCATACAGAGGGGTTGTAGTTTGTTCTTGAACACAAAGGAGAAAAGGAAACACATGTTCAGCTAAACTGCAGACAGCTAGGCATTGGCTGTGAACGTTGTACCCAGAAACTGCTACATGGAGTTGCATCACTTTGGTTCACATGAGTGTGAAAGTGCCACTGCAACTTTAGTTGTATACAGCTATTTTCGATCTATGAGGAGGAGATGCAATTGTGCAAACAAAGAATGACAGGATGGATTGGCCATACATCAACCTGTATACCAACCTCTTATTAGGTCTAATGTGAAGTTGCATTTGTGTGAATGCATGGATGCACACAATAATGTATACCAATAATGCCTCATGACCACCTCAAATATGGAAGTGTAATTGAATGTGGACGATGAGCATGGCATCATAATTATAATTGTAATTGACACGTCTATTGTTGAGTTAATGTGTGAATTGCCTTTGGTGTACAGTGTAGAGAAAGCCCTCATGGACCACAATAGCATCACATTTCCTCATATCAGCCATTACAAAGGGGTAAAGGGGCTAGTTATGGTGTCTAGTTATTGATAGGCAGTATGCTGCAATGAGGTTGGGTAATGTGAAAATAGAGGATGACATTTTACATGTATACCTGTGGTGGTTGCTTCCTCCAATGACTTGTGCGTGTACCCCTGGTGACTGTCTTGAGCAGGGGTCTGGGAGAATTCCAGATGCTCATAAGATGGTTCTGTGAAGTGAGATTGGACAGTACACATGACTGAGCCAGAATGAGTTTGTGTATAATAATAATAATACACACACACACACACACACACACACACACAGAGAATTGACAACTCCATGCAGTCAGTTACAGACCCCCAATTTGACAAGTATAATAACAATAAGATGAGGAAGAAAGTCTCTGCAACAATGCAACTGCTCACGACACACGCAAGACTCATCCAGCATGACTACATTCAGCCAGTGACAGTTAGACACACCAACACACCTCCGGCCCTCTCATGCACGTCTAGACAATAGCACATTGTCGTTAAGAACCACTTCACCACTGCCTGTGTGGCATGCATAATAATAAATGTTATTACAACATAATAATAATATTAATAACTCAGAGTAATATTAATAAGTCAGTGGTCCAATTGGTTCCATCTGTGCAGTCATTACAGACGCCCATAATAAGAAGCTGCCAGTCACAGTCAGACCTGGCCACACAACTGTAGTTGCATTTGAAATTACTGTGAGAGACATACCAGTCTTCAAATGTGTGAGAAGAATGGGTGATAGGGAAGCCTAATCAAATGCTAATGATGACCCCCGATGCCCCCCCCTCCCCGCTAACCCTGGCAGCCCCCACACACAAAGAGAGAGAAGTAAAATCAACTACCCCTCCCCCCAACACACACACGTAGTGAAGATGTGCTATCGTAACTTTCACCCAGCATGAGTCCATGCAGACAGTCGCAGTCAGACACCCAGTAGTTTTCTTCGTGTCATGCAAGTAGTGACAATAAAGTTTAAAAAGACATTGTTGCTGGATTTCCAATGTAGGAAGGCACGCACCCGCACACATTCATTCACTGTCCTCCATTCTTGTGTGAACACGAAAACTAACGTGATGTGAGCTTGTACATCGGCAAATGAATGGAGACAACAAAAGGAGGCACGCGTATTCCGACTGCATAGCAGTCTATGGGCTAAAACGAATACATAAACCACGTGATCATGCGATTTTCTCCCCTGTAGCCATGTAGTGGAACAGTGGCGACATTGAGGGTCCTGCAAGCCACGGTTCATGAAGCCTGACTTAGGGACACGGAGGTGGAAATACAGAAGAGACGACGTGTTGATGTTGTCCAATTATGTACTGAAGAATGTAAAGTGAAAAGGAGATTTAAGATAATTAAATGCACAGTTTGAGGCAGGACTTGGGCCATTTGCAGTGTTGTAGTGGTACTTTTAGAAGTGGGGGGACGCCTCTGAAAGGGGAATTTCCCCCATTAGATTTTTTTTCTGAGAGTGTACAAATGTGAACCAAATGGACCCGCTAGGGTCCATTTGTACACTCTCAGAAAAAAGAAAGTCATTAACATGGTGAAACACATGTTCAAATGCACTGTTTGAGGCAGGACTTGGGCCATTTGCAGTGTTGTAGTGGTACTTTTAGAAGTGGGGGGACGCCTCTGAAAGGGGAATTTCCCCCATTAGATTTTTTTTTCTGAGAGTGTACAAATGTGAACCAAATGGACCCGCTAGGGTCCATTTGTACACTCTCAGAAAAAAGAAAGTCATTAACATGGTGAAACACATGTTCTTGATGATGTCATCAAGATGTTTTTCACCATGCTAATGATTTTTTTTAAAATATTTTAGATGTGAGAAGTGGGGGGACGCCGTCCCCCGCGTCCCTCCTCCACTACACCCCTGGCCATTTGTTGTCCCCATTGTCAATAGGGTGAAGACGGCTGTAGACAGTGAAGTTCTTGCAAGTAGAAGGTTGAGGTGATCAATGAAAGTGTTACCTGTTGCTGCTGCTGCTGCTGCTGCTGCGGTGCGTGCGCGTTTCTTTGCCCTGGCACCCCGTGTACGTGGGCTGAGGTTGCTCTTAATCCGTCGTGGCATTTTTGTTGGAGCTGTGTTCCATGTAATGGCATGCGAAGTTTTACAGTGAGAATGTTTGCGTAGCGTGGCTTGTTTGCGTAGCGGTGGCTGAGCCACGCCCCCAGCGCATCACAACCCTCCGTGCTTGGGTGGAAAATAGGTGTCCGCATCGGGCGCCTGATCACAAAGATGTGCTGCATTTATAGATTTATACAGTTATTTGGAGACGGTGTAGGTGCGCAATGGGCGGCCTATTCGCGTGCTGTAGTGAACACCAAGGGGTGGACTGGGTTTTCGTGGCATTTGACCATGATATGAACTATATATACGAAGACAACCGTTTTGGCCCAAGTGCTAGTGCTGCATGCAATGTTGAAAGCGTTTTCCCCAGTGGTGACAGGAGGGACTGCAGGCCTGAATTGCATAGTAGTGGCGGGGTCCTGACAATGATAAGGTGCTGCTGTTGTTACCAAACGCCACCTGGCTGGGGTTCACGCTCTATGCGCGACGCTCTTAACTGTAGTTCGCGAATGTATAGAAGATACTTCAGACATCACCCTGTGCCTATTCCTAATGTGATCCTGTGATCCTCTACACACCATCTGCCAACTCCCTCCTTACTGGTGTACTCAATCCTTACTCTCCATTGATCCATACTACAGCTTCCTTGGTCCCTCCATTGGCTCCTGGCTGCTGTCTGCAGTACGAATATTGGATGCTGTCATTCAAAGCAACTACAATATGGAACTATAGGGCCCTGATACACCTAGCAATGTTTTGAGCAACGTCAACTATCAACGTTGACTTTGGAACCAAATGGACCCGCTAGGGTCCATTTAGTTCACATTTGTACACTCAGGAAAAATGAAAATGGGTGGAATTCCCCTTTTAATGTTGCCTGTTGCCGTGTGTCTCATCATGTTGCCTGTTGATGTTGACATTGCTAGTTGATATTGATCAAAATATTGCTAGTGTAGCAGGGCCTTTATATCTTGTCTGATCGCACCCTACAAGCCCACCAGAGCACTCAGATTAGCCGATACAGAGCCGAATGCGAAACAGAACTGCAGATTCGCTCCCAATCTTCAGCCACAGTCTGAAAACGCTCCTTCAGACTTCATCTTAGCCTCGACCTATACTATGGAAAGGCTCAACTTAGTATCTTATTTTGCAGTTAGCAAACATACCGTATACCATTTTTGTAAACATGGGATCATAGTGTTAATATATGCATATATAATTTCTATTCTTACATTCCTAGCTTATATTTCATTCATGGTGACTATGTTGTATCATCTTGTATGTTTATGATGTAATGCCAGAAACAAACAATCAAATTACACATACACATCAACATATCAAATTAATTCCGCCTATGTGTCAAATATACTAATTGTCATTAATTATGCACAGTACTGTACATTGCAGAAATTGAATCTACAGGAAAATATACATAGTGAACAACCGAGCAAATTTTGATAAAACTGCTTGACAAATTGTTATAGGATTTTTCCTGTCATTTCCGCCCACGTGTGCATATGCTGATAAATTCAATAATTATGCACAATACAAAAATGTACATTGCAGAACTGGATTCTATAGGAAGAAATACATATGGAACAACTGAGAAATGTTTGGTAAACCATTCAATCAAATTGTTATATGGTTTAGCATGGTGAAATTTAGCAGAAATGGACAAAAAATGTTTTTTGTAGTCTCATACTTTAGAGGCTATTTTCACAACTTTCCCCCCAGACAATTCCAGGCAACTTTTTGTATGTTATTCTGGGCATATTAAAGATTCAAAATCAGTTGAGTTTGTTTTTTTTGCAATTAGGTGCAGGTCAAGTGATATTATTACTGGACTATACCTGCCATCAGAGAACTGTTTGTAGTGAAGTGATGCATCATGGTGACAACTTTAATTCACTGTTATCTGTCATCATTCAGGGATACCATGGAGTATAGACAGAGTTACGACAACTCCGTCCACTTCATGGGGTCAGTCCAATGGAGGCTCTTCTGCATAGACTTCTATTGAGAATGGGGACAACAAATAGGGACAAGTCCTGTGAAGCAGGCAGAAATGCACTGGACTTAGGCAACAGCCTTGTTTGAGTTGTCATAACTCTGTCTCTAGATGGCGCTGAACTGTATTATGTAATTATTTAAGACCAGGGGGGTATTTCACGAAAGGTGGATTAGAAAATCGGGGATTTAAGCCAAATCCACGCTTTTTATATCCTGGTCTTTAGAGCCTGGTTCATTCTGTTCCACCAAAGCCAAGCGAGGCTCAAAATGTGCGGATTTAGCGAGCCACGATCATATAGCCTCGCTTGCTGGCTCGTGCACGTAGGGGCCTACTGCTTGAAAAGCCTTGATGAGGATTGTAGATTCATTGAGCGTGACCAATCATGTGCGAGACCAGCGAGAGCCGAGCCCATATAAGAAAGCCTTCTTATATATTTCTATGGCCGTGGCGTTTACAGCAGAAACGCAGCAGCAGCAGCAGCTGATGATGATCTCGAAGGCGCTCATTAATAAAGGACAATACGAGCGCGATTAATAAAGCCAGGGACATGGCATGGCGATCGGATCCATCGGATCGGATCCAGTCCATGGCAAACTTTTGCCAATAGACTGAATGCATATAAGTTGTCAAAAATAAAAGTTGAAGACCATATTCATGATATCATATCTCCGAAATGTGGAGAGTGAGCTACTGTTTAAAACGCGGCTATATCGAGCTTTAAGCTGAAATAGTTCACTGACTGCATTGTGCTCCCCGAACGAAGTAAGTGTATTATGCCATGAAATGCTGACATTAAAAGTGGTCTCTCTCTCTCTCTCTCTCTCTCTCTCTCTCTCTCTCTCTCTCTCTCTCTCTCTCTCTCATCCTCTCACGGACCACTGGTGGTCCCCGGACCACTCGATGAAAGCCTCTGATCTATCGATCTATCACATTTTGGTAGACATTCAGTATTTAATATTAACTTTTGATATACAGAACAAGCACGAGGGGTATAACATGAAAGCAATGTAAAATAAAGCACAAAAACATACTACAGAATGGTAAGTGCCTGCAGCCTCAATATTAGCCTAAATGTAAGTGAAGATGGATAAATCACTTCTGTGCTGCTACTTTTATTGTTTTTAGACATAAAAAAGGAAAATCTACGACTGCACGGGTGGTGGTCCCTCCACACAGAAGTGCACCCCTGTGGAGCTAATCAAGTTGAGTCCATATACAACCACAGGTGTTGAAATAACGTGTGTAAAAAGTCATTGGATTGGCCTAATAAACAGCAAAGACATGAGGATTAGGTTAAACCTGACTGTTAGCCTGGTCCGGAGCAGGCTAAGTGCATAGCATTAGTTTCCATGGGAACTAATGTGGCATTGCTTTCATGAAACCAAATCAAGCCTCAACATATCCAGGTTAACTGGTCAAGTTAATCTGGCAAGATTAACCAGTTTTCATGAAACCGAATGAACACTAATCCAGGATATAATAAACCGGGATATCAGTTAAATCCTGGCTTTTCCCCTAATCCACCTTTCGTGAAATAGGCCCCAGGAACGTGGATGTGCTGTTGACATTTAGGTCGTTGGATTGTGCTGCAAGTTAACAAACATCGTCGGGACTCCCCCCCCCCCCCCCCCCCCAAGGAGATCAATGTTGGTGAGTTTAGTGTTGTTTAATACAAGCAGATCAATGTTGGTGAGTTTAATGTTGTTTAATACAAGCAGATCAATGTTGGTGAGTTTAATGTTGTTTAATACAAGCAGATCAATGTTGGTGAGTTTAATGTTGTTTAATACAAGCAGATCAATGTTGGTGAGTTTAATGTTGTTTAATACAAGCAGACCAATGTTGGTGAGTTTAATGTTGTTTAATACAAGCAGATCAATGTTGGTGAGTTTAGTGTTGTTTAATACAAGCAGATCAATGTTGGTGTAGTTTAATGTTTAATACAAGCAGATCAATGTTGGTGAGTTTAATGTTGTTTAATACAAGCAGATCAATGTTGGTGTAGTTTAATGTTGTTTAATACAAGCAGATCAATGTTGGTGAGTTTAATGTTGTTTAATACAAGCAGATCAATGTTGGTGTAGTTTAATGTTGTTTAATACAAGCAGATCAATGTTGGTGAGTTTAATGTTTAATACAAGCAGATCAATGTTGGTGTAGTCTAATATATTGTGTGGGAAACCTGCCTAGTCACATGACTAGCAGGAAGTACAAAACTGTTCTCCTTCCTGGTAGACGGCCATTTTGATTCTGGCAGAGAGCTTAAAATGTAACATTTTCCAATTGGGGGGACAGGAGAAAATGGTATGGGGGCGGCTTCATGTAGCCGCACCCATACCATTTTCAGTTACAGGACTTTTATTAGTAGAGTAAAGCATCAATAATAACATCAGTTGTTGTTGAAGTTGCAACAGACACACAGCATGCATAAAGCTAAAGGTCTGACTCAGAGTTTTCTGTTTTCAATGATGAAATGCTGTTGGTTTAGTGGTGACACAGCTGTAGTTAGTTAGTAGCAGTAGTAGTGTTTCACAGCATTTTAAATATAAGCACTTTAATCTAAAATATCTTGGAAATTTGGGTTGTTTTGCATGCCATCGTACTTGGTGGCACCCCCCCCCCCCCCATGCCTAGATCCGCCCCTGGGCGCGTCTCATTGTATCATTAACAGTCACAGGTAGTTCAGGCTCCATTTTGACTCGACTCTGGAAACAGAAACAACTTCATGTCTGGTAAGAGTTTTAACTGTATTCTATAGTAAAGATGATGTACTATAGCTACAAAATGATCTAACATAAAGGGATTTAAGATCATTTAAGCTGGGCCGTTGCTTGAGTTCAATACATTTCTGCCTTGTTGTCATAGTTCAATAGAGGTCTATGTGGAGCAGTAGTTCAATACTCTTTTCCATGTACCGGTAAGTCAACAGTGTCATAACTGTGTCTCACTTTGGCTCTGCTGTGCGTCTCCTCTCGGAACCGCCCAAAGCCTCGGAAGTATTCAAAGAGCCGAAATGAAGTGCGTCTAAAGGACGACGTTCACTTTAGTGTTCTCCCTGAAACTGGGAGGTCGAGGGTTCGATTCCCGGCCTCCCTGGTCATACCAAAGACTGTAACCATTAGACCCACAATGCCTCCCTGCTTGTCTCTCAGCATCAATAGGTTGGATTAGGATTAGGATTAGGATTAGGAGGTTCAGATCAACTATAAAATGGTTCCAGAACACGATCACTCCAAGAGAAGGCTCACATGCAGACAGCATGTGACAAGTAGTGAAACATTAACCCATAAGGTTGTTCACTACAGTAATTATACTTTATAGATATTCAGATAACAGTCGCTGAGAACAGACTCCATGTTGGAACCAGATTACATGTTGATGATTGATATAACTGTGGTTTAAAATGGCGGTGTTTGTTCTCTCTCTCTCTCTCTCTCTCTGTCTCTCTGTCTCTGTCTCTGTCTCTCTCTCTGTTTCTCTGTCTCTCTCTCTGTCTCTCTCTCTCTCTCTCTCTCTCTCTCTCTCTCTCTCTCTCTCTCTCTCTCTCTCTCTCTCTCTCTCTCTCTCTCTCTCTCTCTCTCTCTCATTGACTGTAACCCTGACAGGTTAAATAAAGATCTAAAGATGTGTGATGGTGTGGAGAGAGAGGAGGGAGACAGTCTGGTGTCTAAAGGAAGAACTAATGAACCTGGACCTGAACACACACAGTATGTCAATCAATTATTAAGGGTATTAAGGGTAATAATAATAATCTAGAGATGGGTTTGAACATAGGATGGTGGCATGTCTGAGTTTTGGGATGTATATGAGAGGTTTTCCTGCTGTGGACACTGGACAGTGAAAACACTGACCATTAAAACGGTCAGATACAAGGATACACTCTAGCCTGGTCTGTCCATTCATTGTTAATGGAAGCAGAAAGGTGTAGCTGCTCTGACTCCATTGGTCTGACAGTCTGACAGTGTAAACGCAGAATCAGGTGTGAGGGTTTGGGGAGAGGATGGAAGGAGTTAACATTATGACTAAATCCAACTCCCAATGAAAATGGGTGGAATTCGAAAATGTGGGTGGGAAAATGTAGTAAGCTACACTACAAGCTATCAAGAAAAATGTAGTAAGCTACACTACAAGCCATCTCCGGAAAAATGTAGTAAGTTACACTACAAGCTGCCCCCAGAAAAATGTAGTAAGCTACACTACAAGCTACCCCCAGAAAAATGTAGTAAGCTACACTACGAGCTATCAAGAAAAATGTAGTAAGCTACACTACAAGCTATCCAGAAAAATGTAGGAAGCTACTGATGGATAATATTTATAGAAAATATCTCCATATAACGGTATAAAGGACTGATAAACCAATTTGTCCAACTACAATATTAGGGGACCATTTTGGGGTTCCGATTTAACCTTAAGGAGGAAACAGAAAGATCGCGGAAAGGATGGCAAATACTTTCATAGCCAAAATGTAATCAGAGTAAATGTACTTCAGCCAAAAAGTACTTAGAGCTTTAAGAGCATTTGAGAAAACCGTTTAGACTTTAGAGTGATCCAAATGAAATCAACCTAGAATAAAACACAATAGTACTCAGTCAACACCATAATAAACATATCCTCAAAAAACAAGTGAAGCAAAGATGTCCACACGTCATCAGCATTATATTTAAAGTGATTAAAATTATATTCCTTTCTATATGGAAGAGGTAGGGATATCATCCACACACAATCCGTAGCATAAATTTCCTCTCTAGTTGACATGGCAGATCACACAAGTATTAATACAACCTTAAGGATGACACTTCTTATATTGAATTATGGGTAATGGAGTTCATATAAATGGCATGATGCAACACTTTAGAACATTCTCGAACACTCGAGAGAGAGAGAGAGAGAGAGAGAGGGAGAGAGGGAGAGGGGGAGAGGGGGAGAGGGAGAGAGAGGGGGAGGGAGAGAGAGAGAGAGAGAGAGAGGGAGAGAGGGAGAGGGAGAGAGGGAGAGGGAGGGAGAGGGGGAGAGAGGGAGAGGGGGAGGGGGAGAGAGGGAGAGGGGGAGAGAGAGGGAGAGGGAGAGGGGGAGAGAGAGGGAGAGGGAGAGGGGGAGAGAGAGGGAGAGGGAGAGGGGGAGGGAGAGAGAGGGGGAGGGGGAGGGAGAGAGAGGGGGAGGGAGAGAGAGAGAGACAGACGGAGAGAGAGGGAGACGGAGAGAGGGAGAGAGGGAGAGAGGGAGAGGGAGAGAGGGAGAGAGAGAGGGGAGAGAGGGAGAGAGAGAGAGAGAGAGAGAGAGAGAGAGAGAGAGAGAGAGAGAGAGAGAGAGAGAGAGAGAGAGAGAGAGAGCAGAAGGTGATAAAACTCTCTGTGAGGGAAAATCCCAGCAAGGTCAATGCATAGATAATAGTCTGGGAGTAAATGAAAATAATTTTCTTTCCTCATAACAACTGCAAACAAAGGGCAAACAACAGCCTTTGCTCAAAGAGCAGAATGATAAAATGACAGATCTACAAAATGGTATCAGAATATGTATTATATATTGTACCACATTGGCTGCAATAAAACAGGAATTCGTTAAAACTATAGCTACTATAGCTATACACTACAAGCTATCTCCAGAAAAAATGTAGTAAGCTACACTACAAGCTATCTCTGGAAAAATGTAGTAAGCTACACTACAAGCTATCCAGAAAAATGTAGTAAGCTACACTATAAGGAAAATGCAGTTAAGCATATAAGGAAAATGCAGTTAAGCATTGCACTGTCTGTAGCTTAGCTACCTGTATACTGCCCATTATTGCCTACATAATAAGCCATAATGATTAAGAATGTTTAATAAATGATTTTTTATTTATAATTATGCTAAATGAATAATAATGTTGTAATTCCAGAAGTGTTGACCACAGATCAGAGTCTCCAACTCCCAGCCTTCTGTCTGTGAAGAGTGACTGGTCTAAAGGCTGGGGTCCTAACTTCAGTAATGAACCTGGACCTCCTGACACTAAGTATGTTAATCCTCTATAAATATATAACACTATGGCTCTACAATATCAGTTAACTTCAGTAATGAACCTCCTGGACCTCCTGACTCACAGTATGTCAATCATGTTATATTTTAGACACTATATTAGCCTGGCTCTAGCAGCCCTGAATCATCACTAGAATAATAATTATTATTTAACTGGTGAATCGGCATGTGGGTGCAAGGTTCCTGTGTGCGGGTGTGTGTGCGCCTGACTGACTGTCTAAATAGATCTACATAGTATCTGTAACATAATATATTTCCTTGGATAACTTTTTTTTTTCAACTAGCTGAAACCTAACATTTTGTAATGTCTTCTAGCAGTGATGGACAAGTTACTGGGAAAATGTAGTAAGCTACACTACTTGTTACTCTCGAAACAAGTAGTGTAGCTTCACTACAAGCTATCCCCAGAAAAATGTAGCTACACTACAAGCTACATGACAAAAGTAGCTTGCTACATCAACACTACATAAACATATACAAATGTATATCTCAACTTAATGTACAACTTTCTAAACAATACCATGTTGTTTGGTTATTTTGTTTTGCTTTTCCCCCTTTTCCCCCATTTAGTCTAGATGGAAAGAGGGGTCCGCGCGCATATAGTGTTTTTTTTTTTTTTTTTTTTTTTTTCGAAACCTGTTTTTTCTTAATCCTTGAAGGGTCTACTTTGAGATTCTGCCATGTGCCGAGAAAAAAAAATGTCCCAAGGGGTCCATTTTTAACCTTTTCTTACACATACCCCACCTAAATATGCAAATGAGGAGGCAAGAGAAAACAGCATAACTATTCACATAAACAACCTACAGGGACAAATGAACACATGTTTCCATACAATGTGGACCCGAGGAATACAGAAAAAAATGTTATTATGAAGATTCAAGCACATCTTGACTCTATTTAGGGTCAAAAACTGCACAAAAATAGCTGAAAATGTTCGGATCACATTTATATTTCTCTGTTTACTAAGTTCTTATGTGGATTTTGAAATTCCACCTGTTATTTTCTTAATCCTTGAAGTGTGTAGTTTTAGATTCTGCCAGGTACTTGGCAAGAAAATGTCCCATGGGGTTCAGTTTTAACCATTTTTACACATACCGCACCAAAATATGCAAATCAGGAGACAAGAGAAAACAGCATAACTATTGACTCAAACAACCTACAGAGACAAATGAACACATGTTTCCATACAATGTGAACCTGAGGAATTCAGAAAAAGTGGTATTATAAAGATTCAAACGCATTTTGACTCTATTTTGGGTTAAAAACTGCACAAAAAAGCTGAAAATGCTTGGATTACATCTACATTTCTGTATTTACTAACTTCTTAAGTGAATTTTGGTGTTCCAACTGTTATTTTCTTAATCATTGAAGTGTGTAGTTTTAGATTCTGCCAGGTACTTGGCAAGAACATGTCCCATGGGGTTCATTTTTAACCGTTTTCACACATACCCCACCAAAATATGCAAATCAGGAGACAAGAGAAAACAGCATAACTATTGACTCAAACAACCTACAGAGACAAATGAACACATGTTTCCATACAATGTGGGCCTGAGGAATTCAGAAAAAGTGGTATTATAAAGATTCAAACGCATTTTGACACTAGTTTGGGTCAAAAACTGCACAAAAATGGCTGAAAATGCTCGGATCACATCTATATTTCTGTATTTACTAATTTCTAACTTCTTGGTGTTCCAATACTTATTTTCTTAATCCTTGCAGGTGTATTTTAAGATTCTGCCAGGTATCCGTCTAGAAAAATGTCCCATGGGCTTGATTTTAACCCTATCTTACACAATCCTACCCAAACCCGAAAATGGGACAGGCACAAAGTGACATGTTTCCATATAATTCAGACCCAAGGAATACAAAGAAATTGTTATTATTGAGATTCAAGCACAAATTGACTATTACAGGACAAAACACCCCCCAAATACCTGAAAAATGCTTTGATTTTGCATTTCAATATTTCGCCGCATATGAAGGTGAAATAATGTCCCATGGGGTTCCTTTTGGGGTTCACTATTAAGGCTTGGTCACCTCGTTTTTTTAAGCTGGTCATTGGCAAATCCAGAGCAATCTACTACTGTAGTACATCTAAAGACCAATGTACTGTATCTATAGCAGGAGACCACTGTTCTGTATGTATATTAAGTAAGTAGCCTTACCAGGCCATGATGTCATGAGGCCCAGCTGAGACATTGAGGCCCATATAGGTCATAATGGTTCCATATAGGAGTGCATCTCCTGTCTTTGTAGCATGAGACAGCTTGATATACAAGTACACCCCCTGGACATGACGCTAGTATGTTGCAGGGACCCCGAATCCAACCCTTAATGTTGAGTACCAGTACCATGCAGGGAGGCATTGGGTCCCATTTAGAGTCTTTGGTATGACTGGGCCGGGAATCGAACCCCAACCTCCGAGTCTCAGGGCAGACACTCTACCCACAAGTCCACTGAGCTGGTATTTCTGTAAGCTACTGTATGTAGCTTAGCTACCTGTAACAAGTTACTGCCCATTAATGTCTACTTGCATAATAAGCCATAATGATTAAAAACGTTTAATAAAGTTTTTTTTTTCTTTCTTTTTTTATAATTAATTAGTGTGTGTGTGTGTGTGTGTGTGTGTGTGTGTGTGTGTGTGTGTGTGTGTGTGTGTGTGTGTGTGTGTGTGTGTGTGTGTGTGTGTGTGTGTGTGTGTGTGTGTTTCAATTAGCTGAAACCCAACAAGTTGTATTGTTATAATCTACTTGTATAATGAGACATAATGAGTAATTATGTTTAATGAATGAATTTTCCTTCATAATTATGCTAAATGAATGCTGTTGTAATTCCAGAAGTGTTGACCACAGATCAGAGTCTCCAACTCCCAGCCTTCAGTCTGTGAAGAGTGACTGGTCTAAAGGCTGGGGTCCTAACTTCAGTAATGACCCTCCTGGACCTCCTGACACTAAGTATGTTAATCCTATAACACTATGGCTCTACAATATCAGTTAACTTCAGTAATGAACCTCCTGGACCTCCTGACTCACAGTATGTCAATCATGTTATATTTTAGACACTATATTAGCCTGGCTCTAGCAGCCCTGAATCACTAGAATAATAATTATTATTTAACTGGTGAATCGGCATGTGGGTGCAAGGTTCCCGTGTGCGGGTGTGTGTGCGCCTGACTGACTGTCTAAATAGATCTACATAGTATCTGTAACATAATATATTTCCTTTGATAACATTATGTTTTTTTTTTCAACTAGCTGAAACCTAACATGTTGTAATGTCTTCTAGCAGCAGTGATGGACAAGTTACTGGGAAAATGTAGTAAGCTACATTACTTGTTACTCTCGAAACAAGTATAGTGTAGCTTCACTACAAGCTATCCCCAGAAAAAATGTAGCTACACTACAAGCTACATGACAAAAGTAGCTTGCTACATCAACACTACATAAACATATACAAATGTATATCTCAACTTAATGTACAACTTTCTAAACAATACCATGTTGTTTGGTTATCTTGTTTTGCTTTTCCCCCTTTTTTATCCATTGGCCTGTAAATCACTTTGAGTTGCATTTTGTCATGACAGCTGGTATACAAATAAAGATGTACTATTTATTAAGCAATAAATCAAGAAGTAGTTAATAGTAGCTAATAATAATGTGGCTAATAATAAATAAGGGTAATAATAATAATCTAGAGATGGGTTTGAACATAGAATGGTGGCATGTCTGAGTTTTGGGATGTATATGAGAGGTTTTCCTGCTGTGGACACTGGACAGTGAAAACACTGACCATTAAAACGGTCAGATACAAGGATACACTCTAGCCTGGTCTGTCCATTCATTGTTAATGGAAGCAGTAAGATGTAGCTGCTCTGACTCCATTCGTCTTCCAGTCTGACAGTGTAAAGACAGCATCAAGTGTGAGAGTTTAGGGAGAGGATGGAAGGAGCCAGCATTATGACTAAATACAACTCCCAATGAAAATGAGTGGAATTCGAAAATGTAGTAAGCTACACTACAAGCTATCAAGAAAAATGTAGTAAGCTACACTACAAGCCATCTCCGGAAAAATGTAGTAAGTTACACTACAAGCTACCCCCAGAAAAATGTAGTAAGCTACACTACAAGCTACCCCCAGAAAAATGTAGTAAGCTACACTACAAGCTACCCCCAGAAAAATGTAGTAAGCTACACTACAAGCTATCCCCGGAAAAATGTAGTAAGCTACACTACAAGTTACCCCCAGAAAAATGTAGTAAGCTACACTACAAGCTATTCCCAGAGAAATTTAAGCTACACTACAATCTACAGGAAAATGCAGTTAATCTACTGTATGTAGCTTAGCTACCTGTAACAAGTTACTGCCCATTAATGTCTACTTGCATAATAAGCCATAATGATTAAGAAGGTTTAATAAAGTTTTTTTTTTTTTTGACTGACTGTCTAAACCAGGGGTGCCCAACCTTTTTTGACCCAAGATCTAATTTTCAGCAGCCAACCCCTCCGGGATCTACCAGTTCAATATCAACATTTCAAACCACACGCATCGTTGCCGGCCTGCAGTAACTTCACAACAACACAACACTACGTTGTTTTACCACTTTACTTTATGTCCATATAAGCATAAAGTACAACGGACTTGTCATAAATAGGCCTACAACAGTCTTGGGCAAACACTGCCATTGCAAATGCAATCATAATAAGAACAGTCCAGAATAGTCCATTATAAGTTGCAGAACAGTCCATTACACGTTGAACAATACTGTTGGCATAATTCACAGACAGCAGACAACAATCCTCCAAATGAGCCGCTTCGTAGACAGACAGACACGCAGACACGCACACACACACACATACACACAAAAATATCGCTCTTTTTTCATTTCCACCTCATTTTTTTTCTTTCCTCCCCACATCTCCCAAGATCCACTCATGATCAGGCCAAGATCTACTGGTAGATCCCGATCTACTGGTTGGGCTCCCCTGCTATATAACATAGAACAGCAAAGGGAGCTGTCTGTGGTGCTGAAGTGTTTCTATATAACATAGAACAGCACAGGGAGCTGTCTGTGGTGCTGAAGTGTTTCTATATAACGTAGAACACTACAGGGAGCTGTCTGTGGTGCTGAAGTGTTTCTATATAACATAGAACAGCACAGGGAGCTGTCCATGGTGCTGAAATGTTTCTATAGAACGTAGAACAGCACAGGGAGCTGTCTGTGGTGCTGAAATGTTTCTATAGAACATAGAACAGCACAGGGAGCTGTCTGTGGTGCTGAAGTGTTTCTATAGAAAAGCACAGGGAGCTGTCTGTGGTGCTGAAATGTTTCTATAGAACAGGGGTGCCCAACCTTTTTTGACCCAAGATCTACTTTTCAGCAGCCAACCCCTCCGGGATCTACCAGTCCAATATCAACATTTCAAACCACACGCATCGTTGCCAGCCTGCAGTAACTTCACAACAACACAACACTACTTTGTTTTACTACTTTACTTTATGTCCATATAAGCATAAAGTACAACAGACTTGTCATAAATAGGCCTACAACAGTACAACATAAGTACAACAGACATGGACAAACACTGCCATTGCATTTTCTTATCCACTGCCTTTTTTTTCTTCCCCCCCACATCTCCCGAGATCTACTTGAGATCAGGCCGAGATCTACCGGTAGATCCCGATCTACTGGTTGGGCTCCCCTGGTCTAAATAGATCTACATAGTATCTGTAACATAATATATTTCCTTTGATAACTTTTTTTTTTTTTTTTCAATTAGCTGAAACCTAACATGTTGTAATGTCTTCTATGGGCAAGTTACTGGGAAAATGTTTATGTTTATTACGGATCCCCATTAGTCGTCACCACAGTGAAGACTACTCTTCCTGGGGTCCAAGTTCTCATACAATAAAATAATAATAAAAAATGAAATAAATAAAATGTAGTAAGCTAAAGCTACACTACTTGTTACTCTCGAAACAAGTAGTGTAGCTTCACTACAAGCTTTTCCCAGAAAAAATGTAGCTACACTACAAGCTACACGACAAAAGTAGCTTGCTACATCAACACTACATATACAGTATACAAATATCTCAACTTAATGTACAACTTTCTAAACAATACCATGTTGTTTGGTTATCTTGTTTTGCTTTTCCCCCTTTTTTATCCATTGGCCTGTAAATCACTTTGAGTTGCATTTTGTCATGACAGCTGGTATACAAATAAAAATGTATTATTTATTAAGCAATAAATCAAGAAGTAGTTAATAGTAGCTAATAATAATATGGCTAATAATAAATAAGGGTAATAATAATAATCTAGAGATGGGTTTGAACATAGGATGGTGGCATGTCTGAGTTTTGGGATGTATATGAGAGGTTTTCCTGCTGTGGACACTGGACAGTGAATACACTGACCATTAAAACGGTCAGATACAAGGATACACTATAGCCTGGTCTGTCCATTCATTGTTAATGGAAGCAGTAAGATGTAGCTGCTCTGACTCCATTCGTCTTCCAGTCTGACAGTGTAAAGACAGCATCAAGTGTGAGAGTTTAGGGAGAGGATGGAAGGAGCCAGCATTATGACTAAATCCAATTCTACCCATTGCAAATGGTGGAATTTGAAAATATTGGTGATGTAGTTAGACTACAAGCTATCTCCAGATAAATGTAGTAAGCTACACTACAAGCTCTCCCCAGAAAAATGTAGTAAGCTACACTACAATCTACGGGAAAATGCAGTTAAGCTATGTAGCTTAGCTACTTGTAACTTGAGTTGCTACTTGAGTTATTGCCCATCACTTTCTACTTGTATAATAAGACGCAATGATTAAGAACGTTTAACAAATTCATTTTCATTCAGAAATATACTAAATCAATAATGCTGTTGTAATTCCAGAAGTGTTGACCACAGATCAGAGTCTCCAACTCCCAGCCTTCTGTCTGTGAAGAGTGACTGGTCTAAAGGAAATCCTCCTAACTTCAGTAATGAACCTCCTGGACCTCCTGACACTAAGTATGTTAATCCTCTATAAATATATAACACTATGACACTACAATATAAGTTAACTTCAGTAATGAACCTCCTGACACTAAGTATGTTAATCCTCTATAAATATATAACACTATGACACTACAATATAAGTTAACTTCAGTAATGAACCTCCTGACACTAAGTATGTTAATCCTCTATAAATATATAACACTATGACACTACAATATAAGTTAACTTCAGTAATGAACCTCCTGGACCTCCTGACACTAAGTATGTTAATCCTCTATAAATATATAACACTATGACACTACAATATAAGTTAACTTCAGTAATGAACCTCCTGGACCTCCTGACTCACAGTATGTCAATCATGTTAGACAATATACTAGCCTGGCTCTAGCAGTCCTGAATCTCTAGAATAATAATTATTTTACTGGTGAATTGGTGTTGGTTGTGTGCGAGCGTGTGTGTGTGTGTGTGTGTGTGTGTGGGGGGGGGGGGGGGGGGGGGGGGGGGGGGGGGTCTAAATAGATTTACGTTTTATCTGTCACATAATTATTTTATTTCCATTGATAACATACTATAATCTGCTATTTTTCGTGTGTTTCAATTAGCTGAAACCCAACAAGTTGTATTGTTATAATCTACTTGTATAATACTGTAACTCTCTGTATACCGGACTTGACCAAACATCACTCAAACGCCTGCAGCTGGTCCAAAACTCAGCTGCACGTCTTCTGACCGGTACAAAGAGGCGCGACCACATCACCCCCATTCTGGCCTCTCTCCATTGGCTCCCAGTCAAATTTCGAATTCATTTCAAAGTCCTCATGTTTGTTTTTAAATGTTTAAATGGCCTTGCCCCACCATACCTCACTGAGCTCATACAGCCTTATGTTCCAGCCAGGGCGCTGAGGTCTGCAGATCAATCCCTACTCACCATACTCCCTACTGCTAAAAGGTCTCGGGGAGGCCGTGCCTTTGCTTCTGCCGCTCCCGCGCTCTGGAACAACCTACCCCTTCCGATCCGAACCGCTCAATCTATTGACATTTTTAGGTCCCTTCTAAAAACTCATCTCTTCTCCCTAGCCTTTAACTGTCCCTAACGGCCTCACCATACCGCATTAATTGATGTTGATTGATGTTTAATCGCCATTTTTATTGTTATTTTTGCTAAATGTTTTGTATCTTCCCTCTTGTTTCTTTCTTTTTCCTTTTTCATCTGTAAAGCACTTTGGTCAGCTCTTGCTGTTTTAAATGTGCTATATAAATAAAGTTTGTATTGTATTGTATTGTATTGTATTGTATTGTATAATGAGACATAATGATTAATTATGTTTAATGAATGAATTTTCCTTCATAATTATGCTAAATGAATGCTGTTGTAATTCCAGAAGTGTTGACCACAGATCAGAGTCTCCAACTCCCAGCCTTCTGTCTGTGAAGAGTGACTGGTCTAAAGGCTGGGGTCCTAACTTCAGTAATGAACCTGGACCTCCTGACACTAAGTATGTTAATCCTCTATAAATATATAACACTATGGCTCTACAATATCAGTTAACTTCAGTAATGAACCTCCTGGACCTCCTGACTCACAGTATGTCAATCATGTTATATTTTAGACACTATATTAGGCTGGCTCTAGCAGCCCTGAATCACTAGAATAATAATTATTATTTAACTGGTGAATCGGCATGTGGGTGCAAGGTTCCCGTGTGCGGGTGTGTGTGCGCCTGACTGACTGTCTAAATAGATCTACATAGTATCTGTAACATAATATATTTCCTTTGATAACATTATGTTTTTTTTTTCAACTAGCTGAAACCTAACATGTTGTAATGTCTTCTAGCAGCAGTGATGGACAAGTTACTGGGAAAATGTAGTAAGCTACATTACTTGTTACTCTCGAAACAAGTAGTGTAGCTTCACTACAAGCTATCCCCAGAAAAAATGTAGCTACACTACAAGCTACACGACAAAAGTAGCTTGCTACATCAACACTACATAAACATATACAAATGCATATCTCAACTTAATGTACAACTTTCTAAACAATACCATGTTGTTTGGTTATCTTGTTTTGCTTTTCCCCCTTTTTTATCCATTGGCCTGTAAATCACTTTGAGTTGCATTTTGTCATGACAGCTGGTATACAAATAAAGATGTACTATTTATTAAGCAATAAATCAAGAAGTAGTTAATAGTAGCTAATAATAATGTGGCTAATAATAAATAAGGGTAATAATAATAATCTAGAGATGGGTTTGAACATAGGATGGTGGCATGTCTGAGTTTTGGGATGTATATGAGAGGTTTTCCTGCTGTGGACACTGGACAGTGAATACACTGACCATTAAAACGGTCAGATACAAGGATACACTATAGCCTGGTCTGTCCATTCATTGTTAATGGAAGCAGTAAGATGTAGCTGCTCTGACTCCATTCGTCTTCCAGTCTGACAGTGTAAAGACAGCATCAAGTGTGAGAGTTTAGGGAGAGGATGGAAGGAGCCAGCATTATGACTAAATCCAACTCCCAATGAAAATGGTGGAATTTGAAAATATTGGTGATGTAGTTAGACTACAAGCTATCTCCAGAAAAATGTAGTAAGCTACACTACAAGCTCTCCCCAGAAAAATGTAGTAAGCTACACTACAATCTACGGGAAAATGCAGTTAAGCTATGTAGCTTAGCTACTTGTAGCGAGTTATTGCCCATCACTTTCTACTTGTATAATAAGACGTAATGATTAAGAATGTTTAATAAATTCATTTTCATTCAGAAATATACTAAATCAATAATGCTGTTGTAATTCCAGAAGTGTTGACCACAGATCAGAGTCTCCAACTCCCAGCCTTCAGTCTGTGAAGAGTGACTGGTCTAAAGGCTGGGGTCCTAACTTCAGTAATGAACCTCCTGGACCTCCTGACACTAAGTATGTTAATCCTCTATAAATATATAACACTATGACACTACAATATAAGTTAACTTCATTAATGAACCTCCTGACACTAAGTATGTTAATCATGTTATATCACACACGTGCGCACTGATAAACAAGTCAGCTAAACTTCTTTTGAAAATCTTTGAGTAAGAAATAGACACAACAGAAATAGATAGAAAATAGAAAATGGATTACCTTTGATCAACTCACTTCCTTGTTTTCTGCAAGGATTATTTAAAGAGGATGAGAAGCGACCACACCTACGGGGGCGTCCACATTGGTCCATGGAAGGAAACAGACATGGTTGGTCTCCACTGAGCATGTCTGTTTCCTTTCAACCATCCTGGGTCTCCACTGAGCATGTCTGTTTCCTTCCATGGACCAATGAGGACTCTTCCCATCCTCTTTAAATAATCCTTGGTTTTCTGACGGTGTGCAGCGCCCCCTGCAGACCAGACAGTGTAACTTATAAAGTTGACCTTTAACCCTAGATCAGGGACGTCAAACTCTAATACATTATTTGGGTCAACATAGAGAAATTGGTACTGTATAAATGGGAGACTAGACTGTGTTTCATTGCACAGACATTGGTCACAGGTCACAATTATCTGCAATTAACTGCAAGTTGAAAATGTTTGAATTAAAAACTGAAATTCATTATTAAAGCTCAATTTCCTGTTCCATGATCCTCACCAAACACTGCTTTCAGAGTAAAATGAGAAATTAAATAAATTTAGTTGAGAAAGTAACACAATAAGTTGCTCTCATTTCTTATCATGGTGCAATATCCCAGTTCTACACGCCAAATATATTAATTCATGGGCCTGATTTGGCCTCCAGGCCTTGAGATTGACATATATGCCCTAGATGTTGTGTTTCTTCTATTTGTAATGAAACATAATGATGAGTAATGTTTAATGAAGTAGTATACTGGTAGTTTATATATGAAACTATTCTCTGTTGTGTTCATCTCCACAGAGAGACATTCACAACCTCACATGGACAGAAGACATTCAGTCAAACCAAACCTGGACACAGTAAGACTGGACACATTTTACACTCATTTAACACATTTTACACTCATTTACATTTATATCAATACAAGAAATGTATAGGTGGTAGCAGACACCATCAGATTAAATATACATTTTGTATTCCTGTTTCATAGTCCTAATACAGTATTGACGATAAACATGTTCATTTAAACAAAAACAGATGACAAATTTAGATTTTATGGACAAAATTGAATACATTGATGTTTCAATCGTATTGTGTACAATGCAAAATTATAAATGACGCTGAATGTTTACCATGTATTAATTGTCTTCTCATATCAGATGTCAGTGTGCAGGAGGATTTAAAGGTTTTTAAGGTCACTCTGGACGGTCTTGAACGTGTGACATACGTCATTGAAGTGCCCTCCATCTCCAGCATCTACACAGACCTCCACCTATCAGCAGGAGGGAGTGAAGGGGTTAATCAGCAACATGAGGTGTGGCAGCTTGAGACCTTCTCCAAGATGAAGACCCTCCATGAGGACCTGATCAAGTACTCTGCCATCTTTAAGACCATCCTCCCTGGCAGAGACAAACCCAGCAGAAGAGTTCTGACCAATGGCATCGCTGGCATCGGAAAGACATTCTCTGTGCGTATGTTCGCTCTGGACTGGGCGAGAGGTTTGGAGAACCAAGACATCGTTCTCCTGGTTCCCTTCTCATTCCGGGAGCTGAACTTGGTCAGAGATGAGCAGCACAGTCTCCTCTCACTGATCCATGCTTTCCATCCAACGTTAAAGAAGGTCACAGCAGAGCATCTCGCTGCCTGGAAAGTTGGCTTCATCTTCGATGGTCTGGATGAAAGCAGGATTCCACTGAAATTCCAGAACATCGACGTTGATTCTGATGCCTTCAACATCAACGACATCATCTCTGATGTCACAGTGACATCATCGGTGGGCATGCTGCTGACAAACCTCATCAAGGGGAATCTGCTCCCCTCGGCTCTCCTCTGGATAACCACCAGACCTGCAGCAGCCAATCAGATCCCTTGTGATTGCATTGACATGGTGACAGAAATACGAGGGTTCACAGACCTCCAGAAGGAGGAGTTCTTCAGGAAGATGTTCAGGGATGATGAGGAGCTGGCCAGCACCATCATCTCACACGTGAAGACATCAAAGAGCATCCACATCATGTGTCACATCCCAGTCTTCTGTTGGATGACCGCTACCGTTGTGGAGGACCTGGTGAAGACAGACGAGACAGGACAGCTGCCCAAGAACCTGACTGGGATGTTCAGCCACTTCACGTCGATCCAGATGAGGAGGATGAAAATTAAGTATAAGGAGACTGACGGGGGTGTTCTCCTGAAGCTGGGCAGGCTGGCGTTTGAACAACTGGTGAAAGGCAACGTCATGTTCTACCAAGAAGACCTGGAAGAGTGTGGTCTCGATGTGAAAGACGCCTCACTGTACTCGGGAGTGTGCACAGAGATCTTCAAAGAAGAGACTCTTCAGTCTCAGAGAAAGGTCTACAGCTTTGTTCACCTGAGCATCCATGAGTTCCTGGCTGCAGTCTACCTGATCCACTGTTTCACACAGAAGAACATGAAGGTCCTGAAGGCATTCCTAGGAGTCGATGTCAGTTCATTGGATGTCTTCCTGCAGAGAGCCATGGAAAAAGCCCTGAAGAGTAAGAACGGCCACCTGGACCTCTTTGTCCGCTTCCTTCATGGCCTCTCACTGGAGTCCAACCAGAGTCTGTTAGGAGGTCTGCTGGGTCAGACAGAGAACAGTCCAGAGAGCATCCAGAGAGCCATCAAGAACCTGAAGGAGATGGACCCTAAGGATGGGAGTCTCTCTCCTGACAGATTGATCAACATCTTCCACTGTCTGATGGAGATGAACGACCACTCAGTAGATCAGGAGATCCAACAGTACCTGAAGTCAGCAGACAGATCAAAGACCAAACTGTCTCCATCCCAGTGTTCAGCTCTGGCCTTCATCCTGCTGACGTTAGAGGAGCCTCTGGATGAGTTGGATCTGCAGGAATACAAGACATCGTCAGGATGGGGGGAAAAGAATCTGCTCCCAGCTGTGAGGAACAGCAGAAAGGCTCGGTTAGTAGTCATGTGAATAGAAAACCTATTAGAATAGATAAACATGGTGCTGTGTGTGTGTGTGTGTGTGTGTGTGTGTGTGTGTGTGTGTGTGTGTGTGGGGGGGGGGGGGGGGGGGGGGGGGGGGGGTGCGTGTGTGTGCGTGTGTGTTTGCGTGCGTCTGCGTGCATGCATGCAAATGTGTGAGTGCGTTTGTGTGTGTCTGTGCGCGCATGCATGCATATGGGTGTGTGCATGTGTATGTGTGTGTGGGTGCCTAAATAAAACTGTCTGACACACTAAGAACAAAGTAAAAATAATAAATAAGACAACATTCATAAATCAATGCATGTTACACACAGTAGAGTAGTAATAATAGATTATCTGTCTTTCACTTTAATGTTTTTTGTTTCCTGTTCTTATATGACCTGTCAATATCTGACCAACAGTACATTTACATTACACTTTATAGTTTGTTTCCTTGAACATGAACTTTATCTAATCTGTGTTGATAATCACTGATTTTACATCATCTACATTTACAGACTTGTTGGCTGTGGACTCATTGAGACAGACTATGAGATTGTGTGTTCAGCTCTCAGCTCTAATCCTTCACATCTAAGAGAATTGGACATCAGTTATAATTCCATAACTGATCCAGACATGGACCTGCTCTCTGCTGGATTGAAGAGTCCAAACTGTCAACTGGAGATTCTGAGGTCAGATTATTATTTAGAGTAGTTCTGTTATAATTATTTACTGTTTGATTATAAATATAACATTGTGAATAAAGTTGACATCATGGCATCTCATTCTGATTAGAATACAATTTAGCTCTACAATCCAGAATGACCTACATTATGCATGAACAAAAATAAACAACGTATACATCAGTTAATCTGCAGTTCTGACTGCAATGGGAAGTTCATTCCATAGACTTGGAGGCAGAAGCTAAAATAAAAGAGTTTGGGGTGTGTGGAGCGTTGTTCAGGTGAGGGTACGTCCAGTTTCCCTGTCAGCTGATCTGAGCATTCTAGAGGGTTTAGTATTGTGGTCAGACTCAACACATGGTGGTTTCATACCTTTGGTTGCTTTGAATGATTAATTTGGTCAGAGTTTGTGTTTTCATTGTCAATACTAAAGTACAGTAACTACAATACACAATGCTACAATAACTATAATTAATCCAGGATGGCAGCTATGATCATAGATATATAAGAAAGCTAGATGTCTCTCCCCCGCTGCTGGCCAAGCGGGAGCGACGTCGTTACGTGGCGATCTTGTGAGAGGAGAGCATAACATTGTGTCTATGAGCATATACTTTTTAAATGACGATAACTCGCTTATTTTTCAACCAATTTTCAAACGGATTGGTTTGTTGTAAACGTCAGAGACGTCCACATACACAGAGCTTTTTCAGAAAAAAATAAAATTTAGCAAAAAACAATCCTTTTGTAAATCTGTCATGTTTTGAGCGAGTTCTATCTGTTTTTGTTTGGGCTGCCATAGAGCATAGTGTGTTCAGTCCTCTCACAAGATGGCCGCCGTGAACGACGTCAGAGGCTCCGCATCGAGACATCTGGCTTTATTATATATATCTATGGCTATGATATTGACTCCAGATATTTCATGTATAATTCCAGACTTGCTGGCTGTACCTTCACACAGACAGGATTTGAAGTTCTGCTCTCAGCTCTCAGCTCTAATCTTCTCCATCTGAGAGAACTGGACCTCAGTTTCATCTGCCTGCAGGAATCACAGCTGCTCCAGCTCTGTGCTGTACTGAAGAGTCCACAGTGCAGACTGAAGATCCTGGGGTAAAGAATGTCTTCTCTCTGTGTGGATCTCTACTGGAACACCAACAGCACTTTGTTAAATGTGTGTTTCTCTGCAGGTTGTCAGGCTGTGGAGTCACAGAGGAAGGCTGTTCTTCTCTGGCTTCAGCTCTGACCTCCAACCCCTCCTCCCATCTGAAACAGCTGGACTTGAACTTCAGCCACTTAGGAGGCTCTGGTCTGAAGAAGCTGTCTGCTGTCCTGGAGACTGTCAAGTGAGTCCACTATAGGACTGTGTCCATGTTGGTCAGTCAGTAGACTATAGGACTGTGTCCATGTTGGTCAGTCAGTAGACTATAGGACTGTGTCCATGTTGGTCAGTCAGTAGACTATAGGACTGTGTCAGTCAGTAGACTATAGGACTGTGTCAGTCAGTAGACTATAGGACTGTGTCAGTCAGTAGACTATAGGACTGTGTCAGTCAGTAGACTATAGGACTGTGTCAGTCAGTAGACTATAGGACTGTCAGTCAGTAGACTATAGGACTGTCAGTCAGTAGACTATAGGACTGTGTCAGTCAGTAGACTATAGGACTGTCAGTCAGTAGACTATAGGACTGTGTTAAAGTCAGTCAGTTAGTCAGTCTGTAGTCTACTGCCTCCAACATGAACTGTATAGTAGTTTATGTAGACGCATAGAATAGAATTCCATGAAACGTTGGTATACGTACAGTTTAATTGGTCTGTATAGACTTCCTATTGTCATGTTCTTAGCTTATGCATGTTTCATATTAAGTAAAAGTATCTGCAACATTTTGTAAATATTGTGTAAATACTGTAGATAATAAAAGTAGCAGCTTTTTATTTCATCTGGAACCATGTTCTCCTCAGAGCACAGGTCTCCACCAGGACAGGAATGTTTCACAGACAATCATTAATGATTTGAAGCATTTTGTTCAAAACGAGACACTCCTCAATCTGATCCAAATCTGATCACATGACCATAGAGATATGGTGAACCAATGTGTGTAATGTTTGGACAGAGTCTGTGGGAGAATGATGACAAAATGTGTTTAGTAAATATTGTGTGGGACTAAAACAGGCTGATGTGAGACATGAAGCAGCAGAGGTTTTTACTGATTCATTGTTGTTCTACTTCCTACAGTGTGAATCATGGAGGAGAACACTGGACTAAACCTCAACTCTGTGAGTCTGTCTGTCTGTCTGTCTGTCTGTCTGTCTGTCTGTCTGTCTGTCTGTCTGTCTGTCTGTCTGTCTGTCTGTCTGTCTGTCTGTCTGTCTGTCTGTCTGTCTGTCTGAGTATTAGAACGGCACTCTGACGAGTGCCATCTTACACATAATACCTATGGATAATACCTATTAATAATACCTATTATCAGATCTGCCTCATCATTATCATGTAATTATCATGACAGTCTGACAGTCATACAGTGACTTAATCCAGTTCTATGTGGATCACTGCATTCACATTGAAAACATGTACATTTCACATAAAATACTCACACATGTACTAAGGAGTGTTATCAGGGGTGTAGTGTCAGGGGGACGCAGGGGGACGGCGTCCCTCCACTTCTCACATCTAAAATATTTTATATACAGGGGTGTAGTGTCAGGGGGACGCGGGGGGGGCGGCGTCCCTCCACTTCTCACATTAAAATATTTTATATACAGGGGTGTAGTGTCAGGGGGACGCGGGGGGACGGCGTCCCTCCACTTCTCACATCTAAAATATTTTATATACAGGGGTGTAGTGTCAGGGGGACGCGGGGGGACGGCGTCCCCCCACTTCTCACATCTAAAATATTTTATATACAGGGGTGTAGTGTCAGGGGAACGCGGGGGGACGGCGTCCCCCCACTTCTCACATCTAAAATATTTTATATACAGGGGTGTAGTGGAGGGGGGACGCGGGGGGACGGTGTCCCTCCACTTCTCACATCTAAAATATTTTATATACAGGGGTGTAGTGTCAGGGGGACGCGGGGGGACGGCGTCCCCCCACTTCTCACATCTAAAATATTTTATATACAGGGGTGTAGTGGAGGGGGGACGCGGGGGGACGCCGTCCCTCCACTTCTCACATCTAAAATATTTTATATACAGGGGTGTAGTGTCAGGGGGACGCGGGGGGACGGCGTCCCTCCACTTCTCACATCTAAAATATTTTATATACAGGGGTGTAGTGTCAGGGGGACGCGGGGGGACGGCGTCCCTCCACTTCTCACATCTAAAATATTTTATATACAGGGGTGTATTGTCAGGGGGACGCGGGGGGGCGGCGTCCCTCCACTTCTCACATCTAAAATATTTTATATACAGGGGTGTAGTGTCAGGGGGACGCGGGGGGACGGCGTCCCTCCACTTCTCACATCTAAAATATTTTATATACAGGGGTGTAGTGGAGGGGGGACGCGGGGGGACGGCCTCCCTCCACTTCTCACATCTAAAATATTTTTGGGGCAAAAGTAGGCCTATGTTTTTTGTCTTGTCATTTACTTTTATGGATACAATTAAGCATAAACAAATCTTTCTCAATATGCTATACTTGTTTTAATAGCGTGTCTGTGTGTGTTGCGCAGGTGCACGCAAATGCAAGTGTGCATGCACGTGTCTTAAAGGGGAATTTCGCTCATTTACAATATTTGGTAACACTTTACAATAACGACCCGTTATAAAGCATTTATAAACATTTATAAGCAGTTTGTAGATGAGGAATAATCATGAACAGATTGTTTATTAACATCCATAAATGCTTAACTAAACATTTATAACTATAGTTAAAGCTCATTTATAAACTATTAGTAAATTATTAATAAGTTGTAAACTATTCATGAATAAGCCATTCATATAGATGTGTAATTGTTAATAAAACATGTGTAACTAAGTTATACAATATTTATAACCTATTACTAGATAAAGAAACAATAGTTTATAAACTATTCGTATACCTTGGTAAATTATTAATAAATATATAATAACATTCTAGCGAAAACATTTGTAGTAACTAAGGCTACATATTATTTATTAGTAAGTAGTTAACTACTAATGGATATGCCATTTGTAAACATTTATAAATCATTATAGAAACATGTATAGCTTATTTTTAACATTTATTTATAGACATTACCTGCACCTATCATTAAGGAAATAATTTAATGGGTAGAAATGCATTATTTGACTGGCTGTTTAAATGGCTTATTCCTGAATAGTTATGAATACTAGTCCTGAATACTACTTGTTCATACTTTACTAATAATTTATAAATGAGCTTTAACTATAGTTATACATGTTTAGTTATGCATTTATGGATGTTAATAAACAATCTGTTCATGATTATAACTCATCTACAAATTGCTTATAAATGTTTATAAATGCTTTATAACGGGTCATTATTGTAAAGTGTTACCCAATATTTTAAATGGACATTTGTACACTCTCACAAATGGGACCCCCCAGGCAGAGGGGGACCCCCCTCTGCCTGGGGGGTCCCCAGGGGTCCCCCGCTGTGTGTCCTTACCTGGGCGGAGGTTCACCTTCAAAATGACACAATATATTCACAGTTTTAACTGTTTTTGATCCTCAGATCCTCCTTTAACTTCTACACTAAATCTGACTAAAATATCAGATCTTCACACTCACAGCAAGTTGCTGTGTGTGTGTGTGTGTGTGTGTGTGTGTGTGTGTGTGTGTGTGTGTGTGTGTGTGTGTGTGTGTGTGTGTGTGTGTGTGTGTGTGTGTGTGTGTGTGTGTGTGTGCGTGCGTGCGTGCGTGCGAGTGTGCGTGCGTGCGTGCGCGTGTGTGCGTGTGTGTGCGCGCGTGTGTGTGTGTGTGTGTGTGTGTGTGTGTGTGTGTGTGTGTGTGTGCGTGCGTAAGTGCGTGCGTGCGAGTGTGCGTGCGAGTGTGCGTGTGTGTGTGTGTGTGTGTGTGTGTGTGTGTGTGTGTGTGTAAAGTAAATGATGTATTTAATGTTTTTACTGTGTTGTTTTTCTCATCAGATTTCCAGCGTCTCACACTGGACACAAACACAGCACACAGAAAACTCTCTCTGTCTGAGAACAACACAAAGGTGACCCTTCAGTATGGTCAGGATCATTCATATCCTGATCATCCTGACAGGTTTGATGTCTATCATCAGGTTCTGAGTTCAGAGAGTCTGGATGAACGCTGCTACAGTGAGGTTCAGTTCAGTGGAGCGGTTGAGATAGGAGTGACTGACAGAGACATCAGTAGGAAAGGAGACGGTGATGACTGTAGGCTTGGAAACTATAAACACTCCTGGAGTCTGTACTGCATTGATAATCTTTACTGTGTCACACACAATAGTAAGTCCACTCACCTTCCTATCCGTCCCTCTGGCTCCAACAGAGTAGCAGTTTATGTGGACCGTCCTGCTGGGACTCTGTCCTTCTACAGAGTGTTAGAGGACACTCTGTCTCATCTGTACACTGTCCAGACCTCATTCACTAAACCTCTATATGCTGGGTTCTGGTTGCGGTCTGATGGCTCCTCTGTGTCTCTGTGTGAGGACAGACAGACAGACAGACAGACAGACAGACAGACAGACAGACAGACAGACAGACAGACAGACAGACAGACAGGCTGTGAGGACAGACAGGCTGAGAGACAGACAGACAGACAGACTGTGAGGACAGACAGACAGGCTGTGAGGACAGACAGACAGACAGACAGACAGACAGACAGACAGACAGACAGACAGACAGACAGACAGACAGACAGGCTGTGAGGACAGACAGACAGGCTGTGGGGGTCATCTGGCGTCACTGTTAGGGTCATCTGGGGTCACTGTTGGGGTCATCTGGGGTCACTGTTGGGGTCATCTGGGGTCACTGTTAGGGTCATCTGGGGTCACTGTTAGGGTCATCTGGGGTCACTGTTAGGGTCATCTGAGGTCACTGTTAGGGTCATCTGGGGTCACTGTTAGGGTCATCTGGGGTCACTGTTAGGGTCATCTGGGGTCACTGTTAGGGTCATCTGGGGTCACTGTTGGGGTCACTGTTGGGGTCATCTGGGGTCACTGTTAGGGTCATCTGGGGTCACTGTTAGGGTCATCTGGGGTCACTGTTAGGGTCATCTGGGGTCACTGTTAGGGTCATCTGGGGTCACTGTTAGGGTCATCTGAGGTCACTGTTAGGGTCATCTGGGGTCACTGTTAGGGTCATCTGGGGTCACTGTTAGGGTCATCTGGGGTCACTGTTAGGGTCATCTGGGGTCACTATCTGGGGTCACTGTTAGGGTCATCTGGGGTCACTGTTAGGGTCATCTGGGGGTCACTGTTAGGGTCATCTGGGGTCACTGTTAGGGTCATCTGGGGTCACTGTTAGGGTCATCTGAGGTCGTTGACATGTAAAAACATCACAGTGGTTCTCAACCTGTGGGGTGAGACCCTCAGGGGTCTCAGTGACAATTTAATGACTTTTATGGTTCTATTTTATTTCAACTATGAAATGTAATTTTAAAAATCGTATATAAAAGAAAAATGTAACTGTTATGTTGAATGTTCCATGTATATGAATCATATCTACTGTACATTGTGTTAATAAATGTTAATAATCATTGACTGTAATGTTATATTACTGTACATTGTGTTAATAAATGTTAATAATCATTGACTGTAATGTTATATTACTGTACATTGTGTTAATAAATGTTAATAATCATTGACTGTAATGTTATATTACTGTACATTGTGTTAATAAATGTTAATAATCATTGACTGTAATGTTATATTACTGTACATTGTGTTAATAAATGTTAATAATCATTGACTGTAATGTTATATTACTGTACATTGTGTTAATAAATGTTAATAATCATTGACTGTAATGTTTGATGTCAGGCCTCAGTCCAGGAGGATTGACATCCTGTCAGGGCCGGATCTAGAGGGGGCAGGGGTGGGCAGAGCCCACCCAAATGTGCATCCGGCCCACCCAATGAAAGGTAATATCAGTGGTTTTCAACCAATGGTCCTTGAGAGAGTTCCAGGTGGTCCCCAGCTAAATGGTGGAAAGTTGGTTAACCAGATGTAACTCTTTGAGAGCGTAAACATGAAACCAAATGGACCCGAAAGGGTCCATTTGGTTTCATGTTTACACTCTCAAGAGTTAAAATATTCATCATGTGAATTATCCCAAGTCTACACAACTAGAGAATGTAGAAGATTAATGGTCATTTTGATCTGTATGTTGGACTGTTTGGTTTCCCCAAATCCAGCCTGGAATTGTGGACAAAAGCAAAATAAATCTTTAGTTTTGGGGTCTGTGGGGCTAAAATGTCATCAAATAGTGGTCCTCCTCCATGGCTCAAATGCTGAATAAATAGTGGGCCCTGGTGTCAAAAAGATTGAAAACCACTGCTTCATATGAAAACCTTTGGAGTTGCCCACCCTGCTAGTATCTACCCACAGACCTTTAGTCTGGTGGTTAAGATGTTGCACTTCCACACAGGAGGCCCAAGAGTTCGAATCCTGGCCCTTACATGTACACCAGAGGTGCCCACGCTTTTTTGTCTTGAGAGCTACTTTCAAAACGAGCTGCTCAACAAGATCTACACATCAAAAATGTGATTGCTCCATTACTGAAAATCCATTTTAAGAAAGTTTGAGCTTTGAAATAGTGGTTGTAGTGGCCATTTATCAACAGTAATAGTTTAAAGGGCCACTGTGGCACCAGGCATAGTGGATCTTACAGGGATAAATGAGTCCAATGCCCAGACAGTCCTGGCAGGTTAGTGGTATTTTATTCCATTCTACAGAGATAAATGTGTCAAACATGATGGGAATATCTGCTAGGCTGTGACCTTAGGGTTAGGTTTGTGGAAAAAGACTTCAATGTTTTGTCTCTTACAACATTATGTAGGAGTACAATACAGAGAATGTTTGCATTCGCCATCTTTGTTGAAGGAGTCTCTCTAGGTCTGAGATAAATAATCTTAGTTATCTTTCATAGTGGTTTAAACCCTGTGGGAATGTGGTATTAAGTTTTAAAATCCATTGTTTTTCTGCAAACTTCCTCTCTCCCTCTGTCCATGTTTGATTGGATTCTAATCCACACACTTCCATTGCCCCAATTCCATGTCCCATAAAGTGTTCTACTATTAGGGACATCTCTTTGGCATTTTTTATGTTATATCTATGTTGGTTAAGTCTATCCGCTATTGTGTTTCTGGTTTCCCCTACATATTGTAACTTGCATTTGTTGCACGTGATTAAATAGACACAGTTTTTTGTGGACGCTGTAATGTTTTGTTTTATCCCTATCATGATTTTCGTTGCTCTATTCTTCACTAGTGGTTTGGGTTTAAAGTAATCTGGGTTTTTAGGGAGGGTTCTGTTTGCTCCTTTGAGTTTGCTGTGGACTAGGTAATCTTTTAAGTTTTTATTTTTTCTGTAGGCAGGTATTACTTTGTACCCCTCTAGTGGATCTTCTGCCCTTCTTGCAAAGTTTCTTTTGATCCTCATGCTAGCTATTTTGCTTAATGTTGAATATGTGGTTACTAGAGCAATTTGGGGTCTTTCATCCCTCTCTTTCACCTCTCGAAAGGTGTCAAAGGTTTTTCTTAGAAAGGTCCTTGTGTACCCCCGTTGTTTTAGGGCATTAAATAGAGTTTTACATGCTAATTTAAAATCGCTTTGTTGTGTACAGATGCGACTGAACCTTAGCAGTTGTGATTTCACTATACCTCTGTATGTGTGTGGTGGGTGGAAGGATGTTTTATGTAAAAGTGCATGTGTGTCTGTTTCTTTAAAGTAAACCTTAAGATCCAGTTTCCCGCTTGTACTAAAGTTTGGTCCTTTGAATACTGTAACATCTAGGAAATCAATCTTTTCTGTGCTTGTAGCGTATTTGATGGTAATTGATCTATGGTGTGTGTTTAAAATATTAATGAATTCTTGGAACTCTTGTTCTGAATGAGTCCATGTTCCAAAGATGTCATCAAGGAACCTGAAATATTGTGTGGGTCTAAGTCTACACTTTTTTAGAGCTGTTTCCTCCCATAGAGCCATGTAGATGTTTGCATAGGACGGAGCAAACCGTTTTCCCATAGCTGTACCCTTTGTTTGAAGGTAAAATTTATTGTTAAATTGGAAGTCATTCTTGGTCAGATTTAGATGTAGTAATTCTAGTAATTCTGCATCTGGGCGCTTACTGTCTGGATATTTTTTTTTTTTTTTTTTTTTTTTTTTTTTTGAACATTTCCTTTACCGCCTGTAGTCCGGCGTCTGTCTCTATGTTTGTGTACAGACTGTCTATGTCAATGGAAAATAAAATTGCATTTTGCGGTACAGTTATGGCTTTGATTTTTTCAACAAAGTCATAAGTGTCCTTGATGTAGGATGCGTGTTTTATAGACAGAGGGTTTAGGAAATGCTCAATATATTCAGCAGAATGATAAGTCTCACTACTACAATCTGAAACAATTGGTCTTCCTGGTGGGATCTCGTACGGTATAGTCCATGTGCTAGGATCTTTATGAATCTTTGGTAATAGATAAAAGATCCGTGCACGTGGGGTGTCCCGCCCTATCAGGTATTTAGCTTGTTTGTAGTTAATGTACTTTTTTTCTCTTAATCTATCTATAATCTCTTTGGTTTCTATGGCTGTCTGATTATATATTGGTTGTGCTAATGGCCTGTAATGGTCAGGATTGTTGAGTTGTCTCTCTCCCTCCAGTAGGTATTGTTGCCTGTCCATTATGATAATTGAGCTCCCTTTGTCTGCAGGTTTAATGACTATGTCTTTGTTTCTAGCTAGTGTTCTTAAGGCTCTTACCTGTTCTATGTTGAGGTTGTCCTTTTCTTTGATGTGTCCTGGTAGCCTCTCCACTGTCTGTGTGTCTTCTTGGATTAATTGTTTCAGGTTCTGGGGGAGTGACTCTGCTGGTGGTTCCCAATTGGAGCTTGGCTGAAATGGTGGGATTTCCCTTTCGTCTCCTGGTCCAAAATGGGAAGCTAATTTAAGTCTTCGGTGATAATCTGATATATCTCTTCTGAGTTTGTTCTTCTGCTGTTTGTATATATCCAGGGTTGGGACAAACGATAGTCCTTTTTCCAGTAGATCTATCTGGTGTTGGTCTGGTCGAAAGTAGTTGGATAAATTAATGATGCTCTTGTTTGAATGCCCCGGCCTGTCTTGGTCTCTGGGGCTATTTAGTTTAAACTCAACATCCAGTTGTCTAGCATTGCTTGTGCAGTTTCCTTTGTCCAGTGTATGTTGTCCCGGCCTGTCCTGAAGTCCCGTTCATCCACTTTTGGTAGGTGGTTTTGTGTTTCTATTGCCTGGTTCAGGCTGTCCAGGTTTCGCTTTTCTTCTGCTCTGAGGTTTTCTGAGTAGTTGATCATTGGTACGTGCACCCGTGCGGTAGGGAAGGTTTCTTGTGCTGCTAGGACTGCCGCTCTCATGGTCTTGCGTCCTGTTTCCATTGTCTGCTGTTCCCGGTTGTTAATTCCCACAGATAGAATACAGTGTGCCACTTTGTTGGTGTTTCCCGTCCTCTGTAGAAGCCTCTTCAGGTGGTCAAACTTCATGCCTGGGTAGCACTCAATCTGTAGGTCTTTTCTTGAAAATGCAGGAATGGCTCCCACATTGCTGTCCCCTATGATTAAAATCCTCTTCTTTGGTCGCAGTTTCCATACTACATTCTTCCTGTTGGTGGTCTCATTTCTGTGTGGTATTTCCCAGGTGTCTGGTCTCTCTTCTCTTCTTTCCGTTCGTCCTCGTCTTGGTGTTGATTCGTCTGATGTGTGGTTTGGTGTGTCCTGGTCTTCTTCCGGAGTTGGGTCCTGTGTGGGTTGACTTCCTTGGCCCCTCATGGCCTTGGTCCGGCGTGTCCTCTGTGCGAGTGGCGTGGTTGACTGTGTGCTCTGGGTGGGGGCTGGGGTGATCTGGTCCGGGTCATCCTCTGTTCTCCTGGTTCTCCTGGCTCTCGTGGTTCTTTGTGGTGGCAGTTTCTGGGCTGGGGCCCTTAGCTCCGGGAAGTTGGCTTGTGTGAGAACCAGTGGTCCGGTTTCAGCCGTTGGGTTGGTTGGTTCTGCGTTTCCAGTCCCTGTGGTAATGACAGTGGGGTGGAGGGTGGGGGGTGGGGGGGTGGGGGGAGGTGGTGGGGTAGGGGGGGAGGTTCCCCTCCCTCAACCTCTGTCTGTCTGCGTCTGTCTGTGTATAGTTCTGTTATCATTTTGTAGGCCTGGTCTAGTTCTGTCTGTTCCAATCGTTTGCCTAAATTTTTCCGGGCCCACTTGCTTGCTATATCGTAAATGTCCTCCCAGTCCCCTGTTAGGCAGTTGGACAATTCTTGTTTTGTTGTAGTCAAAAGTGTTGTGTAGTGTTCTTCTAGGATTAGCAGTGTTGTGTAGCACCAATTTCTAGCGTTACCCTCCAGCATCAGGGTGGTGTGTTCTGTAGACTGAGCCGGTTTAATTAGATTAATCAGTTCTAGTGTTTTCCTGGCTATGCTGGTTGGTGCTCTGTCAGAAGCAGTTACGTTCTGCAGATGATGTGTGGCTACGATAAGTTTGTTCATTATTCTAACTGTTTTCTGAAAGTGTGAGTGTGTGTGTTGACTTACCATACTCACCCGTGGATTCCTCTCCTGGTCGGTCCGTGGTCTGCAGCGTGGTCTGCAGTCGCTCCTCTGGGTCTGGGTCCGCTGGTTTCCTCTCTGATACATTGCAACGTTTCGGACTGTTTCGTCCTTCTTCAGGCAAGAGATTCTTCAAGAAGAATGATTTGTTACTCTCTGCCCCTGGCTTAAATGTCCTTAGGGGGAGGTGTGGGTTTCAATTGCCTTGGGCCACGCCTCTTGAGTTTCAGTGGATGGCTTAATGACCCTTTGTCTCATTCTTGTCCCCTCAGATTGGTTGGGGGTGTAGTCTCTTGGTTCCATTGTTTCCATTGTTTTATTGTTTTCATTGAGATGTTGAGGAGTTGTCCTCTAAAAGGATCTCTTTCCTTTTTAAAAAGAACAAGTATTCATATCTATGCTGTGTAAAATTAGACTCTCTCTTCAATTTCAGAGGTACTAGCTGGTTAGGTTTGTGGAAAAAGACTTCAATGTTTTGTCTCTTACAACATTATGTAGGAGTACAATACAGAGAATGTTTGCATTCGCCATCTTTGTTGAAGGAGTCTCTCTAGGTCTGAGATAAATAATCTTAGTTATCTTTCATAGTGGTTTAAACCCTGTGGGAATGTGGTATTAAGTTTTAAAATCCATTGTTTTTCTGCAAACTTCCTCTCTCCCTCTGTCCATGTTTGATTGGATTCTAATCCACACACTTCCATTGCCCCAATTCCATGTCCCATAAAGTGTTCTACTATTAGGGACATCTCTTTGGCATTTTTTATGTTATATCTATGTTGGTTAAGTCTATCCGCTATTGTGTTTCTGGTTTCCCCTACATATTGTAACTTGCATTTGTTGCACGTGATTAAATAGACACAGTTTTTTGTGGACGCTGTAATGTTTTGTTTTATCCCTATCATGATTTTCGTTGCTCTATTCTTCACTAGTGGTTTGGGTTTAAAGTAATCTGGGTTTTTAGGGAGGGTTCTGTTTGCTCCTTTGAGTTTGCTGTGGACTAGGTAATCTTTTAAGTTTTTATTTTTTCTGTAGGCAGGTATTACTTTGTACCCCTCTAGTGGATCTTCTGCCCTTCTTGCAAAGTTTCTTTTGATCCTCATGCTAGCTATTTTGCTTAATGTTGAATATGTGGTTACTAGAGCAATTTGGGGTCTTTCATCCCTCTCTTTCACCTCTCGAAAGGTGTCAAAGGTTTTTCTTAGAAAGGTCCTTGTGTACCCCCGTTGTTTTAGGGCATTAAATAGAGTTTTACATGCTAATTTAAAATCGCTTTGTTGTGTACAGATGCGACTGAACCTTAGCAGTTGTGATTTCACTATACCTCTGTATGTGTGTGGTGGGTGGAAGGATGTTTTATGTAAAAGTGCATGTGTGTCTGTTTCTTTAAAGTAAACCTTAAGATCCAGTTTCCCGCTTGTACTAAAGTTTGGTCCTTTGAATACTGTAACATCTAGGAAATCAATCTTTTCTGTGCTTGTAGCGTATTTGATTGTAATTGATCTATGGTGTGTGTTTAAAATATTAATGAATTCTTGGAACTCTTGTTCTGAATGAGTCCATGTTCCAAAGATGTCATCAAGGAACCTGAAATATTGTGTGGGTCTAAGTCTACACTTTTTTAGAGCTGTTTCCTCCCATAGAGCCATGTAGATGTTTGCATAGGACGGAGCAAACCGTTTTCCCATAGCTGTACCCTTTGTTTGAAGGTAAAATTTATTGTTAAATTGGAAGTCATTCTTGGTCAGATTTAGATGTAGTAATTCTAGTAATTCTGCATCTGGGCGCTTACTGTCTGGATATTTTTTGAACATTTCCTTTACCGCCTGTAGTCCGGCGTCTGTCTCTATGTTTGTGTACAGACTGTCTATGTCAATGGAAAATAAAATTGCATTTTGCGGTACAGTTATGGCTTTGATTTTTTCAACAAAGTCATAAGTGTCCTTGATGTAGGATGCGTGTTTTATAGACAGAGGGTTTAGGAAATGCTCAATATATTCAGCAGATATAGACAGAGGGTTTAGGAAATGCTCAATATATTCAGCAGATATAGACAGAGGGTTTAGGAAATGCTCAATATATTCAGCAGATATAGACAGAGGGTTTAGGAAATGCTCAATATATTCCTCTGCTAGGCTGTGACCCTTAGGGTTAGGGTTAGGGTTAGGGGTCTGCTAGGCTGTGACCCTTAGGGTTAGGGTTAGGGGTCTGCTAAACTGTGACCCTTAGGGTTAGGGTTAGGGGTCTGCTAAGCTGTGACCCTTAGGGTTAGGGTTAGGGGTCTGCTAGGCTGTGACCCTTAGGGTTAGGGTTAGGGGTCTGCTAGGCTGTGACCCTTAGGGTTAGGGTTAGGGGTCTGCTAGGCTGTGACCCTTAGGGTTAGGGTTAGGGGTCTGCTAAACTGTGACCCTTAGGGTTAGGGTTAGGGGTCTGCTAGGCTGTGACCCTTAGGGTTAGGGTTAGGGTTAGGGGTCTGCTAGGCTGTGACCCTTAGGGTTAGGGTTAGGGTTAGGGGTCTGCTAGGCTGTGACCCTTAGGGTTAGGGTTAGGGTTAGGGGTCTGCTAAACTGTGACCCTTAGGGTTAGGGTTAGGGGTCTGCTAAGCTGTGACCCTTAGGGTTAGGGTTAGGGTTAGGGGTCTGCTAAACTGTGACCCTTAGGGTTAGGGTTAGGGCTCTGCTAGGCTGTGACCCTGTCACCCTGGTAAAAACCTCTGCACCTTCCTGGTGCCAGACTGAAAACTGAAATCTGCCTGAAGAGTTAAATAGGTTCACCTGTGCACACTCAATTTCCCCGATACCTTCAAAATGAAAGCATTTAACTGGGACCAAAAATAGACAAATTTATAACAAACAAATGTGAATTACAAAAGAGTGAATAGCTCCAACAGTGGTGAGGACCTGTTATATGAAGATACGTTGAAAAGTGGTGAAGTGCTCCTTTAAGGCAGGCCGGATGTAATGTAACATTTTCCAATTGGGAGTGGGCAGGCGAAAATGGCATGAAGACGGCTTCATCGCCCCCATACCATTTTCATTTAAATTCTTTAGCTCTGTGACCCACAATATTTATATCTTGTACGGGATTTATATTATACAAGTAGGTCTGACTCAGAGAGTTTTCTGTTTTCAATGATGAAATGCTGTTGGTTTAGTGGTGACACAGCTGTAGTTAGTTAGTAGCAGTAGTAGTGGTTCACATCATTTTAAATAGAAGCAGTTTAATTTGAAATATCTCGTGTTGTTTTACATGCCATTGTGACCATGACCATGCCTAGATCCGCCCTGCTCCCTGAACCCAGTGCTCTGCTCTCCACATGTAAACTTAATTGTGACCAAGGAACATTTTTGTTTTATCACTTCATCTTTCTACGCATGATATTACTGAAAAGTGAATGTAACATGGTGTGTGTGTGTGTGTGTGTGTGTGTGTGTGTGTGTGTGTGTGTGTGTGTGTGTGTGTGTGTGTGTGTGTGTGTGTGTGTGTGTGTGTGAATATTCTTTTTGAATGGTAATGAGACTGGTGCTACTGAGAGTGACAGCTGTCACTCACAGGCTGGTGTCACCGCCCATCAGAGATATGTAGGGGAAGTGACACACAGGGAGGGAGTGTGAGTGACAGCTGTCACTCACAGGCTGGTGTCAACGCCCATCAGAGATATGTAGAGGAAGTGACACACAGGGAGGGAGTGTGAGTGACAGCTGTCACTCACAGGCTGGTGTCACCGCCCATCAGAGATATGTAGAGGAAGTGACACACAGGGAGGGAGTGTGTGCGACGCAGGCCTGCAGAGCATCAATAAATAAACATTATAGTTTTATCATAGAAGTGTTGTGTAATACCTGCCGTCAGAGAACTGTTTGTAGTGAAGTGATGCATCATGGTGACAACTTTAATTCACTGTTATCTGTCATCCTGTCGGATTACAACATTCAGGGATACCATAATAATAATAATAATAATAATAATAATAATAATAATAATAATAACTTGGATTTATATAGCACCTTTCAAGAAACCCAAGGCGCTTAACAAAACAAAACAAAAATAAACAATAACAAACTAATTGCCAAAAGCCAGAGTGAATAAGTCAATAAGTCAGCCAGAGTGAATACCATGGAGTATAGACAGAGTTACGACAACTCCGTCCACTTCATGGGGTCAGTCCAATGGAGGCTCTTCTGCATAGACTTCTATTGAGAATGGGGACAACAAATAGGGACAAGTCCTGTGTTTGAAGCAGGCAGAAATGCACTGGACTTAGGCAACAGCCTTGTTTGAGTTGTCATAACTCTGTCTCTAGATGGCGCTGAACTGTATTATGTAATAATTTAAGACCAGGCACGTGGGTGTGCTGTTGACATTTAGGTCGTTGGATTGTGCTGCAAGTTAACAAACATCGTCGGGACTCATTTGGATCTGGAGCAGGGCCGAATCTAGAGGGTGGGCCACCCATCCTGCCCCCCCAAGCAGATGTCGGTGAGTTTAATGTTGTTTAATACAAGCAGATCAATGTTGGTGTAGTTTAATGTTGTTTAATACAAGCAGATCAATGTTGGTGTGGTTTAATGTTGTTTAAAGGTAGGGTAAGTGATTTGAAATTCATGGTGTAGTACCAGCCTGGTGCACTAGGGGCGCCCAACAGTAGCTACACTATGTGAACCTGCTGCTCGATCCTGATTGGAGGAGAATTCGCCACCACCTGGGGAACTTTTATTAGCTCCTCTGCTAACGTGGGGGAGGGGGAAACTCCATATATGGTTTCCACACCTTATAATAGAGCATTTTAACAGAATTTTTTTTGGGTGATATCTGACAAAAGTGAAATCACTTCCCCTACCTTTAATACAAGCAGATCAATGTTGGTGAGTTTAATGTTGTTTAATACAAGCAGATCAATGTTGGTGTAGTTTAATGTTGTTTAATACAAGCAGATCAATGTTGGTGTAGTTTAATGTTGTTTAATACAAGCAGATCAATGTTGGTGTAGTTTAATGTTGTTTAATACAAGCAGATCAATGTTGGTGAGTTTAATGTTGTTTAATACAAGCAGATCAATGTTGGTGAGTTTAATGTTGTTTAATACAAGCAGATCAATGTTGGTGAGTTTAATGTTGTGTGGGAAACCTGCCTAGTCACATGACTAGCAGGAAGTACAAAACTGTTCTCCTTCCTGGTAGACGGCCATTTTGATTCTGGCAGAGAGAGGCTGCATGCTGTTCCCCTCACAGGGTGAAGGAGAAACCTGGTAGGCCTTGTTTGTTGGCTGCTAATGGCTTTTGTCTGAGCACATGTATGATGCTGCTAGCGCTTTCTTTTAGCCCTTTTTAGTTTGACATTGTTTTATTTGATTTAAATGTATACACCTATATTTATTTGCAGTGTTCACACCACAAACAGACGAGTGATGGGCTGCTTCTATATATAGACAAATGGAGATACTGGTAAAACGTATACATTTTATGCATTTTATGAAACTACATGTAAACCAGGTTTCAGTTTGTAAAACTGTCTTTTCTTTTAGCTGTTTATGTGATGACCCTGCTGCCCTTAACCCGCATTGGTTGTGCTGTTGTATACGGGTGTCACTGCAAACCAAAGTAGGTTTTGTTGTCCCTTTTAATGATTTTAATACAGTGTTTATGTGTAATCTAGTATTCTAGTACTAGGGCTGGCAACTGATATGTCTTTGTATTTCTTTAAAGGGACCAGTCCAGCCACTGTTTTCCACTGTTAGTTACGTTTTGTTTTGTTTGTTCAATTGATTCATAATTACGGGCAATCGGCAATATTGGAGTGGATTTCGAATTGTTTTTAATTGTTCTCTCCCTTCTGTTACAGACGCCATAGTGTAACCTTGTTAACGGCCGGGTCCGCTCTACGCACGTTGCACTTTCTCTACTGTTGGAACTGCACTGTGGGACATCTGGTTTTATTGGTGTGTATTTGGTAAAGCTTGCACTGCATGTTTTCTATTGATTTGTTGTTTTTATAATTTTGGTGTTCGGCCTGTCCCCTTTTTCCCCTCCAGTTTTGGAAAACTTAGCTGTGTGCACGGGCCGACCCGCCCTTCCTTAGGAGAGCCAATAGCTATAGTCACCTTATTGTATTACTTGACCCAGTACTGTATACACTCGCCACTTATTGTCTTATCTTGCCTGGTCAAGTCAGCTATACACATGTCACTTTATTGTCTTATATTGCCCTAAGTTTTAATTCCCTGAAATCGAATTGTAATAAAGCTGTTAAACCTTTCCACACAATGCCTCATGTAAATTGTTCCTGTTAAGCGGAAGTTGGTCACACTAAATGTATATTCTAGGGGTTCCTCCTGCCCCCCTTAACAAGCAGGAGGTGGCGTAGTCAGGCTACAATCAGCACCCAGTTACTACATTATGGCGTAGTCGGCAGGATCTTCCTAAGAGGCATTTGTGTGTGAAATTTAGTTTAGTTATCTCTTTTTTGTTGAGTGGAAAACAGTGGTTGATGTTGGATGGCGGAGGAAGGCTCCTGGACCGAAGAGCAACCTGTCAAGTGAATCAGCACCGCCTGGACGCCTGAATTAAGTCTGCATTACTAACTTTTGTCTCATTGTAGAGAAGTGTTAAACTGTGCTGCTACAATGAGTGTGGACGAGGGGATGGAGGAACTTTTGGCTCTGCGTGAGGAGGTGCAGAGGCTGCGAGTGGCTAACGAGCAGCTCAATGAAAGAAGAGGTGCCAGCTTAGAACCAGGTACTATGACTACCAGTGCAAATTCTGGCGGGTTCACCCCCAGCAGAAATTTGGCCCCACTAAATGTGTTTGCACCACAAGCTGAACGTTTTGTCTACATTCAAAGAGAGAGGAAATGTCCTCATTTTTTGGGCTCCAAAGCCAGATCCGACTTATCTATTCATGATTGGATCGAGAATATAGAGTCATGTTTGAGAGACCGGCACATGAGTGCCAGAGAGAAGGCCCTCTTCCTTTATGATCACTTGGAGGGGGAAGCAAAAGCAGAGATTCGATTTCGTAGCTAGCAGAGTTAGCAGAGCGAGAGCAGACAGATACCATATTGGCCATTCTAATAGAGCTCTATGGTTCCTCCTCCTCAATTTACAATTTAGGCATTTAGCAGACGCTCTTGATCCAGAGCGACTTACAATGGTGAAAAGTTTACAATTTAATCAGGATTTACAATACATTTTACAACATACAATGAAGCGCTAAACATTGTAATACATTAGGCAACCTATAAAAGTCATTGCAGCAAGTACTGTGGGTTGGTATATAATACAAGTGCTATGGGTTGAGATGGAGTCTGAAGAGGTGTGTCTTCAGACTGCGGCGGAAGATGGGTAGTGAGTCTGAGGTTCTGATTGCAGGGGGAAGTTCATTCCATAGTTTTGGGGCCAGGAGGGAGAAGAGCTTGGGGTGTGTGGAGCGTTGTCCAGGCGTTTGTTTAAATTGGAGTACTCTCCTACTATCAGTCTTCTGCTGGTGGTGATAGGGTGTCTAGACGATCTGAAAACAGCAGCATGTTGTTGGCAGGGGCAAAACTGACTCTCCTGGACTGTCTCTTCTCCACAGGTTTGGGGACTTCCCTTGCGATGAGAGAGGTCCTCTGACCTTTTATAATCGAGGACAGCCGTCGCCTGGGTTTCTTGGATCCAACCATGTCACTGTAACCATCCCTCCTCTCAGCACCTTCCTCCTCATCATGGGGATCCATATTCAGCTGCGGGTGGCTTCGTTTCGAACTGTCCGTCTCTCCCTCCAGCTCTCCACCAACTGATTTTTGTTAGCCTACAGAAAATGTTCTTTGATCGAAAACAGAAAGAGGGATAATCTCAAAGAGTTTTCTCATTCCCTGTGGGCATTAATTGAAGATATAAAACGAGCGTATCCAAATAGGCTGACAGACCCAGAGACACTTGTTCGAGATCAGTTTTTGGAGCATGTCCGTGATGTGTCCTTGCAACGCGAGTTAAAGAGCATTGTAAGGCAACGTCCCATGATTTCTTTCTTGGCTTTAAGACAGGAAGCCATTAAGTGGGTGGAGGAGGGGGAGAGGCCTTCTGGGCAAACTCGGGCTAGTCTCCATCACTGCGGGGCTGATGTTGATGTAGAGGCAGCTTGCCATGCAGTGGGAGTTGGGAGGGCCGCAGAGATTTCAGTTTTGCAGGAACAGTTTAAACATCAGCAGTCTCAAATTGACAGCATTATGAAAAGTCTCTCTAAAATTGAACGTGCATTGGAGCAGCCTGCTGCTTGTCCCTATAAGCCCAATCTCCAGTTCACCCCAGAAGGCCTGCCCATCTGCCTCCGTTGCCAGAAGCCTGGACATGTCCTCCGCCAGTGCCGCCAGGGTCCGAGGCCACGAGCGTCCAGCGTGCCCAGTGTACAGTCTGAACCAGAACCAGCCCCTGCTGCTGTAGGACCCTCAGGTACAGGTTTTGTCCATAGTACAAATGTTGATGAGAATTCCCAACCTACACAGTTCCCACCCTCTGTAGACACTGTACGGCAGCTTATAGGTAGATGCCCCGAAGTAGAGGTGGAGATGGGTGGGGTTATGGTGAAATGCTTGTTGGATACAGGTTCTATGGTCACTACCATTTCCGAGTCACTTTTCAATGATGTATTCAAGCCTTGGGGTGATGATAAACTTAAGTCTTGTGGGTGGTTGGCTTTGAAGGCTGCTAACGGGCTAGCTATCCCCTATGTGCGATATCTAGAGTTGGACGTCCAGGTGCTGGGTAAAACTATTCCAAAGCGTGGGGTTTTGATTGTCAAAGATACTGCTTGCACACCACAACAGCACACTGTGCCAGGGTTATTGGGAATGAATGTAGTCATAGAGAGTTACAGGGAACTATTCATTGAACATGGGGAAGCTCTTTTTGCCTCGTTATCTTCCATGCATGTAGATGCAAGTTGAGGATCAGTTCTCCGCCACTGTCATAGACTAGAAGCCTGTCCAGTACTGCCTGAAGGCTGTGTCCGCGTTTTAGACAAGGCAGGGGAGTTTATACCAGCAGGATCTGTAAAATTTGTCCAAGTTAACTGCCCAAAGGTTCTCCATGCCCCTACTAAAGCCATGCTGTTGGAGCCTGGTGGCTCAGATCTTGCCCCTGGCCTGTTGATGTCCCCCGCCCTTGTGACTGTCACCAATGGTGTAGCTTATGTACCTGTGGTTAATGTTGGAGCCACAGGGGGCACTGTTCACTCCATTGGGCATGTTGCACTCAGTTGAAAGGGTAGAGGAGCCACAGCTACATTTTGATGAAGGGAACAAGGAGGTTGCTCAGGTGTCTCTGATCGGTGCACATGCTGCAGGAGGTCACCCACCGACTGTCCCTGACTCCATTGCAGCATTGCACTGGCCAGACCTACCCCCTGTAGTAGAAAAACAGGCAAAGGAAAGGAGTTACTGGGGAGGTATAGTGATGTCTTTGCTAAACGGGAGGGAGATTTAGGGTGCACTGATGAAATTACCCACAAAATACCCCTTCTTGATGAGGCCCCTGTTCGTCAAAGGTATAGGAGAATACCCCCTTGGCCTACACCAGTGGTGTCAAAGTCATTTGGGGTGGGGGCCGCATTGGACTTAATGTGACTTCATGGGGGCCGGAGCGCCGCGGTGCAACCAGTCGCAGACCACAAGCATGCACGGCACACGCATGTTTACGTACACAGCTGTTACTTCTATACAGTATATCTCACAAGTCATATTTATTATTAAGAATAGCTATTAATGTATATTAATGACTTTTCATTATTGGTTTTATACTCGTAGCCTAGATTAAGACATTTGCTATGAAAGATGCTATTTTTATTTACAGAGCATCAATAAACCGTACGAAAATAGCATTTAAATTTCAAATACTAAATTTAAGTAAGTATGTATAGTTAACTAAGTATAGTTCTCGGTTATATACCCTTGTACTGCTGAAGTATAGTTCTCGGTTATACACCCTTGTACTGCTGAAGTATAGTCCTCGGTTATATACCCTTGTACTGCTGAAGTATAGTTCTCGGTTATACACCCTTGTACTGCTGAAGTATAGTTCTCGGTTATACACCCTTGTACTGCTGAAGTATAGTTCTCACTTTGCAGCGCCAGCAGCCTAGCCTGGTAAAACGACTCCCCCTGCTGGACAACATGCATTACATGCTGTTCAGAAGAGAGCTCAAAAGCATTTCTTTAAACGACCATAACTTTTGATAGGAACGTGCTAGAGACTTACTTTTTTTTAATAGACTCAGACATTTTTGCTCTACAAGCCTGGGGCCGGATTAAATCATCTCGCGGGCCGGATCTGGCCCGCGGGCCTCGACTTTGACACATGTGCCCTACACAGTGGCAGGCTGTTAAAGACCACATCAAACAGCTCCTTGATAGTAAAGTGATCAGGGAGAGCAGTAGCCCTTACACATCCGCTATTGTCTTGGTGAAGAAAAAGAGAGGTGAGTTGAGGATGTGTGTGGACTACCGTCAGCTTAACTCTAGAACAAGGAAGGATGCTTACCCCTTGCCCTGCATCGAGGAATCAAAATGGCCCTCTGTTTGGTTTTGTTCTATGATAAAGAGAGAGGATAAATTACGGGGGCGTGGCGCAGGCTGGTGCCGGAGGTTTGCACATGCTCAGTGTAAACAGGAACTGCTATGGTGGAATGTACCAGCAGAGGCGCTAGATACAAATCCCATAACTTGTGATGTAAATAATGAGATCCAGGGTAGTGAATTAAACAGCATCACTCTTCCCCTTTCAAACGTTTTATATCATCCACAGCACTTGAATAAACAGTATGCACGTTTCTTTGTCATTTCATAAAAATACAAGTTGAACACATGTGGGCTACTGCAATCAAAGCAAGTATCAACAACATGGAAGATCTACAAAAGAAAAATATACAAAACATTTCCATGCAGGGCTTTTGCCCTTGTCTTTCAGTCTGTTATAAACAGCTTCTTCCCTCCACACAGTAGTTAAATTGACATAATATTTAAAATAAAGACAGAAGCATTATAGTATTCTCTTTTTATTATTTCAGTTCAGGTTCAGTAATTCTAGCGCCTCTGCTGGTACATTCCACCATAGCAGTTCCTGTTTACACTGAGCATGTGCAAACCTCCGGAACCAGCCTGCGCCACGCCCCCGTAATTTATCCTCTCTCTTTATCATAGGTTTTGTTTTGCCCCAGCCGTTCACCCCTGAAACCTCTCTCACCCTTAAGCGTTCTGTATTCCAACCTTTGACCCCATGCACAGCCACAACGCCCCGATCAGGTTGCAGAGTCGCATTTAAGCTTCTGAAAACAGTCAACTGAACTTTACTCCTTCCCACACCCCAGAATTCTGTGGTCAAACTATATTGCTTGTTTGAGTTCAGTTCTGAAATATCATAGCATTGGCTTATAAAGATTTGTAAGACAGCAGCAGCAACAAACAGTCCATAGCAGCCTCATTAAAGCAGGCTTTTTTCTCCAGCTCTAGGTATAGCCTCCAGTTGTCCTCTCGATGCTCTTCGTAGTGCTGTTTGAGGCGCTGGATCTCCACGTCGTGCATGCCTAGAAGCCCCTATATGAATTCCTCACTGAAATAAGGCACGAAGGCCTGCCTCTGCTCCGTGCTGAGGAAACGCTTCTCCCACAGCACGGCGATCTCTGTACGGATGGCGTCTACGAAGTTCTGGATGTTCGGGAGATTCAGTTCCTCCGGACGTTCGGCCTCGGCTTGTAACGCTTCCAGGTTCTTCCTCCTTCCTGGAGGTGACCATGTGTTCTGAGAAGGCTTCCCGTTCTTCCTGAGGAACCTGCAGGCAGTCCCACAGCTTCTGGATCCTCTCTCTGTGGGCCTCACACAGAGCCTCGTTCTCTGCCTTGCGTCCTTCTAGCTGACAGATGAGCAGCTGCAGTGACCTGATGTTCTCGCGGGACAGGCAGATGGCCTCCTCGTCCTCCCCGACAACGTCCTTCTCGAAGGTGGTCTCGGGGAGATGGTCCAGGTCTCCCATGAGCAGGATGACCTTTTTCCTGAGGTCCACGAACTCCACGTGCCTTCGCTCCTTCTCTGCGGTCTGGCTCTCGAGCTGTTTATGTGATGACCCTGCTGCCCTTACCCGCATTGGTTGTGCTGTTGTATACGGGTGTCACTGCAAACCAAAGTAGGTTTTATTATCCTTTTTTAATGATTTCAATAGTGTTTATGTGTAATCTAGTATTCTAGTACTAGGGCTGGCAAATCCAGCGAAGCGTTAGTTCATTGAGGCACGGAGGGCAGAAGGTTTATTTAATTCCCCTTATTCTCAATCAGTAATTCATTCTGTTCCTTTAAATCTGCAGTCTCTCCATGTCAACTCCCCTCACTCTCATTGGCTGTCACCATGTCAACTCCCCTTACTCTCATTGGCTGTCAGCTAGTCAGTCACACCCACATTCACTCATGTGCTCTATATAAGCAGTCTCTCTCTCCCCTCTCCCTCTGTCTCTTCCTGCTAAGCTGACTCTGTCCTGTTGATCAGATATGTGTTCAAATTTCCTCCACCTCCCCGGCCTCCTCCCTGTGGCACCAGTTCCGAGTACATGAGTCTCTGATTAATCATGATTTAAGGGTTGTAACTATTGTGGTATCTAGTTCTGTTATGGTATCCGTGTTTACTGTGGACTATGATATTTTTTTTCTGTATCCATGTAGTTCATGCATTTTGGATAAATGTTGTAATGTCTCTTGTCAGTCTGCACTGGATATGATGCTCATTTGTTAATGTCTTGTATTTTCGATTACTGTACCTTGGCTCTGCTCAGTGAGGTTGTTGATATCTGAAGCTGTGTCTTGATGCACAGGTAATCGGAGATATCAAATGTGATATCAGATCTATGACTCAGTTCATAGATCGTCTGATATCACATGAGCAAGAGCCATGCCGCCATACAAACATGCAAAAGCTTTGCAATAAATGGTCTATGGTCAATCTTATTCTGAGCCGAAGTGTGTCAATGAACTAATGTCTTTGTATTTCTTTAAAGGGACCAGTCCAGCCACTGTTTTCCACTGTTAGTTACGTTTTGTTTTGTTTATTCAATTGATTTATATTACGGGCAATTGGCAATATTGTACTGGATTTCGAAATGACTTGTTTTTAATTGTTCTCTCCCTTCTGTTCCAGACGCCATAGTGTAACCTTGTTAAAGGCCGGGTCCGCTCTACGCACATTGCACTTTCTCTACTGTTGGAACTGCACTGTGGGACATCTGGTTTTATTGGTGTGTATTTGGTAAAGCTTGCACTGCATGTTTTCTATTGATTTGTTGTTTTTATAATTTTGGTGTTTGGCCTGTCCCCTTTTTCCCCTCCAGTTTTGGAAAACTTAGCCGTGTGCACGGGTCGACCCGCCCTTCCTTAGGAGAGCTAATTGCTATAGTCACCTTATTGTATTACTTGACCCAGTACTGTATACACCTGCCACTTTATTGTCTTATCTTGCCTGGTCAAGTCAGTTATACACATGTCACTTTATTGTCTTATATTGCCCTAAGTTTTAATGCCCTGAAATCGAGTTGTAATAAAGCTGTTAAACCTTTCCTCACAATGCCTCATGTAAATTGTTCCTGTTAAGAGGAAGTTGGTCACGCTACAAGTATATTCTAGGGCACATATGTCAAACTCGAGGCCCGGGGGCCAAATCAGGCCTGTGAATGAATTATCTTCGGCCCGCGGGATGATATTGAATTAGTATTAGAACTGGCCCTCTGGTATATTGCACACACCGTGATAAGAAATGAATGCAACTGTTTTACTTCCTCAACTCAGTCTTATTTAGCTTTAGCATATTTTGACCTGACACTAACAAAAAACAATTTTTCTATTTTGGCCCACTCTGCATTTGGGTTTGACACCCCTGTTCTAGGGGTTCCTCCTGCCCCCCTTAACAAGCAGCAGGTGGTGTAGTCAGGCTACAATCAGCACCCAGTTACTACAGTTGTTTAATACAAGCAGATCAATGTTGGTGTAGTTTAATGTTGTTTAATACAAGCAGATCAATGTTGGTGTAGTTTAATGTTGTTTAATACAAGCAGATCAATGTTGGTGTAGTTTAATGTTGTTTAATACAAGCAGATCAATGTTGGTGTAGTTTAATGTTGTTTAATACAAGCAGATCAATGTTGGTTTAGTTTAATGTTGTTTAATACAAGCAGATCAATGTTGGTGTAGTTTAATGTTGTTTAATACAAGCAGATCAATGTTGGTGTAGTTTAATGTTGTTTAATACAGGCAGATCAATGTTGGTGAGTTTAGTGCTTAATACAAGGAGATGGCAGATGACATTTTTCGTTAATAGTTAGTCCATGGAGTGCTCATGGGCAAGGCACTGAACCACAAACTGCTCCCCATGTTCTGGTCGGTACCTTGCATGGTTTCTGCTGCCATAGCTGTGTGAATGGGTGAATGTAGCTCCTACGGCACCACTCTCTCCGCTCCGAGAAGTGGTTCCTATGCAATACTCATCAGAATCTCTCAGGCGAGGCAGACGATCGGTACCAATACAACTCTCATTTACTCACCATAGGTCCTGTGGAACAACCAACGCGCCTGAAAGGAGCTCTCATCTGTCCAGTTTTTGTTTTGGGCCCATAAAATCCATCCGATTTCGGGAAAGTGTTTTAATCTGTGAATTCTGTCACACAGCTCTGTGATTTTTGCACATTGCCTTGCCCGACCGATTCAGACTAGGTATGCAGAGGAACCATTTCTCGGAGCGGAGGCACAGAGCGGAGAGAGTGGTGCCCTAGGAGCTAGGGTGAATGTAATGCACTATGTAAAGCAAGGGTTTTCAACCAGTGGTCTGGGGACCACCAATGGTCCCTGAGAGGATTCCGGTTGGTCCCCCAGGCTAAATGATGGACAGTTGGTAACCAAATAGACCCCATATAGATGTGTAACTCTAGAGAGCGTGAAATGAAACCAAATGGAGGGTCCATTTGCTCCCTAGAGTTAAATTATATATATATGCTCTCTAGAGTTAAATTATATTTTTCAAACATCTAATTTATTTTTCAAGAATCTACACAATTATAAAATGTAGAATAATTGTTATTTTGACCAACGTTTGGCCAGTTTACCTCTCCTAAATTGTGGACATAAACTTGAAAATCCTTAGTTTTTTGGGTCTAAGAGACTAAACTCAACATCAAACAGTGGTCCTCCTCTGTGGCTAAAATGCAGAATAAATAGTGGTCCCTGGTATGAAAAAGGTTGAAAACCATTGATGTAAAGCAGCATGAGAGGTGTTGAGTCAGCATGGAGGGACAAAGTCCACACACACACACACACACACACACACACACACACACACACACACACACACACACACACACACACACGTGTCTAGGGGGGGATGTAACATTTTCCAATTTGGGGGACAGGAGAAAATGGTATGGGGCGGCTTTATGAAGTCGCACCCATACCATTTTCAGTTACAGGACTTTTATTAGTCAAGTAAAGCATCAATAATAACATCAGTTGTTGTTGAAGTTGCAACAGACACGCAGCATGCATAAAGCTAAAGGTCTGACTCAGAGAGTTTTCTGTTTTCGATGATGAAATGCTGTTGGTTTAGTGGTGACACAGCTGTAGTGAGTTAGTAGCAGTTTTACATCATTTTAAATAGAAGCACTTTAATTTGAAATATCTTGGGTTGTTTTGCATGCCATGTTTGGTGGGGTAGTCAGGGCATTTAGGGGGGCATTGCCCCCCCATGCCCATGCCTAGATCCGCCCCTGGGCGTGTCTCATTGTATCATTAACAGTCACAGGTAGTTCAGGCTCCATTTTGACTCGACTCTGGAAACAGAAACAACTTCATGTCTGGTAAGAGTTTTATACATTTATGTAACAATGTTTACTGTTTGTTATGGAGGGATGGGGGGTGAGATTAATATTATTTAATGTTTTAATGATTGTATCTCCAGCTGACTGTATGGATATTGTAGGATATTGTGCAAGGCTCTGTGAAAGACCTGAGTGTAACTTATTGTTACACTAGAACTCCAACCAGCTCACTTTTGTCCACAATTCTAGGCTGGATTTGGGGAAACCAAACAGTCCAACATACAGATCAAAATGACGATTAATCTTCTACATTCTCTAGTTGTGTAGACTTGGGATAATTCACATGATGAATATTTTAACTCTTGAGAGTGTAAACATGAAACCAAATGGACCCGCAAGGGTCCATTTGGTTTCATGTTTTACGCTCCCAAAGAGTTACATCTGGTTAACCAACTTTCCATCATTTAACCTGCGGTGTGGACCACCTGGAATCCTCTCAGGGACCACTGGTGGTCCCCGGACCACTAGTTAAAAACCCCTGAGTGTACTAGAGTGTCTGAAACTAGGAGGTCAAGGGTTCGATTCCCGGCCTCCCTGGTCATACCAAAGACTGTAAACATTAGACCCACAATGCCTCCCTGCTTGTCTCTCAGCATCAATAGGTTGGATTAGGATTAGGATTAGGAGGTTCAGATCAACTATAAAATGGTTCCAGAACACGATCACTCCAAGAGAAGGCTCACATGCAGACAGCATGTGACAAGTAGTGAAACATTAACCCATAAGGTTGTTCACTACAGTAATTATACTTTATAGATACTCAGATAACAGTCGCTGAGAACAGACTCCATGTTGGAACCAGATTACATGTTAATGATTTCTCTCTCTCTCTCTCTGTCATTGACTGTAACCCTGACAGGTTAAATAAAGATCTAAAGATGTGTGATGGTGTGGAGAGAGAGGAGGAGAGAGACAGTCTGGTGTCTAAAGGAAGAACTGATGACCCTGGACCTGAACACACACAGTATGTCAAGACCAGAACTACCAAAACCAGGCAAGTATGGCAGGTATTTCATACAACTGTATGGGAATTGATTCCCAGAGTCCTGTGGTGGGAGTTCTGCTCTGGTTTTGGTGAATATTAATTACTTCTGGTCATTTTGTGGAGGTCATTCACTAGGGCCATGCAGTAACAGTAAATGAATCCAAAAAACAAACACATCCTGTGTTCATTTTTGACCGCCCTATCACATGGAACTACTTTTTGGGCGTAGTGATATGGACACAAACTAGATCAGCCCTCGGTAGAGTGCATACTTGCGCATTGTGCGTGAGTGTAGTGGGCTAATACTCATGACTTTAGTTATAAAGGTCTCTTATTCACCTCACAATTACATCACCCAATTACATCATACCCCCAACCGGCCAATCAGAGTGCCCCGAGGGACGACGACCGCCACACACTGTGCACCGCCGCGCAACGATCGCTTAACTTGTGCCCACTCCGCTCACACAAGTATGACTGTGTCAACAATACAAATGACGTTAGTTTTTTTTTTTTTTTTTTTTTTTTTTTTTTTTTTACTTTTACTGTGTGACCCAAGTGGACCCCACAAAATAATAATAATGACTGGAACCACTTCATATTTCACCAAAACCAGAGCAGAACTCCCACCACGGGACTCTGGATATCAGTTAATACAGTTGACACCACTATATTAATGGACAGTATTTCGTAGAGCTTAACTTAAAAAAAAATCTGAACTATAATTGTGAACTATCCATTTAAACTTTTTCACTCTATATATTCAGTGTTGTTTTGTTCTTCGTGTAACTTCAACACTGTGAATGAAACACTAAAGAATATATTCTCTTATACTTGTTGGGAAATAGAAATACATAACCTTGTAATGAAGCTGGACCTGACAATAAGTATGTGAATATATTTCCACTCATATTTCCACTGCTACTCCTTGCTGGTGTAGCAGTGGAAATATGACAGTGGGGTAAGAGCAAGAACGGTGACCCGTGATGTGTGTGACGTTAGTGGGCGGTCGGTGAGTGTCCCATGTTAAGTTGATGGGTAAAATTTAATCCACTATTAATTTAATAATTCATTAGCAATTGGTTACTTTGTATCGAAAACATCGGCTTTGTCAGTCTCTTCCTAATATTATGCCTAGTGACTGTGTGAAAACTGATTGGTGCAGTCAGTGAGGAGTTATGGTGGTTTCAGACAGACTGACAGACATTCAGACAGACATTTCCTTAATTACAGTATGGATTCTGACACTGACAAAGACCTGAGACTGTAGATGAGGAAGTAGAGAGGTCATCTGATGGTGCATTTATTAAATGCAATATATCATATAATTAAAAGAGAGAAGGACAACCAGGTGCTCGGCGGAGAAGTATAAAAAGTTTAGATAAGGTGCTACTAAGATCAAAAGGGAACCAAAATGCAAAAGTAAAATGACGATCTGAGCACTCAAAAAGTTAAAACTTTAAAAAAGGATGAGGAGAGCATGTATGAAGTACCGTAATTTATTCAATAAATAAAGCAGCCAACATGTTTCGACTCTGGCGAGTCTTCATCAGGGCTAGTATGCATCTCAAACCAAACATGGTCCATATATAGAGAAGAGAACAAAGGGATAATCAGTACCCGTGTGTGCATAGCACCACGCCCGAACGGCACACGTGTGTGCGCGCGCGTGCGTTCTGGGCGATGATGAGACAATTGGTATAGCGGTAATAACATATGCAAAATAAATAATAAGGGAAGAAGTAAAAAATAAAGTACAAAACCTCCAGAAAACAATACCAAAGTAGAGAAGAAAATAAAACAGCAAACAGAAGTAATTGGAAGCAAAAGGAACATTAAAGAAAACACATAAAGTCAATGTCCTCATTTAAACCAGGGGAATTTAGGGCGTCCAGGGAATGGATCCAATATGTTTCTCTCTGATTTAATTTTTTGAGGCGATCACCGCCTCTAATAGGGGCTTTAATGTGTTCGATGCCTGTTATTTTTAGCAGGGCATCGTTGCTATTGTGGACCTCTTTAAAATGCCTAGCAATGGGATAAACTAGATTGTTCGTTCTAATGGCGTATTTATGTTCTGCCAGGCGGTCCCTAAGTCGACGTTTAGTTCTACCTACATAAAAGACCTGGGGACAAATGCAAGAGAGTCTATAGATAACATGCGTGGTGTTGCAATTAATAAAATCATTGATTTTGTGCTCTTTTTGTGTTTTAAGATCTTTAAAAGTTTTTGTTTGTACAACATTGACGCAGTGTGGGCAATTCATGCATTTAAAACAGCCGATAGGCCGCTTAAGCCAAGAATCCTTAGTAGGTGGAGGTAAGTAATTATGGACCAATTTATCACGCAGAGTGGGGGCCCTTTTAAAAGAAATCATGGGAGGTTTGGGGAACACTTGGCGCAGACTAGGGTCGCTATCAATGATACCCCAGTTCTCCCTGATGATGCGGCTAATAAATTTGGAGGCCGTGCTGAACTGCGTAACCAGATAAGGTCTCGGATTATCCTGAGACGCATTGGGACGCTTATTTTTTAAAAGTAAATGTTGTCGGTTTGCGTCCTGGGCTCTATTATGTGCCCGTGACACCACCTGGCGGTTATAGCCTCTGTCAACAAAACGGTTAGTCATGTCCACAGCCTTTTCCTGAAAATCTGTGTCCCCATCACATATGCGTCTAAGACGCTGAAATTGGCCATACGGAATATTATTAATTAAAAAGGAAGGGTGAAAAGAATCGGCACGGAGTAGAGTGTTCCGTGAGGTTTGTTTTCTGAAAATAGTGGTGTGGATATTGCCCAGTGCGTCTTTAGAAATGGTTAAATCGAGAAAATCAATGCTAGTAAGAGAATATTCAATTGTAAGTTTAATATTAGGGTTTAAAGTGTTAAGATACTTGTGCAAGTCAAGCAGTTGTGCCTCAGTACCATTAAAAACCATCACCAGGTCGTCTATGTAGCGACCATACCAAGTAATGTTTGCAAAATACGGATTGATAGGATTTAAAACAAAACGGCTTTCCCAAAATCCCAAATATAAACACGCATAGTTGGGAGAGAAACATGAACCCATAGGAACACCTATACATTGCTTATAAATCTCATCAGTGAAAATAAAAACATTGTTGTGTAAAATCCAGTCAGTAAGTTCCAAAATAAAATCAGTAGGTGGTAAAACATTAGCATCTCTATCTGAAAGGTAAAAGCGTAACGCCTCCAGACCATCATTGTGGTCGATGTTCGTGTACAAAGATTCAACATCCATAGTCACTAAGAAATGATTCTGTAAATTATTAAGAGTAGAAAGTTTATTAAGAACATCGGTAGTATCTTCTAAAAATGAGGGAAGCTTGTGAACATAAGGCTTAATAACATGATCTATGAATTTAGAAGCCGGTTCAGTTAAAGTGCCTATTCCAGAGATAATGGGCCGGCCCGGGGGATTATCAAAAGGTTCTTTATGGATTTTGGGTAAGAGGTAAAAAGAGGCAAGCAACGGATGTTCAACCCACAAAAAATCAAATTCCTTATTAGAGATCCAAGACGCATCCTTAGCTTTGACCAAGAGATCATGGAACTGGGACTGCATTACAGATAGAGGATTGTTAGGAAGTTTTATATAGTGTTTAGAATTCAATTGTCGTTTGGCTTCAGTGATATATTGTGCCTTAGAAAGAATAACCGTGGCTCCGCCTTTATCAGCAGGTCGAATTATAATGTTTTCATTATTAGAAAGTTCATCAATAGCCAAACGCTCACTGAGTGTGAGATTCGGCTTCGACCTGAAATTGGAGCCATTGGAAAACAGTTTTTCAACCTCAAAATCGACTTTTTTAGTAAAAGCTAATAGAGAGGGGTTAGGTACAATAGGGGCAAAATTCGATTTCGGTCTAAAAGCAAAAGGAGCAGAGGCAGGGGCGTCCAGTCCCCTTGCAGAGTCTATAGAAGCAGCAGTGGCAGTGGTCGGGTTATTATGTGCATGTCCTTTATGATGGTGATACCAAGTTCTGAGATGTAAGCTCCGATAAAATCGGAATAGGTCAATCCTGGTGTTGAACAAAGAGGTATCATGGGTGGGGGCATACGACATACCTTTCGATAAAACAGTCAGTTGGTCTTTGCTGAGGGGAGTGTCAGAAAGGTTCACCACCGATAGGATTTCCTCGGCACACGTGTGTGCGCGCGCGCACACACGTGTGCCGTTCGGGCGTGGTGCTATGCACATGCAAACACGGGTACTGATTATCCCTTTGTTCTCTTCTCTATATATGGACCATGTTTGGTTTGAGATGCTTACTAGCCCTGATGAAGACTCGCCAGAGTCGAAACATGTTGGCTGCTTTATTTATTGAATAAATTACGGTACTTCATACATGCTCTCCTTTTTGAGTGCTCAGATCGTCATTTTACTTTTGATATAATTAAATATACTTTTTCCTAACATGTTTTATGATTCCAGAAGTGTTGACCACAGATCAGAGTCTCCAACTCCCAGCCTTCTGTCAGTGAAGAGTGACTGGTCTAAAGGATGGCCTAATCCTGACTTCAGTAATGAACCTCCTGGACCTCCTGATGTTAAGTAAATGGAAACCACCTATAAATATGCACACTATAACACTATACAACTAGAATGAATGCAATTTTAGAAATTGCAAAGTGTAGTTGCCCCAATGACATTGTAATTGCGACGTGGTGACATGGTAAAAAAAAAGTTTTACATCATACATACCTTCCGTGTTCAGCCAATTGAAACATTTCAATGTTTCTCCACATGCAGATGGTATGATGTCTGCGGCCGAGACCCACTGAATGGTGACGTGATGACGCAGTAAAATGTAGTTTTACATGGCGTGGTGGGTTAATGGTCACTGATGTTGTAATGGTGACGTGATGACGCAGTAAAATGTAGTTTTACATGGCGTGGTGGGTTAATGGTCACTGATATTGTAATGGTGACGTGATTACTAGGGATGTTAATATTTGGAATTTCGACATGTCGTGGCCCAATGTCGACAATCAATCGATTTTTTTAATTTTTATTTTTTTAGCCCACGGCGCCCGCGAGACCCAACGCAACATGTTGCCCTGGCTACGGCGCACAACGCAGCCGTGTGCATGTGTTCTGAAAGAATCGATGTTAAATTAGGCTACTGTCACTGTGTACCTTTTGCAGTATTGTATCAAAGATATAATCCATAACGCGAGGGTCGAGGGAGGGGAAAGAGCGTCCGTGATCGCCTTCTTTCTTGCTTTCTTTCTTTTCTTTTTTGGGTCGCGTTTGCAGAGCCGGATAAAATGCTGTGCACAGGGGGGGAATGCCCCCCTAAACCCCCCATAATATAATAGAGCTGCCGGATGAAGTTTTCGCCTGCCCCGCCACCCCCCCCCCCCCCCCCCCGTCCCCCCCGCTCCGCACTGATGGTGCATTTATTAAATGCAATACATCATATAATTAAATATACTTTTTCCTAACATGTTTTATGATTCCAGAAGTGCTGACCACAGACCAGAGTCTCCAACTCCCAGCCTTCAGTCTGTGAAGAGTGACCGGTCTAAAGGATGGCCTGGACCTGACTTCAGTAATGAACCTCCTGGACCTCCTGATGTTAGGTATATGGAAACCACCTATAAATATGCACACTATAACACTATACAACTAGAATGAATGCAATTTTAGAAATTGCAAAGTGTAGTTGCCCCAATGAATGTAATTGCGACGTTGTGACGTAGTAAAAAAAAAGTTTTACATCATACATACCTTCCGTGTTCAGCCAATTGAAACATTTCAATGTTTCTCCACATGCAGATGGTATGATGTCTGCGGCCGAGACCCACTGAATGGTGACGTGATGACGCAGTAAAATGTAGTTTTACATGGCGTAGTGGGTTAATGGTCACGGATGTTGTAATGGTGACGTGATGACGCAGTAAAATGTAGTTTTACATGGCGTGGTGGGTTAATGGTCACTGATGTTGTAATGGTGACGTGATGACGCAGTAAAATGTAGTTTTACATGGCGTGGTGGGTTAATGGTCACTGATGTTGTAATGGTGACGTGATGACGCAGTATTACATGGCGTGGTAGGTTAATGGTGACGTGATGACGCAGTAAAATGTAGTTTTACATGGCGTGGTGGGTTAATGGTCACTGATATTGTAATGGTGACGTGATTACTAGGGATGTTAATATTTGGAATTTCGACATGTCGTGGCCCAATGTCGACAATCGATCGATTTTTTTAATTTTTATTTTTTAGCCCACGGCGCCCGCGAGACCCAACGCAAAATGTTGCCCTGGCTACGGCGCACAACGCAGCCGTGTGCATGTGTTCTGAGAGAATCGATGTTAAATTAGGCTACTGTCACTGTGTACCTTTTGCAGTATTTTATCAAAGATATAATCCATAACGCGAGGGTCGAGGGAGGGGAAAGAGCGTCCGTGATCGCCTTCTTTCTTGCTTTCTTTCTTTTCTTTTTTTGGGTCGTGTTTGCAGAGCCGGATAAAATGCTGTGCACAGGGGGGGGAATGCCCCCCTAAAGCCCCAAAATATAATAGAGCTGCCGGATGAAGTTTTCGCCTGCCCCCCCCGTCCCCCCGCCCCGCACTGATGGTGCATTTATTAAATGCAATATATCATATAATTATTAAATATACTTTTTCCTAATATGTTTTATGATTCCAGAAGTGTTGACCACAGATCAGAGTCTCCAACTCCCAGCCTTCTGTCAGTGAAGAGTGACTGGTCTAAAGGATGGCCTAATCCTGACTTCAGTAATGAACCTCCTGGACCTCCTGATGTTAAGTAAATGGAAACCACCTATAAATATGCACACTATAACACTATACAACTAGAATGAATGCAATTTTAGAAATTGCAAAGTGTAGTTGCCCCAATGACATTGTAATTGCGACGTGGTGACGTAGTAAAAAAAGTTGTACATCATACATACCTTCCGTGTTCAGCCAATTGAAACATTTCAATGTTTCTCCACATGCAGATGGTATGATGTCTGCGGCCGAGACCCACTGAATGGTGACGTGATGACGCAGTAAAATGTAGTTTTACATGGCGTGGTGGGTTAATGGTCACTGATGTTGTGATGGTGACGTGATGACGCAGTAAAGTGTAGTTTTACATGGCGTGGTGGGTTAATGGTCACTTATGTTGTAATGGTGACGTGATGACGCAGTAAAATGTAGTTTTACATGGCGTGGTGGGTTAATGGTCACTGAAGTTGTAATGGTGACGTGATGACGTGGACCTGATGATTACTGCTGTTTACAACATGACAACTATGTAAACACAGACACACACACACACACACACACACACACACACACACACACACACACACACACACACACACACACACACACACACACACAAAAACACACACACAGTCTAAAGCTCAGCTAAACAAGTGAGAAATAGACAAAACAGTATTAGACTAGAGTTGTGCCCCTACGGGGCACAGGTCTCCACCGTCCGGCTCAGCTATGAGATCTATGACGTCATCATTACATCACACACGGGACGGAATGACGGGGTACACCGGGACGGAATGACGGGGTGCGTTCCATAGTCACCACCTTACGGTGGAGACAAAAATGGCCTCTGTTTGATCAACACACAAGTGGAAGGCTGGACTGTGTTTCAACCTACAAACATTGGCCACGGGTCACCAGCATGTCCAAAGAAAACAGGGCTTTCAAAAATCAATGTCCCTTAACTGCAAGCTGAAAATATTTGCCTTAAAAACCTTAAAAAATGCATTATTAAATGTCCTGTGACATGCCCCAGCCACTCCCCCTTCTTTTACATTATAAAACACCGTTTTAAGAAACGCACCTCCCTAAAGCTTTTTTGAAATGTTAATTTTTAGACCCATAGCAGTTTGTGTAGCTAACTGGCCAGACTTCTGGGATATTTAGCTTCATAGTGTGGAGCTACGCATGCAGACATAGAGAGACACAGATGCAGACACACACAGACACACGCAGACGAACACAGACACACGCAGATGCACACAGACACACACAGACACACGCAGACATGCACGAAGATGCAGACGCACACAGACACACACAGACACACACAGACGCACGCAGATGCACGCGCACACGCAGACACACATGTAGACGTACACAGATGCACATTCTGCATGCAGACGTGCACGCAGACACACACGCAGACACGCACGAAGATGCACGCAGACATGCATGCAGCCGTGCATGACGCGCACGCAGACCCCCATGCAGTCACGCACGCAGACATGCATGCAACCGTGCATGACGCGCACGCAGACCCCCATGCAGACACGCACGCAGACATGCATGCAGCCGTGCATGACGCGCACGCAGACCCCCATGCAGACACGCATGCAGACACGCACGCAGACATGCATGCAGCCGTGCATGCAGCCGTGCATGACGCGCACGCAGACCCCCATGCAGACACGCATGCAGACACGCACGCAGACATGCATGCAGCCGTGCATGACGCGCACGCAGACCCCCATGCAGACACGCATGCAGACAGGCACGCAGACATGCATGCAGACACACACGCAGACACGCACGCAGACATGCATGCAGACACACACGCAGACATGCATGCAGACACACACGCAGGCACGCACGCAGACATGCATGCAGACACGCATGCAGACACGCACACGGACACACACGCGGACACGCATGCAGACACGCACGCGGACACACACGCGGACACGCATGCAGACACACACGCAGACATGCACGCAGACATGCACGCAGACACGCACGCGGACACGCACGCGGACACGCACGCGGACACGCACGCAGACACGCACGCAGACACGCACGCAGACACGCACGCGGACACGCACGCAGACACGCACGCAGACACGCACGCGGACACGCACGCGGACACGCATGCAGACACGCACGCGGACACGCATGCAGACACATGAGTTCCCGTATGTGTGTGTCTGCGTGTGTCTGTGTGTGCCTCTATGTGTGCGCGTCTGTGTCTGTGTGTGGTCTGCATGCGTCTCCATCTGCGTCTGAGTGCCTGTCTGCATGTGCGTCTGTGTGTGTCTGCGTCTGCATTCATCTGTGTGCGCGTCTGCATGAGTGTGTGTCTGCGTGCACGTCTGCGTGCGCGTCTGCGTGCGTCTCGTCAAGTATGAAGCAATTATGTACTATAAAGACGTTAGCTTAGAAACAAAGTGCAACATGGGAGACAGTAGCTCTGCTGGCAATACAGTAGACTAGAGTACAGTAGTAGAATCTAATAATTTTGCAACCTCTGTGTGACAACATCAATGATAAGTCATTTTGATTAGCAAATTAGCTCCTGAGGGGCATGTCACGCCCCCTTTAAAGGAGAATTCCGGCCCAAAAGTTTTTTTGTATCTTTATTTGCAGTTAATTTTTTTGAAAAAAGTGGTCCAGGTGTTATTTTGTGAAAATACTCCTTTATGGCTGTTTCCCCTACCCAAAATAAGCTTATAATGGGGCCAATGGGCGTTGTGCAAGTTCACCTATATACATCGCTCCAAAATGCAATTTTTTGCTATATATTGTGTCTCCACCATGTCAGTAGTGTGTTAACACTCACACTTTCACTTTTGTTTCAGCAGTGGTTCAGCCATAAACCATGTGCCACGCCCCCAGGTTTTGAGACAGCTGGATCACTGCTGAATCAAAAGTGAAAGTGTGAGTGTTAACTCACTACTGACATGGTGGAGACACAATATATAGCAAAAAATTGCATTTTGGAGCGATGTATATAGGTGAACTTGCACAACGCCCATTGGCCCCATTATAAGCTTATTTTGGGGTAGGGGAAACAGCCATAAAGGAGTATTTTCACAAAATAACACCTGGACCACTTTTTTCAAAAAAATTAACTGCAAATAAAGATACAAAAAAACTTTTGGGCCGGAATTCTCCTTTAAAGCTCAATTTCCTGTTCTATGATCCTCACCAAACACTGCTTTCATAATAACATGACAAAGTAAATCAACTGAGTTGAGAAAGTAACAGTGAAATCCCAGTTCTACAGGCCAAATACAGTATATTCATTCACGGGCCTCATTTGGCCCCCAGGCTTGAGTTTAATAATAATAATCTTTATTTGTATAGCACCTTTCATGACATAAAATGCAGCTCAAAGTGCTTTACATTGCAATAGAGAAGAAGACAAAAAATAGTGGGAATGAATTAAAGAGATCATTAAAATACATCAAAGAAGCAGTACAGTGAGGACCTGAAATAAGGCATAAAATATAAAATCATAAAATATAAAATCACAGAGAATCAGTTAAAAGCAAGTGCATAGAAGTACGTCTTGAGCTGTGCTTTAAAAATGTCTAGGCTTCCTGTCGAATGTATAATGGGAGTTTGTTCCACGCCGTCGGTCCATAGAAGCTGCTACTGAAGCATGCTTCACCGTATTTTTTAGTTGCCATTTTGGGAACCGCAAGCAGGCCAGCAGTGGAAGACCTGAGGGGACGACCTGGGACATACTTAGGCAGGCAGTCATGTAGGTAGGAAGGTGCAAGACCATTAAGCGCTTTATAGACAAGTAAAAGAATTTTAAAATCAATTCTAAACACAACCGGTAGCCAAAGTAGTGAGGCTAGGCCAGGAGTAATATGTTCTCTCATCTTAGTTTTAGTTAAAACTCTGGCTGCTGCATTTTGGACTAGTTGTAATCTGTCAGTTGTTTTCTTGGGAAGACCAGAAGAGAGTGCATTGCAGTAGTCAAGCCGGGAAAATACAAAGGCGTGGATCAGGGTTTTAGCATCATCCATTGACAGATAGGCCCTGATTCGTGCAATGTTTATAAGGTGAAAAAAGGCAGTCTTGGTGACATGATTAATGTGTGAATTAAAATTCAATTCGGAGTCAATGAAGACCCCCAAGTTCTTTACTGTACTATTACTTTCTACAATCAGATTGCCAAGTCTGCTTAGTATTGATTCTTTCTGCTCACTGGAGCTAATTATGAGAACTTATGTTTCATCCTCGTTTAGTTTGAGAAAGTTCTCACTCATCCACATTTGATGCTAGACAGACAAGTCAGCAATGGATCTAAAGCACCGGGATCATTTGGGGCTACGGAAAGATATAGCTGGGTATCATCGGCATAGAAATGGTAATTCACTTTGTGATTTGTAATAAGTTCTCCTAGCAGCAGTATGTATAGGGAGAACAAAAGGGGACCGAGCATTGAGCCCTGTGGGATACCAGAACTGATGTCATGTTTGTCAGAGTCAAACTCAGCTAGCTTTACATAATAGTTTCTGTTTGATAGATAGGAGGAGAACCAAGACAGGGCTGACCCCGATAGACCTACCCACTGCTCCAGCCGGTGAATTAAAATTGAATGATCGATTGTGTCAAATGCAGCCGTAAGATCGAGAAGTAAAAGTACAGCTATATATTTTCTTGTCAGCAGATACCCTGAGATCATTGATTACTTTTACGAGAGCTGTTTCTGTGCTGTGACCTTGCCTGAAGCCGGATTGGAATTTGTTATGCACCTTATTTATCTGTAGAAACACATCCAACTGATGAAAGACACATTTTTCTAAAACCTTGTGAAGGGAGGGCAGATTAGAGATGGGTCTATAGTTACCCAGCACAGAGGGATCGAGATTGTGTTTCTTGAGTAAGGGCCTTACTACAGCTGTCTTCAGTGAGTCAGGGAAGACACCTGATTGCAGAGAGTTGTTTACAATCTTTAGGATATCACTGATCACACTGTCTAAAACCTCTTTGAGAAAGGTGGTGGGAATTATATCTAATGAGCAAGAGGAGGATGTCGTCTGTGATATGGTTTTGCGGAGCTCCCCCTGGAGGGCTCTATCCTGGCTGCATTAGCTGCAGTTTGAGGGTTTAGGGTAGTGGCAGCATTCATAATATCAGCTCTAATATTGCAAATTTTGTTATCAAAGAAGCAAGCAAACTCATTGCACTTAGTTTTAGAGGCAGGGAACGACTGCTTGTAGAACTGAGGGGGGTTTAAAAGTCGTTCAATGGTAGAGAAAAGGACTTTTCTCATTTTCTTGTTGTCATTAATAATGCCAGAGAAATAAGCCTGTCTTGCCAGCAATGCTTTGTTATAGACGACTGTTGACTTTTTAGGAATTTCTAGGTGGATGGTGAGTTTGCTTTTTCTCCATATTCTCTCGGCTCCACGGCATTCTTTTTTTATTGAATGCGTGTGGTCATTTAACCAGGGTGTTACTTTAGTGTTCGGTTTCTTTTTAGTTTTAAATGAGCAACTACATTAAAAGCTGACTCTTGAGTTTAAGATTAAATTTTTCAACCATTTCATTCACTGAGGAAGTGATGGACAGTGGGGGGCCCAGATGAAGAGGGAACTCGTTGGCTGCTGATGAGCTGAAAAAGCTTTTTTTTTTTTTTTTTTTTTTTTACAGTGTATTCAGTGTTGTTTTTCTCAAGGTCAGAGACCGACATATTAAAACACAGCAAGTAGTGGTCTGATAATTCAGGCCTTTCGATAATCCTTTCCACATTAATGATCAGATCTCTAGAAATTACCAGATCCAGAGTGTGGCCATGTTTATGTGTGGGCCCAATGACATGTTGAGTAAACCCAAAGGAGTGGAGTAGTTCTATCAAACCCGAGGACACAGAGTCAGAGGCAACCTCCACATGTATGTTAACATCCCCTGAGATAAGCGTGCTATCGTAATTTGTGGAGCAGATAGATAAAAGTTCTGAAAATTCTGTTAGTAATGCCGCTTTGCTGGACTTGGGGGGGCGGTAGATAGTAATCATTGGAATCGCTGATTTGCCCTGGAGTATTGTGGCCTGGTATTCAAAGGGTGAAAAGGTGCCAAGAGACAGAGCCTTAAATTTTAAAGTGTCTGAGATAATATTTGCCAGTCCACCTCCTTTTTTGGCCTCGTGGACCGAGTGAATAAAGCTATAGTTTGTGGGGCAGGCTGGTGCTAGAAGAACCGCTCCATCCGAGCCGAGCCATGTCTCTGTTAAAAACATTATATCTAACTTCTCTTTACAGATAATATCATTTACAGAGGCGGACTTATTTGTCAGTGACCTGATGTTAAATAGGGCAAAGTTGAGATTGTTATCACTTTTTGGGGGGCTGTGGTGAGCGGTGGGTACAGAGGCCAAGAAGCATTCTCTCTTTAGACTCCTCCTAGACACTCTGTTTGAAATAACAGTAGGGATGATATAAAGCTGATCGTGAACAGTGGGTGAGATATCGGGCATACTAGAAGCATGGGGTCCATTTGTTGCTACACATATTGGACCCTGTTGATATCAGCAGTGGCGGCTGCAGGATTTATTTTTTCCCTGGGCGGAGGGCTATTTGACTGGGCAATTGGATCTAACCCCCCCACCCCCCCGCCACGCATTGAAGGCGGCTTTAGCCTATAATGACACTTGGCCACCCCCTCCTGTGTGTCACCCCTTGCATTGGAACAGGGTCCCTCTAAACAAGTCTCTGTAGTTCCCTTAGCAAAAAAATAGTCAAAGAAAAAATACAAAACACCAAAACTGTGTGGATGATGATGCACTGGCAGTCTACAACCAGACTGAGATTATTTGAAATTTTGAATAAACCACTATATTAACTATCTAATTGGTGGATTCACTTTCTCTCATTTCACTTTCTATTTTCACATCACTTTCAGAACCCAGACCCCAAGGACTCCTTGAGGGAGTTTCTGGGGGTCCCCAGCTAAATGATGATTGATGAGTTAATATAACCCAAATGGATCCTTATCTGTAGCTTTGAGTGAGCAAATGTGACCAATTGGAAACACTTCTCTCAAAGTTAAGTGTATACAAGGGAGTCCCAGAGCTATTAAATGGGGCTCTGTAGACTAATCTGAGGATCCTTGAAATGGACCAACGTTTTGTTTTGTCATCAAGTGGTGTTTCACCACGTTCATATTATTTTCAGACCTCCATTTCTAGGAAATAGATTGGGGGAACAACACAACATCTCTAAGGTGCATGTTAATTACTAGGCCTGTGAATCTTTGGGTGTCCCACGATTCGATTCAGAATAGCAGTCAGAATAGCAGTCATTATTAGCATGCTTTTAGCGTCAGGTAAACACAATGAACTACTCTAAACTAGGCTATTCTGATCAAAACGTTCACGCAGTATTTCTTCGTCCAAAGCCCACGTTAGTTGATCATTTGAGCAGTACACACACACACGTTGCTGCAGCCAATAGAACTATTACGGTTTGTCCATATTGAGGCCATTCAAATTCGGACACCTCAATGTCGCACCTCTTCTACTAGATGTGTAGACCAGCGTGGATGAGAGCCAGGGGATCGAGGCTGTGTAGACAGACTTACCAAACTCCCTTCACTTCATGGGGTCAGTCCAATGGTGGCTCTTCTACATAGATTTCGTTGCGAACGGGACGAAAAATACGCTTTCTCTCACACACAAACACACACACACAAACGGCCGGCTCCTTTCCCCTCTGGACAGGCTTCGCTCAGGCAGGCAGGCTGCCAGTGTTAATAAAAACTATTTTGCGCATACTGCAGAAAACAACAACAGTAGCTCATTGCGGAAGTCAGAGCCATCATTACTCTATATGGGGCCATCTAGTAGAAGAGTTGCGACATTAAGGGGTCAGAAACGGAGCGCTCGAGCGCTGTTCATGCAGCACAATTAGGTGCAAACTGCCGCCGCTGGACTGGCCCCATGAAGTGGACGGAGCTGAAAGAACCGTAGAGAGAATAGTGAAAGACATCATGCAGCTCAGCACTGCGCAGTGTTTACGCAGCTGCAGAGTTGGAGCTGCTCAGCATTGCGCCGGCGTTGCGCAGAATCATAAAAATAATATTTTATTCGTTCTTTTCGTACCTGGGCAGACTTCATAAATGGGTGGGCACGTGCCCACCCAGGCCAGTCCTAGATCCACCCCTGGATATCAGTTATCAAACGTGTTTTCTAGGGCCGCATGGAGGGATGCAAGTTGATGGCGTCGCAGGGGCGCAATGTTTTTAGGGGGTAGCGGTGCAAAGCGTTTTTTAGGGGGTAGCGGTGCACGGCGTTTGGTTGATGGGGTCCTCTCTGCTCCGGAGAACATCATTGCCGGGGTTAGGGGGGACTCTACTCCAGAGATCACATAGTCCATCATTGCCGGGGAGAATGTGAGGAACTGTACGGGCGATGGAGTTGGAAATTCGTCGATGGGTCTCCTTGAGTCCTTGGTATCTTCTTCCTCCTTGTCCTTGTTGTCCTGCTCCATGGTCACGTCCATCTGCTCGTCCTCATCGAAGGATGGAGACTTCAGGGGCGTAGTTTATATTAAAGCTAAGGGAAGTGATTTGAAAGCATGGTGTAGTACCAGCTTGGTGCACTAGGGGTGCACCAAGAGTAGCTACACTATGTGAACCTGCTGCTCGATCCTGATTGGAGGAGAATTCACCCACCACCTGGGGAACTTTTATTAGCTCCTCTGCTAACGTGGGGGAGGGGGAAACTCCATATATTGTCTGCACACCTTATAATAGAGCATTTTAACAGATTTTTTTTGGGTGATATCTGACAAAAGTGAAATCACTTCCCCTACCTTTAAACTATTCTCTATTGTCTTCATCTCCACAGAGAGACATTCACAACCTCACATGGACAGAAGACATTCAGTCAAACCACACCTGGACATGGTAAGACTGGACACATTTTACACTCGTTTACATTTAGTATCAATACATGAAATCTATGGGTGGCAGCAGACACCATCAGATTAAATATACATTTTGTATTCCTGTTTCATAGTCCTAATACAGTAATGATAAACATGTACATTTAGACAAAAACAAATGACAAATTTAGATTTTATGGACAATATTTAATAATAATAATAATAATAATATATAATAATAATAATAATTGATGTTTCGATCGTATTGTGTACATTGCAAGTTATGAATGAAGCAGAATGTTTTTATTGTCTTCTCATATCAGATGTCAGTGTGCAGGAGGATTTAAAGGTTTTTAAGGTCACTATAGACGATCTTGATCGTGTGACATACGTCATTGAAGTGCCCTCCATCTCCAGCATCTACACAGACCTCTACCTATCAGCAGGAGGGAGTGAAGGGGTTAATCAGCAACATGAGGTGTGGCAGCTTGAGACCTTCTCCAAGATGAAGACCCTCCATGAGGACCTGATCAAGTACTCTGCCATCTTTAAGACCATCCTCCCTGGCAGAGACAAACCCAGCAGAAGAGTTCTGACCAATGGCATCGCTGGCATCGGAAAGACATTCTCTGTGCGTATGTTCGCTCTGGACTGGGCGAGAGGTTTGGAGAACCAAGACATCGTTCTCCTGGTTCCCTTCTCATTCCGGGAGCTGAACTTGGTCAGAGATAAGCAGCACAGTCTCCTCTCACTGATCCATGCTTTCCATCCAACGTTAAAGAAGGTCACAGCAGAGCATCTCACTGCCTGGAAAGTTGGCTTCATCTTCGATGGTCTGGATGAAAGCAGGATTCCACTGAAATTCAAGAACATCAACGTCATCTCTGATGTCACGGTGAAATCATCGCTGGGCATGCTGCTGACAAACCTCATCAAGGGGAATCTGCTCCCCTCGGCTCTCCTCTGGATAACCACCAGACCTGCAGCAGCCAATCAGATCCCTTGTGATTGCATTGACATGGTGACAGAAATACGAGGGTTCACAGACCTCCAGAAGGAAGAGTTCTTCAGGAAGATGTACAGGAAAGATGAGGAGCTGGCCAGCACAATCATCTCACACATGAAGACATCAAAGAGCATCCACATCATGTGTCACATCCCAGTTTTCTGTTGGATGACCGCTACCGTTGTGGAGGACCTGGTGAAGACAGACGAGACAGGACAGCTGCCCAAGAACCTGACTGGGATGTTCAGCCACTTCACATCGATCCAGATGAGGAGGATGAGGATGAAGTATGATGAGGAGACTGACAGGGATGTTCTCCTGAAGCTGGGCAGGCTGGCGTTTGAACAACTGGTGAAAGGCAACGTCATGTTCTACCAAGAAGACCTGGAAGAGTGTGGTCTCGATGTGAAAGACGCCTCGCTGTACTCGGGAGTGTGCACAGAGATCTTCAAAGAAGAGACTCTTCAGTCTCAGAGAAAGGTCTACAGCTTTGTTCACCTGAGCATCCATGAGTTCCTGGCTGCAGTCTACCTGATCCACTGTTTCACACAGAAGAACATGAAGGTCCTGAAGGCATTCCTAGGAGTCGATGTCAGTTCATTGGAGGAATTCCTGCAGAGAGCCATGAAAAAAGCCCTGAAGAGTAAGAACGGCCACCTGGACCTCTTTGTCCGCTTCCTTCATGGTCTCTCACTGGAGTCCAACCAGAGTCTGTTAGGAGGTCTGCTGGGTCAGACAGAGAACAGTCCAGAGAGCATCCAGAGAGCCATCAAGAACCTGAAGGAGATGAACCCTGAGGATAAGAGTCTCTCTCCTGACAGATTGATCAACATCTTCCACTGTCTGATGGAGATGAACGACCACTCAGTATATCAGGAGATCCAACAGTACCTGAAGTCAGCAGACAGATCAAAGACAGAACTGTCTCCATCCCAGTGTTCAGCTCTGGCCTTCATCCTGCTGACGTTAGAGGAGCCTCTGGATCAGTTGGACCTGCAGGAATACAATACAACCTCAACAGCGGGGATAAACAGTCTGCTCCCTGCTGTGAGGAACAGCAGAAAGGCTCGGTTAGTAGTCATGTGAATAGAAAACATGCGTGCGTGCGTGCGTGCGTGCGTGTGTGTGTGTGTGTGTGGCTAAATAAAACTGTCTGACACACAAAGAACAAAGAGGAAATAATAAATAAGATAACATTGATAAATCAATTAATGTTACACACAGTAGAGTAATAATAGTTTATCTGTCTTTCACTTTAATGTTTTCTTGTTTCCTGTTCTTATGACCTGTCAATATCTTTATAGTTTGTTCCCATAAACATGAATTGATCTAATCTACTTTAATTATCACTGTCTGTAAATCTGTTAATTTACAGACAAATTTACAGACAATTTACATAGTCATCTACATTTACAGACTTGTTGGCTGTCAACTCAGAAAGACAGACTATGAGATTGTGTGTTCAGCTCTCAGCTCTAATCCTTCACATCTAAGAGAATTGGACATCAGTTATAATCCCATAACTGATCCAGACATGGAGCTGCTCTCTGCTGGATTGAAGAGTCCAAACTGTCAACTGGAGATTCTGAGGTCAGATTATTATTTACATTGGTTCTGATTAATTATTTATGCATTAGTTATAATACTAAGAGTAATAAAGTCAACACATCGAATGAAATAATGTCATAGCTATTGGTCACAATGCTACTGTACCGAATCTAAAATATTTAATCCACCATGGATACTAACGAATTATCATTATCAATGCTACAGTACAGTATGTACAGCAATGTTGAATTGCACGCACGCATGTGTGTGCATGGACGCACACACTTTAGTTGAATAATTAAGATTATTGTGACTCAATTCATTAATTCCTTGGAGTCTTTACTCCAAAATTCTGATATTGACTCCAGATATTTCCTGTGTAATTCCAGACTTGCTGGCTGTACCATCACACAGACAGGATTTGAAGTTCTGCTCTCAGCTCTCAGCTCTAATCTTCTCCATCTGAGAGAACTGGACCTCAGTTTCATCTGCCTGCAGGAATCACAGCTGCTCCAGCTCTGTGCTGTACTGAAGAGTCCACAGTGCAGACTGAAGATCCTGGGGTAAAGAATGTCTTCTCTCTGTGTGGATCTCTACTGGAACACCAACAGCACTTTGTTAAATGTGTGTTTCTCTGCAGGTTGTCAGGCTGTGGAGTCACAGAGGAAGGCTGTTCTTCTCTGGCTTCAGCTCTGACCTCCAACCCCTCCTCCCATCTGAAACAGCTGGACTTGAACTTCAGCCACTTAGGAGGCTCTGGTCTGAAGAAGCTGTCTGCTGTCCTGGAGACTGTCAAGTGAGTCCAATGTGAATTGATTGTGAGACTATACGATTATATTCACCACTCCTCTCCAGGGTTATTCTAGTTATGGATTTTTCATTTGAGATAGTTTTTACTACTTACTACTAATTAGTTTTTAGTGTGCATTTGCTATTTTTTCATTTAGTTTTTATTTTGGTTAAACATTTTTGCTTTAGTTAGTTTCAGTTTTCCAGTTTTTTATACCATACTTTTGTACCAACCGGTTCACTGATATGACCGACAATGCACAACACTAGTAGAATTTGACAGTTACAGTTACGCACACTCCGTTCACTTTATGGGGCCAATAAAACGATTTTAGTTTTTATTTTGGTTAAAACCCAGTAGCTGGTGTGATACCATGTATCAGACGGGTATCCTATAACAAAATTAATGAAAAGAACGGATTATTCTGGCGAACGGCCGACCAACGGACTGGTTGACTGTGATAGGGAAAAGTTGCACTTCTGTTACACACAATGAGAAATAACTGAAGGAGAATTTGTCTGGTCTTAGGTGGTATTTATTTAGAATATCTATTAAAATATCGTGCACGATAAGTGATGAATGTTGCAACTGCCTTGGGCGACAGTTACAAGACGCATAAAGAAAATCAAGAAAACAGTAGTTAATATAACTTCTGAGAGAGAGAAAGACAGCCCAAATGGGGAGGGGATACACTGGTGTGATATTAATGCAGGTTTACATATGGCTGCTTGCATGTCAATCAGAGACAAGGCAGACCCAGAGGCGTGGGTCAGTCCTAACCTTGAGAACCTTCCCGTGCCTGTAGAGTGGAGGCACAAACTGGTAGAAACTGGACTAGATAGTGATAAACCACCTGATATGTCACAAAGAAACACTTGTTAATCCTGAAACAACACACATTGTACCAACAGAGAGAGAAAAACATATAGCTAAATGTAAAATTTCCCTAACAACTGACATGACCGACAATGCACAACACTAGTAGAATGTGACAGTTGGTTGCTCTTCTACATCGACTTCTATTGAGAATAGGGACAGTCTATGGGCTCACAGAGTACATAAACCACATGACCAGCCTGTTTTCTGGTGTCGTATGGTGCTGAAAACTGTCAAAACAGTTTGTAAAAGTCCGAAAGTCAAAATGAAGGATATTTTGAGTATCATTTCAGTTAGTTTTAGTTAGTTTTGTGAACACACAATGGTTATAGTTTAGAATATATTTTTTCATTCATTTGTAGTTTTTATTTAGTTTCAGTTAACATTATTTTTATTCATTCTACTTAATGTGTTTTCGTTAGTCTTAACCTTTTTCAGCATCTTTTATTTAATCTAGAACCATGTTCTCCTCAGAGCACAGGTCTCCACCAGGACAGGTAGCTTATTGTGGACCAGGAATGTTTCACAGAAGCATTTTGTTCAAAACGAGACACTCCTCAATCTGATCCAAATCTGATCACATGAGCATAGAGATATGGTGAACCAATGTGTGTGATGTTTGGACAGAGTCTGTGGGAGAATGATGACAAAATGTGTTTAGTAAATATTGTGTATGACTAAAACAGGCTGATGTGAGACATGAAGCAGCAGAGGTTTTTACTGATTCATTGTTGTTCTACTTCCTACAGTGTGAATCATGGAGGAGAATACTGGACTAAACCTCAACTCTGTGAGTCTGTGTGTCTGTCTGTCTGTCTGTCTGTCTGTCTGTCTGTCTGTCTGTCTGTCTGTCTGTCTGTCTGTCTGTCTGTCTGTCTGTCTGTCTGTCTGTCCGTCCATCTTCCACATTACACACAGCCTGTAATCCATTACCTATTACCAGATCTGCCTCATCATTATCATGTCATTATCAACAGTCTGACAGTCATACAGTGTCCAGTTCTACTGCATTCACATTCAAAACCTGTACATTTCATATATAAAATACTCACACATATAGGCCTACTAACGGGTGTTATACACCCCCATCCCAGTGGGGGGGGGGTCCTCTTCTGTCCCTCTGCCTGGGGGGTCCCCAGGGGTCCCCCGCTGTGTGTCCTTACCTGGGCGGAGGTTCACCTTCAAAATGACACAATATATTCACAGTTTTAACTGTTTTTGATCCTCAGATCCTCCTTTAACTTCTACACTAAATCTGACTAAAATATCAGATCTTCTGTGTGTGTGTGTGTGTGTGTGTGTGTGTGTGTGTGTGTGTGTGTGTGTGTGTGTGTGTGTGTGTGTGTGTGTGTGTGTGTGTGTGTTCGTATCATTCAGTGAATGATGTATTTAATGTTTTTACTGTGTTGTTTTTCTCATCAGATTTCCAGCGTCTCACACTGGACACAAACACAGCAAACAGTGAACTCTCTCTGTCTGAGAACAACACAAAGGTGACCTTTCAGCGTGGTCAGGATCATTCATATCCTGATCATCCTGACAGGTTTGATTTCTGGCCTCAGGTTCTGAGTTCAGAGAGTCTGGATGAACGCTGCTACAGTGAGGTTCAGTTCAGTGGAAAGGTTGAGATAGGAGTGACTGACAGAGACATCAGTAGGAAAGGAGAGGGTGAGGACTGTCTGCTTGGATACTATAAACAGTGCTGGAGTCTGAGCTGTAGTTATAGTCATTACTCTGTCAGACACAATAGTAAGGTCACTTTCCTTCCTATTCGTCCCTCTGACTCCAACAGAGTAGCAGTTTATGTGGACCGTCCTGCTGGGACTCTGTCCTTCTACAGAGTGTTAGAGGACACTCTGTCTCATCTGCACACTGTCCAGACCTCATTCACTAAACCTCTATATGCTGGATTCTATGTTAACCCTGACTCCTCTGTGTCTCTGTGTGAGGACAGACAGACAGACAGACAGACAGACTGACTGACTGACTGACTGACTGACTGACTGACTGACTGACTGACTGACTGACTGACTGACTGACTGACAGGCTGTGAGGACAGACAGACAGGCTGTGAGGACAGACAGACAGGCTGTGAGGACAGACAGACAGGCTGTGAGGACAGACAGACAGGCTGTGAGGACAGACAGACAGGCAGGCTGTGAGGACAGACAGACAGACAGGCTGTGAGGACAGACAGACAGGCTGTGAGGACAGACAGACAGACAGGCTGTGAGGACAGACAGACAGACAGGCTGAGAGAGAGACAGACAGACAGACAGGCTGAGAGAGAGACAGACAGACAGACAGGCTGAGAGACAGACAGACAGACAGACAGGCTGTGAGGACAGACAGACAGGCTGTGAGGACAGACAGAAAATGTCTTGTATCATAATGTAATAATCAGGAGCAGGTGTGGTGGTGATGAGGTCACTGTTAGGGTCATCTGGGGTCACTGTTAGGGTCATCTGGGGTCACTGTTGGGGTCATCTGGGGTCACTGTTGGGGTCATCTGGGGTCACTGTTGGGGTCATCTGGGGTCACTGTTGGGGTCATCTGGGGTCACTGTTGGGGTCATCTGGGGTCACTGTTGGGGTCATCTGGGGTCACTGTTAGGGTCATCTGAGGTCGTTGACATGTAAAAACATCAGTGGTTCTCAACCTGTGGGGTGAGACCCTCACACAACTAAAAGATTAATAGTCATGGAGAGAAGCAAAATAAATCTTTAGTTTTGGGGTCTGTGGGGCTAAAGTGTTCTCAAATGGTGGTCTGTGGCTCAAATGCTGAATAAATGGTGGGCCCTGGGATGAAAAAGGTTGAAAACCACTGATGTATATGAATCATATCTGTACATTGTGTTAATAAATGTTAATAATCATTGACTGTAATGTTATATTACTGTACATTGTGTTAATAAATGTTAATAATCGTTGACTGTAATGTTATATTACTGTACTTCATTGACACACTTCGGCTCAAAAATCAGATTGACCATAGACCATTTATTGCAAAGCTTTTGCATGTTTGTATGGGGGCATGGCTCTGCTCATGTGATATCAGACGATCTATGAACTGAGTCATAGGTCTGATATCACATTTGATATCTCTGATTATCTGTGCATCGAGACACAGCTCAGATATCAACAACCCCACTGAGCAGAGCCAAGGTACAGTAACCGAAAATACAAGACATTAACACATGAGCATCATATCCAGTGCAGACTGACATGAGACATTACAACATTTATCCAAAATACATGAACCACATGGATACAGAAAATATCATAGTCCACAGTAAACACAGATACCATAACAGAACTAGATACCACAAATGTTACAACCCTTAAATCATGATTAATCAGAGACTCATGTACTCAGAACTGGTGCCACAGGGAGGAGGCCGGGGAGGTGGAGGAAATTTGAACACATATCTGATCAACAGGACAGAGCAGCTAGCAGGAAGAGAGAGAGGAGTGAGAGAAGAGACTGCTTTTAGGCCTCGGCCACACGAGGAAAATATCCGTTCTTTTCCTCCCCCGTTGAAAAAAAAATCCTGTCCACACGACAAAGATATCCATGTCCACACGTAAACCCAAAACGGACATTTGGGGCTCCAACACGTATGCCAAGCCAGTAGGTGGCGATAAGAAATATTTGGCACAACACAGAAATGGCTGGTGTTAGCTGGTTTCCATGGTTACCCAAATACAAATTTCACGTAACCTGGTAGTAGTAAGGGACTATGTTATTGGAGTTATTGAAGTGAATTGAATATTGGAGGAAATGTGAACTGTATACAGTTCACATTAATTAATGCACAGGAGGGGTATACCCTTCCTGTGAATTAAAAAAACAACAAAGGTCCGCAGCCGCTCCACAATTCCTACCATGATGCGCTATGGGGACTGATAAAAGTCTGGGATTCCGGGAGGTGGGAATGTCGTAACTCTTCTACTGGATGTTACATTAAAGTAGTCATCCAGTAGAAGAGTTACGACATAGAGGGGTCAGAAACTGAGCGCTCGCGCTGTTCAATGCAGCCTGAATAGAGACACCTCGGAAGTTGTTTGGTCACGTCATGAGCTGATAAGTATGAGACGTCATCGTTTTCGTTTCACGTGTCTACACGGCTCCGCTGCTCCGGATATTTTCGAATATCTTCACTTATTTCTCCGTTTGCAGAAAACTCCGTTTGAGTGACGTAAAACGCCGTTTGCGTGTAGTAGAACGGCCCAAACGCAGGAATATTTCTGCGTTTGGCAAAAGATCCGGAGTCGTGTGGCCGGGGCCTTAAAGAGCATATGATTGAATGTGGGTGTGACTGACTTAGGTGACAGCCAATGAGAGTGAGGGGAGTTGACATGGTGACAGCCAATGAGAGTGAGGGGAGTTGACATGGAGAGACTGCAGATTTAGGCCCCGGCCACACGACTCCGGATCTTTTGCCAAACGCAGAAATATTCCTGCGTTTGGGCCGTTCTACTACACGCAAACGGCGTTTTACGTCACTCAAACGGAGTTTTCTGCAAACGGATAAATAAGTGAAGATATTCGAAAATATCCGGAGCAGCGGAGCCGTGTAGACATGTGAAACGAAAACGATGACGTCTCATACTTATCAGCTCATGACGTGACCAAACAACTTCCGAGGTGTCCCTATTCATGCTGCATTGAACAGCGCGAGCGCTCAGTTTCTGACCCCTCTATGTCGTAACTCTTCTACTGGATGTTATATTAAAGTAGTCTAGTAGACTACTATAATGTAACATCCAGTAGAAGAGTTACGACATTCCCACCTCCCGGAATCCCAGACTTTTATCAGTCCCCATAGCGCATCATGGTAGGAATTGTGGAGCGGCTGCGGACCTTTGTTGTTTTTTAATTCACAGGAAGGGTATACCCCTCCTGTGCATTAATTAATGTGAACTGTATACAGTTCACATTTCCTCCAATATTCAATTCACTTCAATTCAATAACTCCAATAACATAGTCCCTTACTACTACCAGGTTACGTGAAATTTGTATTTGGGTAACCATGGAAACCAGCTAACACCAGCCATTTCTGTGTTGTGCCAAATATTTCTTATCGCCACCTACTGGCTTGGCATACGTGTTGGAGCCCCAAATGTCCGTTTTGGGTTTACGTGTGGACAAGGATATCTTTGTCGTGTGGACAGGATTTTTTTTTTTCAACGGGGGAGGAAAAGAACGGATATTTTCCTCGTGTGGCCGAGGCCTTAAAGATACAGAGGGTAGAGAATTACTGATTGAAAATAAGGGGAATTAAATAAACCTTCTGCCCTCCGTGCCTCAATGAACTAACGCTTCGCTGGATATTGTGTTAATAAGTGTTAATAATCATTGACTGTAATGTTATATTACTGTACATTGTGTTAATAAATGTTAATAATCATTGACTGTAATGTTATATTACTGTACATTGTGTTAATAAATGTTAATAATCATTGACTGTAATGTTATATTACTGTACATTGTGTTAATAAATGTAAATAATCATTGACTGTAATGTTTGATGTCAGGCCTCAACCAGTGGTTTTCAAACAGTGGTCCAGTCAGTGGTCCCTGAGTTTGTAAAATCAAACCAAATGGACCCGTAATGGACTCTCACGAGTTACATTATATTTAGTTTTATATTTATATTACCTGAATGACATTATATATTTATGTTTATCCGAATTACTTAATTTTCAAGAATATACACAATTAGGAAATGTAGAAGAATTGTTATTTAGACGAACATTTTGCCAGTTATCTTTACTAAATTGTGGACACAGACTTTAGTTTTGGGTCCAAGAGACTAAACTCAACATCATATTAGTCCCCTGTGGCTAAGATGCAGAATAAATAGTGGTCCCTGGTATGAAAAAGGTTGAAAACCATCATCACTTTAGGACACTTTTACACTGGCAGCCAAATCTAGCCTGGATGGGACCTGAATTAAATCAGTCTAAATGCAGACAGTAGCATGGAATCTGACCTGGGTCACATTCAGAGCTGGTTCTATAGATCAGATATAGATCAGATCTGACCTGGGTCTATAGATCAGATATAGATCAGATCTGACCTGGGTCTATAGGTCAGATATAGATCAGATCTGACCTGGGTCTATAGATCAGATATAGATCAGATATAAATCAGATCTGACCTGGGTCTATAGATCAGATATAGATCAGATCTGACCTGGTTCTATAGATCAGATATAGATCAGATCTGACCTGGTTCTATAGATCAGATATAGATTAGATCTGACCTGGTTCTATAGATCAGATATAGATTAGATCTGACCTGGGTCTATAGATCAGATATAGATCAGATCTGACCTGGTTCTATAGATCAGATATAGATCAGATCTGACCTGGTTCTATAGATCAGATATAGATTAGATCTGACCTGGTTCTATAGATCAGATATAGATTAGATCTGACCTGGTTCTATAGATCAGATATAGATTAGATCTGACCTGGTTCTATAGATCAGATATAGATTAGATCTGACCTGGTTCTATAGATCAGATATAGATCAGATCTGACCTGGGTCTATAGATCAGATATAGATCAGATCTGACCTGGGTCTATAGATCAGATATAGATCAGATCTGAGCGCAGTCTGAATGTCACAGCAGGTTATTATAGTTATTGATTTTTCATTTTAGTTTAGTTTTAGTTAAAGGTAGGGTAAGTGATTTGAAATTCATGGTGTAGTACCAGCCTGGTGCACTAGGGGTGTAGTACCAGCCTGGTGCACTAGGGGTGTAGTACCAGCCTGGTGCACTAGGGGTGTAGTACCAGCCTGGTGCACTAGGGGCGTAGTACCAGCCTGGTGCACTAGGGGTGTAGTACCAGCCTGGTGCACTAGGGGCGTAGTACCAGCCTGGTGCACTAGGGGTGTAGAACCAGCCTGGTGCACTAGGGGTGTAGTACCAGCCTGGTGCACTAGGGGCGTAGTACCAGCCTGGTGCACTAGGGGTGTAGTACCAGCCTGGTGCACTAGGGGCGTAGAACCAGCCTGGTGCACTAGGGGTGTAGTACCAGCCTGGTGCACTAGGGCTGTAGTACCAGCCTGGTGCACTAGGGGTGTAGTACCAGCCTGGTGCACTAGGGGTGTAGTACCAGACTGGTGCACTAGGGGTGTAGTACCAGCCTGGTGCACTAGGGGTGTAGAACCAGCCTGGTGCACTAGGGGTGTAGTACCAGCCTGGTGCACTAGGGGTGTAGTACCAGCCTGGTGCACTAGGGGTGTAGTACCAGACTGGTGCACTAGGGGCGTAGTACCAGCCTGGTGCGGCGTAGTGTGTCGTACCAGCCTGGTGCACTAGGGGTGTAGTACCAGCCTGGTGCGGCGTAGTGTGTAGTACCAGCCTGGTGCACTAGGGGTGTAGTACCAGCCTGGTGCACTAGGGGTGTAGTACCAGCCTGGTGCACTAGGGGTGTAGTACCAACCTGGTGCGGCGTAGTGTGTAGTACCAGCCTGGTGCACTAGGGGTGTAGTACCAGCCTGGTGCGGCGTAGTGTGTAGTACCAGCCTGGTGCACTAGGGGTGTAGTACCAGCCTGGTGCACTAGGGGCGTAGTACCAGCCTGGTGCACTAGGGGCGTAGTGTGTAGTACCAGCCTGGTGCACTAGGGGCGTAGTATGTAGTACCAGCCTGGTGCACTAGGGGCGTAGTACCAGCCTGGTGAACTAGGGGCGTAGTGTGTAGTACCAGCCTGGTGCGGCGTAGTGTGTATAGTACCAGCCTGGTGCACTAGGGGTGTAGTACCAGCCTGGTGCACTAGGGGTGTAGTACCAGCCTGGTGCACTAGGGGCGTAGTGTGTAGTACCAGCCTGGTGCACTAGGGGCGTAGTGTGTAGTACCAGCCTGGTGCACTAGGGGCGTAGTACCAGCCTGGTGCACTAGGGGTGTAGTACCAGCCTGGTGCACTAGGGGCGTAGTACCAGCCTGGTGCACTAGGGGCGTAGTACCAGCCTGGTGAACTAGGGGCGTAGTGTGTAGTACCAGCCTGGTGCGGCGTAGTGTGTATAGTACCAGCCTGGTGCACTAGGGGTGTAGTACCAGCCTGGTGCACTAGGGGCGTAGTACCAGCCTGGTGCACTAGGGGCGTAGTGTGTAGTACCAGCCTGGTGCACTAGGGGCGTAGTGTGTAGTACCAGCCTGGTGCACTAGGGGCGTAGTGTGTAGTACCAGCCTGGTGAACTAGGGGCGTAGTGTGTAGTACCAGCCTGGTGCACTAGGGGCGTAGTGTGTAGTACCAGCCTGGTGCACTAGGGGCGTAGTGTATAGTACCAGCCTGGTGCACTAGGGGCGCCCAAGAGTAGCTACACTATGTGAACCTGCTGCTCCATCCTGATTGGAGGAGAATTCACCCTCCACCTGGGGAACTTTTATTAGCTCCTCTGCTAACGTGGGGGAGGGGGAAACTCCATATATGGTCTGCACACCTTATAATAGAGCATTTTAACAGAAAAAAATGGGTGATATCTGACAAAAGTGAAATCACTTCCCCTACCTTTAACTATTATAATGTTGTCACAGACACATGGAGTGACCCAGGTCACATATCAGACATCAAAACGTCACTCACAGCGTCATCAACCATACACTGACGTAACAGCGCAGACATTTCATATAGGCTAGTTTAAAGGTATAGTAAGTGATTTCACTTCATTCAAATATTGTTTTTTCTTCATAATTTTTTCTTAATAATATTTATTTTCTTCTTTTTTGGCTCCTCCTCCCCACTATAGAGTGAGGTGACCATATAAGGAGTTCCTCCCTGTCCTCAGTGAGTCCCTGGGGTTAAAAAAAAAAAAAAACTACGTAAATACTGTCTTGTTTGCCTCGATGAGATGCGAAAATACTTTTCGTTGTACTGTATTCATACTGTACATTGACAATAAATTGAATCTCATCTAGAAAACCTCTGGCTGTTACAACCATAGTCTCTCAAGACAGACTAGTTGCCTCATGTCAACACATATTTCGAGGAACAACAGCGGTGACTGTTTTCAGAATATATGCCGATGGCTAGCCCTGTTCCATGGCGTTACGTCGGGTTGTGAGGTACCAGAGCCTTGGAAATACAGAGTTACGCCAACTCCGTTCACTCCATGGCGCCAGTCCAATGGCGGCTCCTCTACATAGACTTGTATTGGATAGTGACAACAAATAGTGACAGCCGGAAGTTACTGAATGCATTGGAGCCTATGGGCTCGCGCCAGTACTAGAACCACGTGAACAGACAATTTTCTGTCCCCTCAATGTTGCAACTCTGTCTATTTCTAAGGCTCTGTGAGGTACGACCCGACGTAACGCCATGGAACAGGGCTAGCCGATGGCTAGCCAGATTGGTTAGAACCTGCTGATGATGTGATCTTGTAGATCAGTTGTTTTCACAAGACACTTCACACTCAGTGTGTAGCTGTGTGTAGATCCACAATGATAATGTACAACCAGGTAGTAGACTACACCTGCCCTAACATTTTATTGCCCTGCCCCGGGGCAGGAGGGCAGGTGGTAGTGTCAACACCTGCCCCGGGGCAGGAGGGCAGGTGGTAGTGTTAACACCTGCCCCGGGGCAGGAGGGCAGGTGGTAGTGTCAACACCTGCCCCGGGGCAGGAGGGCAGGTGGTAGTGTCAACACCTGCCCCGGGGCAGGAGGGCAGGTGGTAGTGTCAACACCTGCCCCAGGGCAGGAGGGCAGGTGGTAGTGTCAACACCTGCCCCAGGGCAGGAGGGCAGGAGGGCAGGAGGGCAGGAGGGCAGGTGGCAGAGCCCTCAAGAGGGAGAGTTGCGCCATTGAAGGGGTACGCAGTCACATGGTTTTAGTCACGTGCTCAGTGGTCACTGAGAACATAACAGTGACAAACCATGGAGTCTGAAAGACGAGAGTGGCGCAAATAAGAGCTATTTTACATATGTATGCAAAATGACAGTCGATTTAAATGATTTCACAGTAACAACTATAGTCTCTGCAATTTGTATGATGTGCAATTATTTAAAAAAAAACGAAAATAAAGGGGTTTAAAGTCATTAAAGCTGGGCTGTTGTCTGAGTCCAATGCATCTCTGCCTATTTCCCAATAGAACAGAGTAACACTCTCGCGGGAATACCGCGAGAGTGACGTTTACGGAAGTGTCACTTTGTGAATGAGATTCGATTTCTCATGCCAATAAAGCTCATTTGAAGTGGATTGCTATTGGGAAAACTACTATTCTGCTCTTTAAGGCATCAATATAATGCAAACAAAGTATACGAAAATATCCTGCGACATGTCCTCTCTCATTTGTATGCACTGATTATTTTCTACAAAGGTATAGTCATTAATACAATAATAAAAAAAATCTTTGTTCATGCCGTTTTTATGACAACATTCTGAGAGTGTCACTATTCCCCTACCCAGCAGCACTAGCGGCCGCCATTGGATTGGCCCCATGAAGTGAACGGAGTTGTCAGAACTCTGTCTCTAGATGGCGCTGGCAGGTGGTAGTGTCAACACCTGCCCCAGGGCAGGAGGGCAGGAGGGCAGGTGGTAGTGTCAACACCTGCCCCGGGGCAGGAGGGCAGGTGGTAGTGTCAACACCTGCCCCAGGGCAGGAGGGCAGGTGGTAGTGTCAACACCTGCCCCAGGGCAGGAGGGCAGGTGGTAGTGTCAACACCTGCCCCGGGGCAGGAGGGCAGGTGGTAGTGTCAACACCTGCCCCGGGGCAGGAGGGCAGGAGGGCAGGAGGGCAGGTGGTAGTGTCAACACCTGCCCCAGGGCAGGAGGGCAGGAGGGCAGGTGGTAGTGTCAACACCTGCCCCGGGGCAGGAGGGCAGGTGGTAGTGGCAGGAGGGCAGGTGGTAGTGTCAACACCTGCCCCGGGGCAGGAGGGCAGGAGGGCAGGTGGTAGTGTCAACACCTGCCCCGGGGCAGGAGGGCAGGAGGGCAGGTGGTAGTGTCAACACCTGCCCCGGGGCAGGAGGGCAGGTGGTAGTGTCAACACCTGCCCCGGGGCAGGAGGGCAGGTGGTAATGTCAACACCTGAATGTTATTAAAATAAAAACCTTCTAATTGTCCAGTCTGAACTTGTGAGAAGCACATTATGGTCAGAGCAGGACAAACACTACAGGAACTACATCAGCCAAAAACTACATTTCCCAGAGTGCACCAGCCAAGATGGCTGCTGCTGCTGCTGAGCTGGAACAGCTGAACAAGCTGCAAAACAAACAGTGAAACTCTTCTCCTAATTCTACCTCCAAAGACACCAATGGTCAGTGATTATTGCTTGTTTTATTTTATTATACTTGCTATACTACTTGATGTTTATAACCTGGCTAATATGTTTAACTAATAGTTTTAATGAATTACTGCAGTTTGGATTAACATGTACACAATGCAGTGCACAATGCAAACACAATTGGAGAAGTCTAGAAGAGTCGATTAAGACTTAAGAATGTTGTGAGCTTGTAGATCTGGTAACAACACAGCAGAATGTTGTGAGCTTGTAGATCTGGTAACAACACAGCAGAATGTTGTGAGCTTGTAGATCTGGTAACAACACAGCAGAATGTTGTGAGCTTGTAGATCTGGTAACAACACAGCAGAATGTTGTGAGCTTGTAGATCTGGTAACAACACAGCAGAATGTTGTGAGCTTGTAGATCTGGTACCAGGATGTTTATCTTTTGTTCTACAATGTGGGAAGCATAATAGAGACAAAGAGGTTGTCAAACTGGTTCCCTGGTTGGCAGGCGCGTGCACAAGGGGAACACATTTTCTTTTTTTTTTTTCTGAGCGTACAAATGGACCCTAATGGGTCCATTTGGTTCCATTTGTACAGAAAAAGGTTCCTAAAAGAAAAATACACAAACACAACTTCATGGTGTCAAGTTGTGTTTCACCATGTTAATGACTTCTTTCAGACCTCCATTTTAGGAAACATATCTTGCCAACATCTCTCAACACTCCGCTCACTGCAGAGTTCCCCTAAATCATGTGACTTCTGTTCTCTCTCTCTGTGTGTGTGTGTGTGTGTGTGTGTGTGTGTGTGTGTGTGTGTGTGTGTGTGTGTGTGTGTGTGTGTGTGTGTGTGTGTGTGTGTGTGTGTGTGTGTCAGACAGTCTCCAGTGTTTCATAAACAACCACAGGAAGAGACAGAACAGCAAATGGACTCATTTGACTCAAAACAACTGAAGCTGAAACTTTGAGCTTCCATAACTAAAGGTAATTAAGACTCATCTGACACCACACTGCTGTCATTTATGTACATACAGTATAGTATGCTGTATGGTGTAGAACCACTCTGTGTGTTTGTATTGAGTAGTGTTAAATGTTTTGTAAATCTACAATCAGTCAGTTAGTGTGGTTTCAACATGGAGTCTGTTCACACCGACTGTTATCTGAGTATCTATAAACATATACGCTCACATGCAGACAGCATGTGAAAAGTAGTGAAACATTAACCCATAAGGTTGTTCACTATAGTTACACTTATAGTTTATAGATACTCAGATAACAGTCGGTGAGAACAGACTTGGATGATAGATCTATGGTTTAAAATGGCGGTGTTTGCATTCTCTCTCTCTCTCTCTCTCTCTCTCTCTCTCTCTCTGTGTCTCTGTCTCTGTCTCTCTGTCTCTGTCTCTGTCTCTCTCTCTCTCTCTCTCTCTCTCTCTCTCTCTCTCTCTCTCTCTCTCTCTCTCTCTCTCTCTCTCTCTCATTGACTGTAACCCTGACAGGTTAAATAAAGATCTAAAGATGTGTGATGGTGTGGAGAGAGAGGAGGAGGGAGACAGTCTGGTGTCTAAAGGAAGAACTAATGAACCTGGACCTGAAAACACACAGTATGTCAATACAAACTACAATATACTACAACACACACAGTATGTCAATACAAACTACAATATACTACAACACACACAGTATGTCAATACAAACTACAATATACTACAACACACACAGTATGTCAATACAAACTACAATATACTACAACACACACAGTATGTCAATACAAACTACAATATACTACAACACACACAGTATGTCAATACAAACTACAATATACTACAACACACACAGTATGTCAATACAAACTACAATATACTACAACACACACAGTATGTCAATACAAACTACAATATACTACAACACACACACAGTATGTCAATCCTACTGTACACTACAAACTACATATTACATACATACTACAACACTACGCAAAATACACACTGTATGACTGCACTGTTTCATTTGAGACAAAGTCAATGTTTCCATATGTTTATATGATCTTTCATTTACACAGAAAAGTCCTGATTGTAAACAGCATTAAACTGTGAATAAACTCTACATATCGTAAAACACTGTATGCTAACCAGTGTTGGTCAATATTACTTAGGAAAGTAACTTCTTTACTTTACTCGTTACCCCATAGACAAAGTAATACCATTACTTTACTTATTACTGGAATCGAAGAGTAATATGTTACATATTACATTATTACTTTTGTAGACGAAATTTGTCTCTTTGAATTTTTAAACTTTTTCACAATTGTTTTCAATGGCAATTGAGGTCTTGTATTTAAAAATGAAATACAAAATAAAGAAGCAAGCGATTTGTAGTGTACATAACTGCGCAGGATGCAGATCTAGAATTTAGTGCACATCTCTGTTGTTACAGTTATCTGTCGATAGCTTGTAAATCTGTTCCATTTTTGCATGCAACAACAAGCTCATTTTTAAAAAGTAACTTGGCGTTACTTGCAAAGTAATGCGTTACTTATTACCCATTTTTGCAGAGTAATCTCGTTACTTTACTTTTTGGAGCAAAAGTAATAATATTACAGTAATATGTAATCTAAAATTAGTTACTGCCCAACACTGGTGCTAACACAGAGAGGGATGGAAATAGAATCTAGGAAACAAGTCAAACAAACCTTATCTATGTAACTTTTATTGTACTGTAGCTACGCTATAGCACAACTTCAACATTGTAAATGGAACCATAAAGATTATACTCTCTTATACTTGGTGGGAAATAATCAGAATTAACCTTCACCAAATGGATGTTTTTCATGATTGTGTTTCATGATTCCTGTAGATTCCACCACAGAGCAGAGTCTCCAACTCCCAGCCTTCTGTCTGTGAAGAGTGACAAGTCTAAAGGATTGTCTCCTGTCTTCAGTAATGAACCTCCTGGACCTCCTGATGCTAAGTATGTAAATCCTCCTATATAAATGCACCATCTAACTATGTGTCGACATGTGTCTGGTTTGACTACTGCTGCAGATCCTTAAGATTATTAACCCTATAACACTGAACATGGGTGATTTTTACCCAGACAATAATGTTTAGGTGATATTCATATTGTTACTGATGTCTGAGGTGGGCGGATCTTTCAGTAGCTTCATGATGCTCAGTGACATCATAATGTTGTGATGTCTGAGGTGGGTGGGTCTTTCAGTAGCTTCATGATGCTCAGTGACATCATAATGTTGTGATGTCTGAGGTGGGCGGGTCTTTCAGTAGCTTCATGATGCTCAGTGACATCATAATGTTTTGATGTCTGAGGTGGGCATGTCTTTCAGTAGCTTCATGATGCTCAGTGACATCATAATGTTGTGATGTCTGAGGTGGGCGGGTCTTTCAGTAGCTTCATGATGCTCAGTGACATCATAATGTTGTGATGTCTGAGGTGGGCGGGTCTTTCAGTAGCTTCATGATGCTCAGTGACATCATAATGTTGTGATGTCTGAGGTGGGCGGGTCTTTCAGTAGCTTCATGATGCTCAGTGACATCATAATGTTGTGATGTCTGAGGTGGGCGGGTCTTTCAGTAGCTTCATGATGCTCAGTGACATCATAATGTTGTGATGTCTGAGGTGGGCGGGTCTTTCAGTAGCTTCCTGATGCTCAGTGCTTGACTTGTTTCCTAAATATTGGTGGCGGCAATTTTGAAAAACTGTGTAAATGAAAAGTGATACAACTTGTTTCTTTTGATATTTTTTTCCTATAACCCTAGGTACTTCCATGCCAAAAAACGACTAAAAAGTATTAGTGTTTAGGGTAATACTTAACCCCGTTTCCATGGTAACGACAAATTTATTGTTTTTTACAAAGTCTACAAGTCTACAAAAGTGTAGGCTTTGACACAGATTTTATAATTATAGCTAAACAGGAGCTCTAACAGGAGCAAAGGGGTATGGTGTATTGTTGTAAATGGTGGCGGCCATTTTGAAAAAATGTCTATATTTCAGGCAAGAAAGGTGATGCAGTTTGTCCTTTAAGAAAAATCTTTTCCTATTACCCTATGGCACTTCAATGCCAAAGACAAAACTAAATTAAGGTTTTAGTGGGTGTCTGGGGGTATAAAGTTACTGTACACTGTTAAAACATGTTTTAATGTAATTTGCATATTTTACCCCTGTTATTATAGCAACAAAAACAATATTGTGTTTTTTAGTCTTGAAATGTATTTTATTGGATTCCTTGACCCTAAAAATGTAGACTTTGACACCAATGTTATTATTATAACTCTAATAGAAGCAAAGCTATGGACTATGATGTATTGCTGTAAAAGGTGGCCACCATTTTGAAAAACGCGCATATTTCATAAATGAAAGGCGATGCAGCTTGTCTCTTTGGATAAACATTTTCCTATTACCCTAAGGTATTTCCATGCCAAAGGGGTTCTCTGCATCATGACTTAAAGTTAACGGCGACCTTTTCCGTCTAAATTCTTCTACTAAATGAATCAAGTTAAACAAACCTTATCTATCCAACTTGTATTGTACTGTATATTTATAGGACATTTTAGCAGTCATTATTTAATTTGTTATTGTTGTCCTGTTTTTCGTGTAACTACAACATTGTGAATAAAACCCTAAAGATTATACTCTCTTATACTTGTTGGGAAATAATCAGAATTAATCTTCACCAAATGGATGTTTTTCATGATTGTGTTTTATGATTCCTGTAGATTCCACCACAGAGCAGAGTCTCCAACTCCCAGCCTTCTGTCTGTGAAGAGTGACAAGTCTAAAGGATTGCCTCCTGTCTTCAGTAATGAACCTCCTGGACCTCCTGATGCTAAGTATGTAAATCCTCCTATATAAATGCACCATCTAACTATGTGTCGACATGTGTCTGGTTTGACTACTGCTGCAGATCCTTAAAGTGTAAGTAACCTGTTTTGCACTACTTTTCCCAATCAAATTGTGTCATAATTACAAACACATTTGCCAATACAACAATACTTGGTGTGTATTTGCTCTGGGGGCTATCAGAAGAAAGGTGGTCCAACCCCCGAAGCACTGGCCAATCACGCCGGAAAGTTACGAGTTGATATGGCGCGTCATTAGGAGAACATCTCATCGGGTTCCCATTGACTTGCATAGACTTGCATAGAAGAGTGGCCGTGGGAATTACCATATTAAACACTCTCGTAACGGAGTACAAACATAACACTGTTAATGATCGTGACCGGGGATAGAGCGGCCACCACACGTTGTTTTTACTCAGACAGTCTCTCAGACCGTTTTTGCAAAATCCACGTTGAAACAGAGCTAGCGTATGTGGCTATGGTTCTACACACTGCAGTCGCAAGGGGCGTGCCTTCACTCCAGCTGACTAGTGACTCAGAGCCATCTAGTACAAGACTTGCGACATTGCGGAGTCGGAAACTGAGCGCTCGAGCTGCCTGAATGGAGACAAACTGGAGTTCTTGACCAAGCCAACGTTTAGTTGTTTTATTCTGCCGCTGGAATGCGAGGGGACTCGGTGGATGGATTATGGACATTACGTTAGCAGCAACTGTGCTTTATGCTGGGATAGAACCATGACGATAACATTAAAAACAGGAGGAGGATTTGTGAAGGAGAGAGTAATCTTGGTAAACATGCTCGTAAATCAGGGGTTTTCAACCGGTGGTCCGTGAAAGGGTTCCAGGTGATCCCCAGCTAAGTTGGTCAACCAAATGTAACTCTTGAGATCGTAAAAATGAAACCAAATGGGCCCTTGCGGGTCCATTTGGTTTCATTTTACACCCTCAAGAGTTAAAATATTTATCATCTGAATTAGCCCAAGTGTACACAACTGGAATGGATGGACAAGGCAAAAGAAATCTTTAGTTTTGGGGTCTGTGGAGCTAAATGTCCTCACACGGTGGTCCGTGGCTCAAATGCAGAATAAATAGTGGGCCCTGGTATCAAAAAGGTTGAAAACTACTGTCGTAAATAACCGAACGAGCCAGCGGACCACCGCTGCGTCTACCCACTGATCCTGATCATCTCGGAGATTAGCCCCGTTCGTGACACTCTCATCCCGCTGGCGATGCTGACTACAGCTCCTCGTAGCTGTAGTCAGCATCGCCAGCGAGATGAGAGTGTCACGAACGGGGCTACTCGGAGATCAGCAGCAGCTTCGCCTTTACAATCTCTTTCACAATCTCATGTCCGGGCAGTAGCCTTGTTTCCAAGTTTTACGCACACTGCTGCCTGCGTCACACTGCGTAAAAACATCCACGCTCAGTATGCCAGGTTATAGGCACAGCATCCCTTTTCAAATGTGGCTTTTGAGGCCATGCCAGTTTTCCACTGACCATAGCCGTTGTAATCGGATGGAAGAAAATGTTCCCCACATATAGTGGACTTCCCCGTTAGCCCCTTGGTCCAGTCAGCACGCCTAATGCGTGCGAAAGTGGCCAAACGTGTATCGGAATTCCCTTCCCACCTATATTGCTGCACCCACCGATTACGCATCTCTTTGGCATTTTCCAAAAGTTGTAGACGACTGAAAAGTTGTTCCAAGAACTGAGCGCTATAAATAGTCTCGACTCCACGCTGATTCTGTCTATACTCAATAAGCACATCTGCGTTGCTGTGACGGTACCATGCTGACGAGGAGCAGGGCGTGTCCATTGAAGTTAGCATTGCAACAAGAAGAAAAGTCATTCTCCTATTGTCGTCACAGACCCGCGACATCAACAGATTCAGAACTACATTCCCCAAAGTGGCGGATGTAGTAATTTTATTTTTATAAACCTCAAATGTGAGATGTGTACAGCCCCATCAGGCATTTTAAATATATCATTGGGATACTTAGGCTATTTTTGAGGGACATGTGTCAACAGTTTTGAGAGTTTTTTGCAGGTTACCTACACTTTAACATTATTAACCCTAGAACACTGAACATGGGTGACTTTTACCCAGACAATAATTATTAGGTTATATTCATAATGTTACTGATGTCTGAGGTGGGAGATTCTTTCAGTAGTTTCATGATGCTCAGTGACATCATAATGTTGTGATGTCTGAGGTGGGCGGGTCTATCAGTAGCTTCATGATGCTCAGTGACATCATAATGTTGCTGATGTCTGAGGTGGGCGGGTCTTTCAGTAGCTTCATGATGCTCAGTGACATCATAATGTTGTGATGTCTGAGGTGGGCGGGTCTTTCAGTAGCTTTATTATGCTCAGTGACATCATAATGTTGTGATGTCTGAGGTGGGTGGGTCTATCAGTAGCTTCATGATGCTTAGTGATGTCATAATGTTGATGTCTGAGGTGGGCGGGTCTTTCAGTAGCTTCCTGATGCTTAGTGCTTGACTTGTTTCCTAAATATTGGTGGCGGCAATTTTGAAAAACTGTGTAAAAGTGATACTTGTTTCTTTTGGTATTTTTTCCTATAACCCTAGGTACTTCCATGCCAAAAAAACGATTAAAAGGTATTAGTGTTTAGGGTAATACTTAACCCCGTTTCCATGGCAACGACAAATGTATTGTTTTTTTACAAAGTCTACAAGTCTACAAAGGTCTAGGCTTTGACACAGATTTTATGATTATAGCTTAACAGGAGCTCTAACAGGAGCAAAGGGGTATGGTGTATTGTTGTAAATGGTGGCGGCCATTTTTAAAAAATAACTATATTTCAGGCAAGAAAGGTGATGCAGTTTGTCCTTTAAGAAAAATCTTTTCCTATTACCCTACGGCACTTCATTGCCAAAGACAAAACTAAATTAAGGTTTTAGTGGGTATAAAGTTACTGTACACTGTTAAAACATGTTTTAATGTAATTTGCATATTTTACCCCTGTTATTATGGCAACAAAAACAATATTGTTTTTTTTAGTCTTGAAATGTATTTTATTGGATTCCTTGACCCTAAAAATGTAGACTTTGACACCAATGTTATTATTATAACTCTAATAGAAGCAAAGGTATGGACTATGATGTATTGCTGTAAATGATGGCGGCCATTTTGAAAAAAACGCGCATATTTCATAAATGAAAGGCGATGCAGCTTGTCTCTTTGGATAAATATTTTCCTATTACCCTAAGGTATTTCCATGCCAAAGGAGTTCTCTGCATCATGACTTAAAGTTAACGGCGACCTTTTCGGTCTAAATTCTTCTACTAAATGAATCAAGTTAAACAAACCTTATCTATCTAACTTGTATTGTACTGTATTTATAGGACATTTTAGCAGTCATGTTATTTCATTTGTTGTTGTACTTGTCGTCCTGTTTTTCGTGTAACTTTAATATTGTGAATAAAACCCTAAGGATTATACTCTCTTATACTTGATGGGAAATAATCAGAATTAACCTTCACCAAAGGGATGTTTTTCATGATTGTGTTTCATGATTCCTGTAGATTCCACCACAGAGCAGAGTCTCCAACTCCCAGCCTTCTGTCTGTGAAGAGTGACAAGTCTAAAGGATTGTCTCCTGTCTTCAGTAATGAACCTCCTGGACCTCCTGATGCTAAGTATGTAAATCCTCCTATATAAATGCACCATCTAACTATGTGTCGACATGTGTCTGGTTTGACTACTGCTGCAGATCCTTAAGATTATTAACCCTATAACACTGAACATGGGTGATTTTTACCCAGACAATAATGTTTAGGTTATTGTTGTCTCCACCGTAAGGTGGTGACTATGGAACGCACCCCGTCATTCCGCCCGTGTCTGTACCCCGTCATTCCGCCCGTGTCTGTACCCCGTCATTCCGTCCCGTGTGTGATGTAATGATGACGTCATAGATCTCATAGCTGAGCCGGACGGTGGAGACCTGTGCCCCGTAGGGGCACAACTCTTGTATTCATAATGTTACTGATGTCTGAGGTGGGAGATTCTTTCAGTAGTTTCATGATGCTCAGTGACATCATAATGTGATGTCTGAGGTGGGCGGGTCTTTCAGTAGCTTCATGATGCTCAGTGACATCATAATGTGATGTCTGAGGTGGGCGGGTCTTTCAGTAGCTTCATGATGCTCAGTGACATCATAATGTTGTGATGTCTGAGGTGGGCGGGTCTTTCAGTAGCTTCATGATGCTCAGTGACATCATAATGTTGTGATGTCTGAGGTGGGCGGGTCTTTCAGTAGTTTCATGATGCTCAGTGCTTGACTTGTTTCCTAAATATTGGTGGCGGCAATTTTGAAAAACTGTGTAAATGAAAAGTGATACAACTTGTTTCTTTTGATATTTTTTCCTATAACCCTAGGTACTTCCATGCCAAAAAACGATTAAAAAGTATTAGTGTTTAGGGTAATAATTAACCCCATTTCCATGGCAACGACAAATTTATTGTTTTTTACAAAGTCTACAAAAGTGTAGGCTTTGACACAGATCTTATGATTATAGCTTAACAGGAGCTCTAACAGGAGCAAAGGGGTATGGTGTATTGTTGTAAATGGTGGCGGCCATTTTGAAAAAATGTCTATATTTCAGGCAAGAAAGGTGATGCAGTTTGTCCTTTAAGAAAAATCTTTTTCTATTACCCTACGGCACTTCATTGCCAAAGACAAAACTAAATTAAAGGTAGGGGAAGTGATTTCACTTTTGTCAGATATCACCCAAAAAATATTTTTTTCTGTTAAAATGCTCTATTATAAGGTGTGGAAACCACATATGGAGTTTTCCCCCTCCCCCACGTTAGCAGAGGAGCTAATAAAAGTTCCCCAGGTCACCACAATTCTCCTCCAATCAGGAGCGAGCAGCAGGTTCACATAGTGTAGCTACTGTTGGGGGCCCCTAGTGCACCAGGCTGGTACTACACCATGAATTTCAAATCACTTCCCCTACCTTTAAGGTTTTAGTGGGTGTCTGGGGGTATAAAGTTACTGTACACTGTTTTAATGTAATTTGCATATTTTACCCCTGTTATTATGGCAACAAAAACAATATTGGGTTTTTTAGTCTTGAAATGTATTTTATTGGATTCCTTGACCCTAAAAATGTAGACTTTGACACCAATGTTATTATTATAACTCTAATAGAAGCAAAGCTATGGACTATGATGTATTGCTGTAAAAGGTGGCCACCATTTTGAAAAACGCGCATATTTCATAAATGAAAGGCGATGCAGCTTGTCTCTTTGGATAAACATTTTCCTATTACCCTAAGGTATTTCCATGCCAAAGGGGTTCTCTGCATCATGACTTAAAGTTAACGACGACCTTTTCGGTCTAAATTCTTCTACTAAATGAATCAAGTTAAACAAACCTTATCTATCTAACTTGTATTGTACTGTAATTATAGGACATTTTAGCAGTCATGGTATTTCATTCGTTGTTGTCGTCCTGTTTTTCGTGTAACTACAACATTGTGAATAAAACCCTAAAGATTATACTCTCTTATACTTGTTGGGAAATAATCAGAATTAATCTTCACCAAAGGGATGTTTTTCATGATTGTGTTTTATGATTCCTGTAGATTCCACCACAGAGCAGAGTCTCCAACTCCCAGCCTTCTGTCTGTGAAGAGTGACAAGTCTAAAGGATTGTCTCCTGTCTTCAGTAATGAACCTCCTGGACCTCCTGATGCTAAGTATGTAAATCCTCTTATATAAATGCACCATCTAACTATGTGTCGACATGTGTCTGGTTTGACTACTGCTGCAGATCCTTAACATTATTAACCATAGAACACTGAACATGGGTGACTTTTACCCAGACAATAATGTTTAGGTTGATATTTATATTGTTACTGATGTCTGAGGTGGGCGGGTCTTTCAGTAGCTTCATGATGCTCAGTGACATCATAATGTTGTGATGTCTGAGGTGGGCAGGTCTTTCAGTAGCTTCATGATGCTCAGTGACATCATAATGTTGTGATGTCTGAGGTGGGCGATTCTTTCAGTAGTTTCATGATGCTCAGTGACATCATAATGTTGTGATGTCTGAGGTGGGCGGGTCTTTCAGTAGCTTCATGATGCTCAGTGACATCCTAATGTTGTGATGTCTGAGGTGGGCGGGTCTTTCAGTAGCTTCATGATGCTCAGTGACATAGTAATGATGGTTGAGGTGGGCGGATCTTTCAGTAGCTTCATGATGAGTGACACCATATTGTTGCTGATTTCTGAGGTGGGCGGGTCTTTCAGTAGCTTCATGATGCTCAGTGACATCATAATGTTGTTGATGTCTGAGGTGGGCGGGTCTTTCAGTAGCTTCCTGATGCTCAGTGCTTGACTTGTTTCCTAAATATTGATGGCGGCCATTTTGAAAAAGTGTGTGAATGAAAACTGATATAACTTCTTTTTTTTTTATATTTTTTCCCATAACTCTAGGTCCTTCCATGCCTAATGAAAGTATTAGTGGTTAGGGTTATATTTAACCCCTGTTTGCATGGCAACGATAAACGTATTGTTTTTTACAAAGTCTACAAAAGTGTAGGGTTTGACACAGATTTCATGATTATAGCTTAACAGGAGCTCTAACAGGAGCAAAGGGGTATGGTGTATTGTTGTAGATGGTGGGGGCCATTTTGAAAAATGTCTATATTTAAGGCAAGAAGGGTGATGCAGTTTGTCTTTTTAGAAAAATCTTTTCCTATTACCCTACGGCACTTCAATGCCAAAGACAAAACTAAATTAAAGTTTTAGTGGGTGTCTGGGGGTATAAAGTTACTGTACACTGTTAAAACATGTTTTAATGTAATTTGCATATTTTACCCCTGTTATTATGGCAACGAAAACAATATTGGGTTTTTTAGTCTTGAAATGCATATTATTGGATTCCTTGACCCTAAAATGTGGACTTTGACACCAACATTATTATTATAGCTCTAACAGAAGCAAAGATATGGGCTATACTCTATTATTAAGAATGGTTTCGGCCATTTTGAAAAACGTGTATATTTCAGAAATGAAAGGTGATGCAGCTTGCCTATTTGGATAAATGTGTTCCCATTATCCTAAGGTACTTCCATGCCAAAGAGAAAACTAAATGGAAGTTTTAATAGGTAAGGATTAAGGAAGTATAAAGTTATTGTGTTAAAAATAATTTTTTGAACGAAATCTGTACATTTTACCACTGTTTTTATGGTAATAAAAACAATATTGAGTTTTTTAGTCTTGAAATTGTTTCATTGGATTCCTTGGCCCTAAAAATATAGACTTTGGCACCAATATTATTTTTATAACTCTAACAGAAGCAGAGGTATGGGCTATGCTGAATTGCTGTAAATGGTGGTGGCCATTTTGAAAAACGTGCATATTTCATGAATGAAAGGCGATGCAGCTTGTCTCTTTGGATAAATATTTTCCGTATTACCCTAAGGTATTTCCATGCCAAAGGGGTTCTCTGCATCATGACTTAAAGTTAACGACGACCTTTTCGGTCTAAATTCTTCTACTAAATGAATCAAGTTAAACAAACCTTATCTATCTAACTTGTATTGTACTGTATTTATAGGACATTTTAGCAGTCATTATTTAATTTGTTATTGTTGTCCTGTTTTTCGTGTAACTACAACATTGTGAATAAAACCCTAAAGATTATACTCTCTTATACTTGTTGGGAAATAATCAGAATTAATCTTCACCAAAGGGATGTTTTTCATGATTGTGTTTTATGATTCCTGTAGATTCCACCACAGAGCAGAGTCTCCAACTCCCAGCCTTCTGTCTGTGAAGAGTGACAAGTCTAAAGGATTGTCTCCTGTCTTCAGTAATGAACCTCCTGGACCTCCTGATGCTAAGTATGTAAATCCTCCTATATAAATGCACCATCTAACTATGTGTCGACATGTGTCTGGTTTGACTACTGCATGCAGATCCTTAAAGGTAGGGGAAGTGATTTCACTTTTGTCAGATATCACCCAAAAAATATTTTTTTCTGTTAAAATGCTCTATTATAAGGAGTGGAAACCACATATGGAGTTTCCCCCTCCCCCACGTTAGCAGAGGAGCTAATAAAAGTTCCCCAGGTCACCACAATTCTCCTCCAATCAGGAGAGAGCAGCAGGTTCACATAGTGTAGCTACTTTTGGGGGCCCCTAGTGCACCAGGCTGGTACTACACCATGAATTTCAAATCACTTCCCCTACCTTTAACATTATTAACCCTAGAACACTGAACATGGGTGACTTTTACCCAGACAATAATGTTTAGGGTGATATTCATAATGTTACTGATGTCTGAGGTGGGAGATTCTTTCAGTAGCTTCATGATGCTCAGTGACATCATAATGTTGTGATGTCTGAGGTGAGGTGGGCGGGTCTTTCAGTAGCTTTCTGATGCTCAGTGACATAGTAATGATGTCTGAGGTAGGCGGGTCTTTCAGTAGCTTCATGATGCTCAGTGACACCATATTGTTGCTGATTTCTGAGGTGGGTGGGTCTTTCAGTAGCTTCATGATGCTCAGTGACATCATAATGTTGTGATGTCTGAGGTGGGCGGGTCTTTCAGTAGCTTCATGATGCTCAGTGACATCATAATGTTGTGATGTCTGAGGTAGGCGGGTCTTTCAGTAGCTTCATGATGCTCAGTGACATAATAATGTTGTGATGTCTGAGGTGGGCGGGTCTTTCAGTAGCTTCATGATGCTCAGTGACATCATAATGTTGTGATGTCTGAGGTGGGCGGGTCTTTCAGTAGCTTCATGATGCTCAGTGACATCATAATGTTGTGATGTCTGAGGTGGGCGGGTCTTTCAGTAGCTTCATGATGCTCAGTGACATCATAATGTTGCTGATGTCTGAGGTGGGCGGGTCTTTCAGTAGCTTCATGATGCTCAGTGACATCATAATGTTGTGATGTCTGAGGTGGGCGGGTCTTTCAGTAGCTTCATGATGCTCAGTGACATCATATTTCATCCTGATACAGCATTCATGATGAAATATTAAAGAGTAGCTCTAGTTGTATTGCTGTAGTTCAGTATATTCTGAATGAGAAATGTTTTGTTGTTTTATGAAATATTGTTTATTGGGTAAAATAGTAACTAAATAGTTTAAATAGGCAATAGGCCTCTCTCTCCCTTGTCTGGCTGCTTCCTCTGCTGTTCTTCTCGGATCTAGTGTCAGATTTGTGACACTAGCCATGATTCCATGAAACTTTTGCGAAAATTGGAAGGGTATGTTAATTAAGTAGAAAAAAGAAAAGCAAATTGTTCTCTGTTTCCATTAACTGATGAAATGTGACTTATGGGAGTCTAGGGGGAAAACAAAATAGGTTCATGAAACAAGCAATAGGTGGCACAGTTTTGCCAGTAACGTGAGACGTATGGTTATTTTACATATATTTTTACTTTTGAAGTTATTTTAGGCTTTACACACGGACTGCCTGCTTTATTCCTATTGACCTATAGGTCCGTTGTGCTGTGCAGAGGCTGTTCTGGCTCTGCTGTAGCAAAAACAATAATTAATATAGCTGCAAGCAGCAATAAAACGGGATCAAGCAAGCAGCAATAAGGAGTAAGAACAATACGCACAAATAAGCCATAGAAACATGGGAGCCTGAACTTCAGAAATACATCAGGTAATTATGTGTGAGACTGACTCACATTGTAATCTGGTGTGACTGAGTGAATGATTGGTGAGCTGTGAGTGAGTGGTGAACTGAGCTATGAACTGTCATTAGTGACAACATGGCCGAATAGTGACAGTCAAACAGCCTTGCCCAGCCATGAGGCCCATAGGGCAGGTGCCTATCTCCTGTTTCTGTAGCATGAGGCAGCTTGATGTACAAGTACACCCTCTGGACATGACGCTAGTATGACACAGGGTCTTACCCCCAATCCAACCCTTGATGCTGAGTGCCAAGCAGGGAGGCATTGGATCCCGTTTTTAGAGCCTTTGGTATGACCCGGCCGGGAATCAAACCCCGGCCTCCCAGTCTCAGGGCGGACACTCTAACCACAAGGCCACTGAGTTGGTGAATGAGTAAATGATTGGTGAGCTGTGAGTGAGTGGTGAACTGAGCTGTGAACTGTCATTAGTGACAACATGGCCGAATAGTGACAAAACACAACATGGCCGAATGGTGACAACCACCATTACATTGAGTTTTACCCCGGGTTACACATAGAACCATGAACTTAGATGTAGAAGACCACATGAGATTGTGCATGATTGACTCATATTACTAGGTGTCCGTGCCGGGATTTGAACCCAGGAACTCTCATTTCCAAGTCATGCGCTCTACCAATGAGGCTACCCAACAGACACAAGACGTACTGGAAACAACACACACATTCAGTGGACTGCTTGGTAAATGGTAAATGGTGCATTTATATAGCGCCTTTATCCAAGGCGCTTTACATAGATTGTGCATCACATTCACCCATTCACACACACATTCATACACTGATGGCAGTGGGACAGGGACACATCGACACTAACTCTGCAGGAGCCCGGGATCGAACCGGCAACCTTGTGGTTACCATCCGGTTACTCTACCTCTGAGCCACTACCGCTCCTTAAATATGCACAAATAAGCCATAGAAACATGGAAGAAATACATCATGTGATTGTGGAAACACAGCAGGGTTTTTGGAGACTCAGACTTTGTATTGTCAGCAGTGGGACTTGAACCCTCAATCTTGTGTTCCGAAGTCAGGCACCCTACCGACTGAGCTATCCAGGCACAATGATTTGCTTAGTTGTTGTCATCAATGAAACAACCCAACAACACGCCACCAAGCAGTAAGCAATATGAACAATATGCACAATTCAGCAGTCCGAGGGTGGAGCTTAGTGGTCAAAGTGACAAATGGAAATAAGTTCCACATGCTTATTCCTCTCACACAATCTGGCACAATGTAATTGCTCCAGTGTTGCCAGAGAGAAACAAGCAGAAGAAGACTCTTCACAAACGAGCAACTTTCATTGGCTTATAAAAACGTCATTTTTTGATGAAAACAAATTTGCTTCTGAAGTTTTGTCCGGATAGGGCCAAAGTTCTCATGTAGCAGGTGTCATGCAAATATATATATTATATATATTTAACTCTTACTGGTAGACTAGAATGTTGGGGTATGACCCAGCTGGGAATTGAACCCGGGCCTCCCAGTCTCAGGGTGGACACTCTAACCACAAGACCACTGAGTTGGTGCCATTACCATTACATTGAGTTTTAAACAATATGCACAAATAAGCCATAGAAAGATGGAACACTGAACTTATATATGTCATGCAATTGTTGGAGCAGAGCAGGGTTCAAAATGTGTATTCTCATGCTATATACTATCTTTGGTAAACCCACCTGTGAGAGGACCTAAAGGACCCACAATGCAATGCAATCTAGCTAGCCTGAAAAAAACCCCACATATATTTATATATATTAAAGGTGTTGGCGTTAACACGTTAATGCGTTAACGCATTAATGCATTAATCTCGTGTTAACACAGCCGTGCGTTAATGGCGTCAAAAAAATTAACGCGAGATTAACACACTGACGATGGCTGTCCTCGGTGCGGCAGGCCACAGAAGTACTTTACGTCCACACACAAACACAGTGATGGTGTGTACAAAAAAAAATGCAAACCGGTTTGTACAACAAACCACATTTGTTGCAAATCAAAAATCCAGCCAGAAAATCAGGCATGAGCATTTTTCAAACTGCTTAAAATGGCAGACACTCTGGGGGTGGAGCTTACCGGTCAATGTTACAGATGTGTTCCACATGAATCAAGGAACATGTAGAAACAAGTCCCATGATTTTTGGCCAAACGAGGCCCGAGTTATGGTTTTTCAAATGTTTCAGTTTCAAAGAATTGTTATAGCGCCCCCATTTGAGCAATTGGAGTAAGACTGGTTTTGCTGCTATTTGGCATACCCCTCTACCAAACTGTAAAATCTCATAAACAGATTACTTTGCATGTGTAGATTAGGGATAATAGAAGAATTTTCACAAACAAGCAATTTTCATTGGCTCGTAAAAACATCATTTTTTTCACTGAAAACAAAATTCACACCCATTTCATGTTTGTATGGCTTCAAAGTTCATGTGTAGGTCATTGTTATGCATTTTGATCAAAGATTGTAGGAGAAGAGACATTTTAACTGTTTTACATATAATTCAAGATGGCGGTTCATCTAAAGGTCAGAGGTCAAAAGTCAGAATACAAAAGTTGTTCGGCATAAGCAGACGCATAAGTGAATATAAGTTACATTTCTGAGAGTCGAGCAGTTCATGAGTTATGAGTGTTTAAAGTTTGCAATTTCAGTTGAGTGCTATAGCGCCACCATTTGACCAGTGGTCACAGGCTTCGCATCATCACCGTTTGGCATCACCCTCTACCAGATTACCAATTTTCGCGAAAACCGACTGCACGGTTCAGCCAGAACAGCTATTTTTGGCGGAAGGAGGAAAAAAGAGACAAAAACAAGAAGGGATCAAGTCCACTTCGTGGACTGCTTGATCCCTTAAATATAGCACTATAATGCGTGTCCAATGCTTTCCAATTAGAAAGTCTTTTCGCAAGCTGTTTCCATCTGCATTTGCACATTAGACTCTTTTGATAAGCTACGAAATTCGCCACCTTTCAGCGAAAAAGTATTTTTGCAAAAAATGGAAACTCATTCGCGTTTCCATTCAACATTCTCTTCACAAGAGCCGTTTTTGCGCAAAAATAGGGCTTATGGAAACGTGGCTACTGTCACATTGACACATTTTCTCTTATTACAAATATCACTCAGCTCTGTACACATGCTCTCCATAGGCATGTGATCAAGATGTGTTTGTGTGATTTCCCATAATCCATGCTGATTGGCTGAGGTCAGCTTCCATAGTTCTCAGGACTTTCAAACAAAACACGACACGAAACAAGACACGAAACATGAACACATTGTGTGATTGGCGCTATAACTGATAACTGACTTCTAGTCTTTAGTGTTTTTACCTAAAACTGCAGTGATCTTTGTAAAATATTGTATGCACTCCTTAGAGTCACATCTGTGAGACCTGTGCCCACAAGGACACTTTTTCTATAGTTTAACCCCAGATGTTCTACTAGTGTCTTGAGACATAATGATGGATAATGTTTATTAAAGCGGTATAGTTTATATATTCTATTGTGTTCATCTCCACAGAGAGACATTCAGAAACACATCTGGACAGAAGACATTCAGTCAAACCACACCTGGACACAGTAAGACTGGACACATTTTACACTTATTAACGTTTTATATCAATTAATAAATTGTTTAAATATCAGCAGACACCATCAGATTACATATACATGTTTTATTCCTGTATGTCCAAATACTGATGATGAGCATATGCATTTGATCCAATGTTATTCCTTTTAGCACTTTTTGTATTTTTATTTTCAAGTTGTGGATTGCTGGAGGATATTCTATACATAGTTTCAATTATATTTTTAATGTAAAGTCATAAATTAGGCAGAATGTTTATTTATTTTCTCATATCAGGTGTCAGTGTGCAGGAGGATTTAAAGGTTTTTAAGGTCACTCTGGACGGTCTTGATCGTGTGACATACGTCATTGAAGTGCCCTCCATCTCCAGCATCTACACAGACCTCCACCTATCAGCAGGAGGGAGTGAAGGGGTTAATCAGCAACATGAGGTGTGGCAGCTTGAGACCTTCTCCAAGATGAAGACCCTCCATGAGGACCTGATCAAGTACTCTGCCATCTTTAAGACCATCCTCCCTGGCAGAGACAAACCCAGCAGAAGAGTTCTGACCAATGGCATCGCTGGCATCGGAAAGACATTCTCTGTGCGTATGTTCGCTCTGGACTGGGCGAGAGGTTTGGAGAACCAAGACATCGTTCTCCTGGTTCCCTTCTCATTCCGGGAGCTGAACTTGGTCAGAGATGAGCAGCACAGTCTCCTCTCACTGATCCATGCTTTCCATCCAACGTTAAAGAAGGTCACAGCAGAGCATCTCACTGCCTGGAAAGTTGGCTTCATCTTCGATGGTCTGGATGAAAGCAGGATTCCGCTCAAATTCCAGAACATCAACATCGATTCTGATGCCTTCGACAACAATGACAGCATCTCTGATGTCACGGTGACATCATCGGTGGGCATGTTGCTGACAAACCTCATCAAGGGGAATCTGCTCCCCTCGGCTCTCCTCTGGATAACCACCAGACCTGCAGCAGCCAATCAGATCCCTCCTGCATGCTTTGACATGGTGACAGAAATACGAGGGTTCACAGACCCCCAGAAAGAGGAGTTCTTCAGGAAGATGTTCAGGGATGATGAGGAGCTGGCCAACACAATCATCTCACACGTGAAGACATCAAAGAGCATCCACATCATGTGCCACATCCCAGTCTTCTGTTGGATGACCGCTACCGTTGTGGAGGACCTGGTGAAGACAGACGAGACAGGACAGCTGCCCAAGAACCTGACTGGGATGTTCAGCCACTTCACGTCGATCCAGATGAGGAGGATGAGGATGAAGTATGATGAGGAGACTGACAGGGATGTTCTCCTGAAGCTGGGCAGGCTGGCGTTTGAACAACTGGTGAAAGGCAACGTCATGTTCTACCAAGAAGACCTGGAAGAGTGTGGTCTCGATGTGAAAGACGCCTCACTGTACTCGGGAGTGTGCACAGAGATCTTCAAAGAAGAGACTCTTCAGTCTCAGAGAAAGGTCTACAGCTTTGTTCACCTGAGCATCCATGAGTTCCTGGCTGCAGTCTACCTGATCCACTGTTTCACACAGAAGAACATGAAGGTCCTGAAGGCATTCCTAGGAGACGATGTCAGTTCATTGGAGGAATTCTTGCAGAGAGCCATGGAAAAAGCCCTGAAGAGTAAGAACGGCCACCTGGACCTCTTTGTCCGCTTCCTTCATGGCCTCTCACTGGAGTCCAACCAGAGTCTGTTAGGAGGTCTGCTGGGTCAGACAGAGAACAGTCCAGAGAGCATCCAGAAAGCCATCAAGAACCTGAAGAGGATGAACCCTAAGGATGAGAGTCTCTCTCCTGACAGATTCATCAACATCTTCCACTGTCTGATGGAGATGAACGACCACTCAGTATATCAGGAGATCCAACAGTACCTGAAGTCGGCAGACAGATCAAAGACAACACTGTCTCCATCCCAGTGTTCAGCTCTGGCCTTCATCCTGCTGACGTTAGAGGAGCCTCTGGATGAGTTGGACCTGCAGGAATACAACACAACATCAGAATGGGGGAGAAAGAATCTGCTCCCAGCTGTGAGGAACAGCAGAAAGGCTCGGTTAGTAGTCATGTGAATAGAAAACCTATTAGAATAGATAATAATAGTAACTTGCGTGTGCGTGTGTGTGTTTGGGGGGTGATTTTTATACAGCAGTTGAATACATGAAACTGGCTTGCATGCACAAAAAAACAAAGTAAAAATAATAAATAAGAAAACATTCATAAATGAATGCATGTTACACACAGAGTAGTAGTAATAATAGACTAGAAACAAAATTTCTAAGAAATTTTACTGTGTGCCTGCCACTCGCCAAGTCTGTGCAAACTTTCGCGGGAGTTGGCATGCTAACATGCTATGCTAACGTAGTAGCATGCTAACATGCTAAAGCTATGCTAACATACTACCTGCATGCTAACATGCTTGCCAGGTAAATAAGCATTACATATTTCAAAATATGGAATGTAAATGGGGGGTTTCCATGTGAGAGTCCTAAGTAATGCTAACGCTAAGCATTGTTAATAATGCTAAGTAATGCTAAGTATTGTGAAATGCTAATAATGCTAGGTAATGCCAATAAAGCTAAGTCATGGTAATGCTAAGCATTGTTAATAATGCTAATAATGCTAACTATTGTGAAAATGCTAATAATGCTAAGTAATGCTAATAATGCTAAGTTAAGCTAATGCTAAGTGTAGTTAATAATCCTAAGTTATGCCAATTAATGCAGAGGCTTAATACAGGAGAGAGAGGCTGTTGGGGCGATCAACATAGGCTTAATATAGGAGAGAGGGTGTTGGGGCGAGTGACATAGGCTTGATATAGGAGAGAGAGGGTGTCAGGGCGAGCGACATAGGCTTAATACAGGAGAGAGAGGCTGATGAGGTGATCGGCATAGGCTTAGTATAGGAGAGAGAGGGTGTCAGGGCGAGCGACATAGGCTTAGTATAGGAGAGAGAGGGTGTCAGGGCGAGCGACATAGGCTTAATATAGGAGAGAGAGGGTGTCAGGGCGAGCGACATGGGCTTAATATAGGAGAGAGAGGGTGTCAGGGCGAGCGACATAGGCTTAATATAGGAGAGAGAGGGTGTCAGGGCGACCGACATGGGCTTAATACTGGAGAGAGAGGGTGTCAGGGCGAGCGACATAGGCTTAATACAGGAGAGAGAGGATGTTTTGCCAACTGACTTGCCAATGTGTGTGTGCGTGAGTGTGCATGTGTGCTCGCGTGTGTGTGTGTGTGTGTGTGTGTGTGCGTGTGTGTGTGGCTGCATGCATGAATAACCAGTCGTGGCCCATCAGGTGACCTCAGAGAGGACCCGGACTGTGTGTGTGCATGCGCGCGCGTGTGTGTGTGTGCGTGCATGCGCGCGCGCGTGTGTGTGGTGTGTGCGTGGGTGTGTGTGTGTGTGTGTGTGTGTGTGTGTGTGTGTGTGTGCGTCACACACTCAATGCCCAAATATGGAGAACTCCATGAGCAAGTACACTATGCAGCAAAGCATAGACTGGAGAGGAGAGCATGTGTGTGTGCGTGTCTCTGCGTGCGTGTGGCTAGTGGCAGCCATCTAATTAGGGCCTAATCTGTTACACCTGTGTTCAGTGTGTCAGTACAGATACTATTGTCCATTAGTTTAAACAGTGAGTCAATGGGTAGCACTCTCTTGGAACAAAGGCCTCTCACGCAAAAATTAAAACTCGTAAGCGTTTACTTTTTTCGATGTGGGCGCTACGACTTCGCAAGCTATGTTGTGTGCGATCGTGGTATTGGTACGATAAAAGACGTGGTCATGAGAGCGATTTAAGAATTCGCGTTTGAAAACAAACGTCAAACGCCAAAATGCAGCACATTACAATGTAATTAATATGGGGACGGGAGGTCACGTCATCTTGCTCTGAGGCACGTAGCACCGGTTCTGTACCTGACTGGGCTTTGATGGTCACATTGGGTGAAAGGCGAGAAGTTTGTCTACAAAATGTCCGAAAACCACGCGTGTAAAGCGAATATTGTGGCCGTAAGGACGATTTGTTTGGTCATGACCGGAACCTCGAGACACTGCATCTCGCACTCTGTTTCACTCGCTCACTGGTCGTGCGAGCCTCTAAGCTCCGCTAAATTCTCGAACCATGCTCACTTTGAACTGCGATAGCGGACAAACCGTGCAACATATTCGAATACCGTCTGAACCGTGACGAAGTCGAGAGCCGCGTCTGCTGTTTAAAGTTAAAATCGTGTTTCTACGCCACAGTGTGCCAGAGTAATGTGGCTCCAAATAAGCGCTTCTTTTTCAGATTTTTTCGGTGTGCCCCCATTCATTTCGAATGGGGATTTTTTGCGTCGTTTATTGCGAATTACGTTGGCACGGTAACGCGTATCGGAAAGAAAAGCACAAGCACATCTTTCCCGGCCGAGCCGCACGTTTTGATGTATATATTGCGGGGATTGTGCAAACCGTGCGGCCGGCCATAGCGGTCAAAATTTCGGATAGATAGACGAGTGTGTGATTATGGATTAAGTTGACGAATCTCAAACTGTGTGCTTCTGCCATACTGGCAGGCACACAGAATTATCTGTCTTTCACTGTCTGTCAGTATCTGATCAACTACATCATATCTACATTAGACTTGTTTCCTTGAAGAGGATCTTGATCTAATCTGTGTTGATAATCACTGATTTTACATCATCTACATTTACAGACTTGTTGGCTGTAAACTCACAGACTATGAGATTGTGTGTTCAGCTCTCAGCTCTAATCCTTCACATCTAAGAGAATTGGACATCAGTTATAATTCCATAACTGATCCATCCATGGACCTGCTCTCTGCTGGATTGAAGAGTCCAAACTGTCAACTGGAGATTCTGAGGTCAGATTATTATTTAGATTGGTTCTGATTAATTATTTATTGTTTGATTATTATAATTCACTCCAGATATTTCATGTGTAATTCCAGACTTGCTGGCTGTACCTTCACACAGACAGGATTTGAAGTTCTGCTCTCAGCTCTCAGCTCTAATCTTCTCCATCTGAGAGAAGTGGACCTCAGTTTCATCTGCCTGCAGGAATCACAGCTGCTCCAGCTCTGTGCTGTACTGAAGAGTCCACAGTGCAGACTGAAGATCCTGGGGTAAAGAATGTGTTCTCTCTGTGTGGATCTCTACTGGAACACCAACAGCACTTTGTTAAATGTGTGTTTCTCTGCAGGTTGTCAGGCTGTGGAGTCACAGAGGAAGGCTGTTCTTCTCTGGCTTCAGCTCTGACCTCCAACCCCTCCTCCCATCTGAAACAGCTGGACTTGAACTTCAGCCACTTAGGAGGCTCTGGTCTGAAGAAGCTGTCTGCTGTCCTGGAGACTGTCAAGTGAGTCCACTATAGGACTGTGTCCATGTTGGTCAGTCAGTAGACTATAGGACTGTGTCCATGTTGGTCAGTCAGTAGACTATAGGACTGTGTCAGTCAGTAGACTATAGGACTGTGTCCATGTTGGTCAGTCAGTAGACTATAGGACTGTGTCAGTCAGTAGACTATAGGACTGTGTCAGTCAGTAGACTATAGGACTGTGTCAGTCAGTAGACTATAGGACTGTGTCAGTCAGTAGACTATAGGACTGTGTCAGTCAGTAGACTATAGGACTGTGTCCATGTTGGTCAGTCAGTAGACTATAGGACTGTGTCAGTCAGTAGACTATAGGACTGTGTCCATGTTGGTCAGTCAGTAGACTATAGGACTGTGTCAGTCAGTAGACTATAGGACTGTGTCAGTCAGTAGACTATAGGACTGTGTCAGTCAGTAGACTATAGGACTGTGTCAGTCAGTAGACTAATAGGACTGTCAGTCAGTAGACTATAGGACTGTGTCCATGTTGGTCAGTCAGTAGACTATAGGACTGTGTCCATGTTGGTCAGCCAGTAGTCTATAGGAATGTGTATATGTTGGTTCAATCCCTGTGGTCTTCCCCAGAGTTAAGGTACTTACATACTGAGAAAAAAGTAAGTAACTCGAAAAATTGGCCAGGAAAATAAACTTTTTTTCCCAATAAATGTAGTCACGTCAAGTGCCTGTACACATCTAAATGTGCAGTGTATTGTGTGACTATAGATTATATTCACCACTCCTCTCCTCCTCCTGCCGTGTTCTGTTATTGATATCCTCTTGATATCCTGAATAACACACAGGTGCTGAAACGTTGGTCTTTAATAAAAGTTTAATCAAAGTGCACTGCACTCTTCCGTCTCTAAGCTATCAATCAAATCAATGATAAAAAGCACATTAGGATTCCACACCATCTCCACAACCAGTTTACCAACTTCTCATGGTTCCATTTCCATGACAGAAAAGCAGGATCTGCATTTAGTGTCTTTGTTATCCAGCATCAAAGTTGTGAGTGTCCACATAGTGGTTGTGTTAATTAAACATGTGAACGCTTGTTGCTCTGGACACCCTGCAGTCCCACAGAAAGCTGTTGTAATGTATAGACCTGGATTATGCACAGAAAAGCCTGTGAAATGCTTCATTATGTGACATTATGGCATATGACTTATAGTTTGCAGATATCTCACAGCCTCACAATGAGGAGCAGCATGCTGTATAGCAGGCTTCCCCAATACGCCTATTTCACAGCCAGCGCGTGCTGCCCTTTAGTGGGGATAATGGGGGGACACTGACACTGGGGGGGACCCGACCAAGATTGTCATTGCACAAACGGCCATTGTTTTGTGCAATGACAGTCAGTGGTCGGGTCCCCCCCAGTGTCGGTGTCCCCCCATTATCCCCACTAGAGGGCAGCACGCGCTGGCTGTGAAATAGGTCTATAGGCGGCGGGTGCTTTGAGATGGCGTTATTTAGTTCCCAAATCTATTTGACGAAATTAGCAACTTAAGGGACTGCGCAACAAACACGCCCATGACCACACCTCCAGTCACAAATAACGGTGTCGGCAAAAAGAATAGTGGCTAAGGGAAGAGAAAAGGTGCGGGTTTCGGGTAACGTTAGGGACATCGTGTGGAGCGAAAATCGAGCCCATAGCATGCGGCAGATACACACAATGGTTAAGATGCTATAAATAGGATCACTGCGCATTGCTCGAGGTCTCTGCTGCCCGAATTCAAATGAGAACCTGTCTCTGTGTGTTTAAGAGTATATAAAAACAGTTTCTACTTTATTTTTATGATATTAATGAATTCTATTCTACTTCCTACAGTGTGAATCATGGAGGAGAACACTGGACTAAACCTCAACTCCTTACAACACGTGAGTCTGTCTGTCTGTCTGTCTGTCTGTCTGTCTGTCTGTCTGTCTGTCTGTCTGTCTGTCTGTCTGTCTGTCTGTCTGTCTATCTGTCTGTCTATAAGCACATCTAAACGCCTTATTTAGTGTCCTAAAAACACCCCAAGAGTTGTTCTCTATTCTGAGAGCATCTGGCTGTAAATCTCTCTAGTGTTGTCTCACTAATAACTAATATCTAAACATGGTCTAGTCAATGTGAGTTCAGGTAACATTAGGTGAGTCTGTCTTGGTTCTAAACCTGTTTAAACACATCAACTATGTCCTTTTATTATACTAAAGACACAGAGAACTGGGATGTGTGCACTTCACTTTAAGTTCAGAGTTTGTGTTTAAAGTTAACATATTAATTCAGTTGGTTCTTTTCAATTCCAGCTTTTTTACGCTATCCTTATTTTCTGAGAGACAGCAAAATTAATTAGTGGCCGAGGCAGACGGCCACAGCCAATAACTGGCATGACCGATGGTTATAGGTCAGCAAACCTGGCAACCGTTTCACCATAAGGTGCGACATAGGGTTAGCCTAACCCTATAGGTAAATCAGACAGCCGTGGCTGATAGTAAATGGGCTGTAGCTGATATTAAATTACAGGTAGTCGTGGCTGATAAATAATAGTAAATGGTCCGACCTGTAGTAAAACGGTCAGCAGGTTTACTGAGTGATAACTATCGGTTGTGACCATTACTATCAGTCAGGACACGTTTACTATCAGCTGCGACCATCTGCCTGGGTCTCTCTGTGAAACTCTGCACCCGTTGTGTCAGAGCTGCTTGGTGCCAAGCTGTGATCTTTATGAATTAATTGCTATAGATTTCTTTGACAAGAGTCTCTCTTTGACTCTCGTTGGCTGTTTTGAACCAAACTTTTTACTACACTTGTCTTCCCTTGAGAGCATATCATTCAATGAATGATGTATTTAATGTTTTTACTGTGCTGTTTTTCTCATCAGATTCCCAGCGTCTCACACTCGACACAAACACAGCAAACAGAAAACTCTCTCTGTCTGAGAACAACACAAAGGTGACCTTTCAGCATGGTCAGGATCATTCATATCCTGATCATCCTGATAGGTTTAAGGTGTATCCGCAGGTTCTGAGTTCAGAGAGTCTGGATGAACGCTGCTACAGTGAGGTTCAGTTCAGTGGAATCGTGGTGATAGGAGTGACTGACAGAGACATCAGTAGGAAAGGAGAGGGTCGGGACTGTGTGCTTGGATACAATAAACACTCCTGGAGTCTGAACTGTAGTGATAGTGACCATGATAACTATTACTCTGTCACACACAATAGTAAGCTCACTGTCCTTCCTATCCGTCCCTCTGACTCCAACAGAGTAGCAGTTTATGTGGACCGTCCTGCTGGGACTCTGTCCTTCTACAGAGTGTTAGAGGACACTCTGTCTCATCTGTACACTGTCCAGACCTCATTCACTAAACCTCTATATGCTGGGTTCTGTTTGGAGTCTGACTCCTCTGTGTCTCTGTGTGAGGACAGACAGACAGGCTGTGAGGACAGACAGACAGACAGACAGACAGACAGGCTGTGAGGACAGACAGACAGACAGGCTGTGAGGACAGACAGACAGACAGGCAGGCTGTGAGGACAGACAGACAGACAGGTCATGAGATGGAAGAATCCATGCCTCTGCCTCGTTCCCATAGCTTGACCTCACTATGCCAATTGCCATATTCTGAGAACAAAGCAAGTCTCAGAGCAAAGCGCTGCCACAGCGCGAATGATGTCGCACTACTGGACAAAGCACAGAGATTTACACCTGGCGTCGTTGTTGTGGAAAACAAGCAAAGCTACAGGTTCCTCTGCACCCGAGCAGGACTGTTCCGATGCAGCCTGACTGGCCTGGCGTTTAAGATGGAGGCAGGGACGGAAGTGACCTACATGACAGTCCCATGGCCTCGAGGGCTTCTGTCCCAGCTGAGCAAGAAGCCTGCAGGACCTCTGTTTGACATCCAGTGTCTTCAGGGGACCGTGAGTCAGGTCCACTTTCCACACTGTGAGATCCTCTCCAAAGGCGGAGGCAAATCCTTGCATGTCCTCCATGTGATGGATGACGATGAGCACACTGAGCTGATCTCCCCCGACGCGATCACAGAAACCCACGTCATCATAAACGTGAATGGACTTTCTCCCCATGGTCTTGTCAACGGTGTTGACAGCAGCACCAAGCAGGCAATGGTGTTACTGTTTTATACACCACCGATCGACAACAGTGATGACCCCATATCCACCCTGAAGGTATTGCTGCTGCCCGGGAACGTTGTGCGGGACGAAGTCATGACCAAACGGAGAAAGCTATTCAGAGAAGAGATCTACATCGAGAAGCCTCCCTGTGAACTGATTCCAAACCAAAAATATACGCTCTCCACTGTACCTGAAGAGGATTCCATTATAATTGAACCGGACAAGGCAACATTTGGAGTTGACGAATCGTCCTATCACAACTACATGCCAACGTTTGAAGTGATATTCGAGGGAAGGTTTAGGCGCGTGAGGCTTTTCCTAAAAGACAGCGACGTCTGTGCGTGGAAAGGCTACGTAGACCTTTCAATTTCCGCTTTGCGGAGGCAAGAGGTTCAGCGCACAGTGACTCTTCCCCCAGAAGAAAGACTGTTCTCTGTGCGGAGCAGCTTCATCGACAGTGTTTCACTCCCCAACCTTAACTGTCTCCTAGACAAACTTTTGGAGAAGAGCATCATAACTGACGCTGAGCGAGAGACGGCCGCTGGGATGCAGGAGAGAAGCGTCAAGGCACGTTTTGTCATCGACACGGTGAGGAACAAAGGGCCTGATGCCAGTTCAATGATGATACTGATCCTCTGTGATCTGGACAAGTTCCTTTCTGAACATCTTTGCTTGTTGTAAAGCTGGACTAATACAGGCAATTAGGGCTGTAAGCATATAGTAAATGCAATGAAATATCAATTTAAATGAAAAAAAAAAAAACAATCCAAGTATATTGCTATGTAAAAAGAAGATATCGTACTGTACAGTTTGACATTGAGTCATAGTTTTGCAATGTAAGGAGTCAGTATCAAATCGCTACCAATACAATGTACTTGTGCAATGTATTTAGCAATTCTACCGTAAGAACTAAAACACACATCATGTGTTCAAATACAACAGGGGCCTTAACCTTCTTAGATATTGCATATTTGAAAATGTCAACAGCAACATTACATGGAGCAATGGATGAGAATGTTTACATTTGGTCTGGCATTGCAGATGCAGTGAAGAATATGTTCTATATTATCTTTTGTATTATCTTTTGTACAGTGGATTTGTACAGTGGATATTTTATGGCTTCGTTGTTCCCGGGGCGAGGGTTGGATGGGGTTGTTTTTGTCTCTGTCTTTTTGTTTGATTTTTTTTATTGTAATATTTCATTCTTGATTAACATATGTTTTTGTCCATCATCTTAAATAAAAAATAAAAAAAATTAAAACATTTGATAACAAAAAATATAACAGAGGTCGTCAACTAGTAACCTCATAATGATACAATATCAATATTTGTATCGATTTATATTGCTATTCTTAATTATGTTGTGATTAGCTTCTATATATCGATATGTTGCATTTTTTCCCCCACAAATTACTCTGCTTTTTATTGTACTAGAACATTTTAAAACAATTCTAAAGTATACTGTATGGACCAAGTTCAATGCTACACTTAAGTCTTTCTGACATGAACAAATTAATATTTGTTTTGCCCACCCCTAGGCTATTAGCCTATCATTCTTTCCGTTGGCGTTTTTCAGAATCCATCCATCCATCTTCTTCCGCTTATGCGAGACCGAGTCTCGGGGGCAACAGCTCCAGAGACTACAGACTTCCCTGTCCCTATAGCAACATTAGCATTAGCACCGTTTACGCCAACATTAGCGACGTCGTCCTGGGGAATCCGAGGCGATCCAAGGCCAGAGAGTTGATGTAATCCCTCCTTGGTCTGCCCCGGGGTCTCCTCCCAGTGGGACGTGTCTTGACGACCTCCCTAGGGAGACGCTTGAGAGGCATCCTAACCAGAACCACCTCAGCTGGCTCCTTTCCAGGTGAAGGAGCAGCGGCTCTAGTCCGAGTCTCTCCCGAGTGACTCTAACCTAACCCTAAAGTCAAAGTCGCATTATTTTGTCACTACATTACCGCAGCGAAATTGGTTCTCCGCTTTTGACCCATCACTTGGAGCGGTGAGCTCCAAGGAGCGGTGAGCTGCAGCGTGCGCCGCGCTCGGGAATCATTAGCTGATTTTGACCCCCAATCCTTCCCTTTGATGCTGAGTGCCAAGCAGGGATGCATTGGGTCCCTCTTTGGTATGACCCGACCGGGAATCAAACCCCGGCCTCCCAGTTCCAGGGCGGACACTCTAACCACAAGGCCACTGTTCTGGTCTCTAAGGGAGATGTCAGCCACCCGCCGGAGGAAACTCATTACTGCCGCTTTATTGGCAACCTTTGGGTTCTTTGGGTCATGACCCACACTTCATGACCATAGGTGAGGATGGATAGCTGTAGCTCAGTAGACAGAGAGCTTTTAGTACAGGCATTATATGGAATAGAAGGGGTGAACCTGGAACTAATTGCAAAAAAAGCAAACTCAGCTGAGTGTCTTCAATATATCCTCAATAACAGATAAAAAGTTGCCTGGAATTGTCTGAGGGGAAAGGTTTGAAAATGGCATTTACAGTATGTCCACCATTGACATCCCATTTAAGGCAAATATTTTCTAAATTTCATTGTGCTTTAAGTAGCAAGTGACATATAAAACTATGGAGTTTTCATGATGCTGAATCCATTCCAAGCATTATCTTTACCCAAAAAATCTTCCTTGGGTTGGAAACAGCCATAAGCGTGTTGACAAATATGATGAGGTCAGCACATTTGGGACATTTCACCCAATGAGTGATTTTGTGCAAAACTAATGCTAAGAATGTATTCAGCACCATGAAAACTCTCTAGTTTGATATGTCACTTGCTACTCAAAGCATGATGAAATTTAGAAAATATGGTGGACTTACTGTAAATGCCATTTTCAAACCTTTCCCCTCAGACAATTCCAGGCATGTATTGAAGGTACAAAATCAGCTGAGTTTGATTTTTTTTGCAATTAGTTCTAGGTCAAATGACATTATTACTGGACTATTTGCCTTCAGGCTCAGCTCTTTTTTGTCACAACAGTGCGGTATAGTGACTGCAATACCTTGATCTCCGTCTCCATCTTCCCCTTACTCGTGAAAAACTCCTTCACCTGGGGTAATGCCTCATTCCCGAAAAGGAAAAAAAACAAACAAACATCGTGAAACATCTGGAAATGCCTGTAGAAATAGTACAGTTTTGAGTTTGTTGTTTAGAAATGAGTCCAGAAGGTGCAGATGCTAGTCTAATAGGCCTGTGGTAGAACATTCCACCTGGAAGACTCTGAGAATGGATAACAGACCCTCTTGTGGTCCACACACACAAGGACCCCCTCTGGCCCCAAACTAAGGATTTTCAAGTTTTGTTCCACAATTTAGGAGAGATAAACTGACAAAACGTTGGTCAAAATAACAATTCTTCTACATTTTCTAATTGTGTAGATTCTTGAAAATTACGTAATTCAGGTGATTAAATATAATATAATATAAATATTTAAATGTAAAACATAATAAACATGTTTAAATGTAATTTAACTTTTGTAAAATGATAGATCTGTAACTCTTGAGTTACAGATCCATATTAAGGGTCCAGTTGGTTATACCAACAGTGCGTCATTTAGCTGGGGACCACTTGGAAACCTCTCAAGGACCACTGGTGGTCCCTGGACCACTGGGAAAACCACTGGTCAAGACTTCTTTTGTTGAGAAAAATGAATTCCATTAGTCCAGTCTAGATGAAACGAAGGTGTGAATAAATGATCATTTCTGATTCATTAAATGAGAGCAGGCAGGTGAGTGAAGTTTTAAAGTGTTCCTGAGGTGTAAATAAAAGCATGTAGGTCTGAGCTGTGAAATGTGAGGATCAAGATGTATACTCTGGTCTAAATGTACACCCAGGTTTGACCTTGAGGACCCCAATGACCTTCAGCCACTATAGGGACCACTATGCTATCAGGTGCAATCAGAAGAACCTCTGTTTTGGCCTCATTTAACTGGGGGTAGTTAGTTATTTTTCAGTACCTCCATGATGCTCAGTGACATCTTAGAACGTGGGTTTGTTTCCCTGCACACACCTGGTTATTGTTTCATGGTCATTCACCATGATGGCTGGCTGGCTGGCTGGCTGGCTGGCTGGCTGGCTGGCTGGCTGGCTGGCTGGCTGGCTGGCAGGCAGGCAGGCAGGCAGGCAGGCAGACAGGCAGGCAGGCAGGCAGGCAGACAGACAGACAGACAGACAGACAGACAGACAGACAGACAGACAGACAGACAGACAGACAGACAGACAGACAGACAGACAGACAGACAGACAGCAAGCATAATGTCAATGTAAAATCTGCTGTTAGACCAGATTAGTTGCACCATGTATAGTTTGACATTCAACACTGCCCTCCTGTGGTCAGCCTGTGCAAAGACAGCCTACTCTGTTAGGAGTGTGTGTGTGTGTGTGTGTGTGTGCGCGCGTGTTACAACTTGCAACAACCGTGAAAATGTGAGTGTGCAGAATTCTGTTGGGGATTGGGATCTACAGGTACATACTACTGTGTATGTCTGTTTGGTGGCGGTGGCTCAGGGGTAGAGTCACGGGATGGGAGCCGCTAGGTTGCTGGTTCGATCCCGGATTCCCCCAGCGTTAGTGTTGATGTGTCCCTGAGCAAGGCACTGAACGCCTATAATTGCTCCTGATGTGCTGGTTGTGTGAATGTCATGCACAATTTGGGTGAAGCGCCTTAGATAAAGGCAATATATAAATGCACCATCTGTTGATAGCTAGTAAATATGTTCTATGTTCACATGCTCAAAAGTAAAATGTAATCAGGCGTGTTTTGTAGTAACATTATTACACATTTTGGTAGAGAATATCATTACTTTACTTTTGCTGGAAAGGGTAATACTATTAAACTCATGTGTAATATTTAATTAGTTATTGCCCAACACTGATAGTAAATAAACACAATTAATTTCCAGCATTGTTGCAGGTCCTTTAACCAGCCCTAGACCAGAGGACATGAAACAGCTTCTTTCATCATGGTTTTAGCATCTGTTGTTGACAACCAGTTTCACCAGTTGCTATGAGACGCTCCTGACCTTCCTGACTGAGAGTCATCACAGACACACCCAACCTGTTCACCCTGTCAGGGTGATCTGGGGGGCTGGCATGCAAATCAACTCAAAAATATTTCATCCAGATATTTTATCTATTTCAAAGATTTCAGTAAATATGCTTACAGCATATTTAGCATAGTATAGTATGCTTACAGTATGCAGTATGCATACTGTAAGCATACAGTATTACAGTATACAGTATGCTTTAGCATAGTAAATATGCTTACAGCATATTTACTTTAACAACACTTCTAAGCTGCTACTAGTTGTGGCTCCACTAAACCAACAACATTTCATTTTAAATGAAAATGGTTTGAGTGAAGCCCCCCCCCCCCCCCCCCCCCCTTTCAACATTTCTAAAACATGATATGACATGAAGGATTGTGATTTGTTTTTATTAGGCTATTTGGGGTTGTTATAAGTTGTTGTCATAAGTTGTGGTTGTGATAACTGATAATAATAAACTTTATTTGTATAGGACTATATACTATATATACTCAACAAAAATATAAACGCAAAACTTTTGTTTTTGCTCCCATTTTTCAGGGGATGGACTTAAAGACCTAAAATTCATTCCAGATATACAATATAACCATTTCTCTCAAACACTGTTCACAAATCTGCCTGTATGTGTGATATTGAGCACTTCTGCTTTGTTAAGATAATCCATCCCACCTCACAGGTGTGCCACATCAAGATGTAGATGTGACATCATGGTTAGTGCACACTGCACAGGTATACCTTAGACTGTCCATAACAAAAGGCCACCCTGCAATGTGCAATTTTGTTGTGCCTTATTGGTGGTATGGGACTCCAAACCAGTCAGTATCTGGTGTGACCACCATTTGCCTCATGCAGTGCAACACATCTTCTTCGCATAGAGTTTATCAGATTGTCAATTGTGGCCTGTGGAATGTTGGTCCACTCCTCTTCAATGGCGATGTGAAGTTGCTGGATATTAGTGGGAACTGGTATGCGCTGTCGAAATGGTAATAATGTGGTAATATTGTGTTATTACCATTTTTACAGTGTGTACCAGTTCCCAGTTCCCACTAATAATGGGAATTAATGTTTGACAATAGGCTACACCTCTTTGGAATGATTGGTTGATTTAATTGCTTTTTCCTATTTCACCAAAGCACCACTGGTCAATACAAACACGCACGCACGCACACGCGCGCTCACGTTGCACGGTGTACGTGCGTGCCGTGCGGGTGCTCTACGTCACTTCCGTTGCCTCCAGCCTCAGTGGTGTCAGCAGCAGTGTTGCCATGTCGGCTTATTATAAGCGACGTTGGGATTGTTTTCCTGTATAGTTGCTTCTAAATTGGTAGTTTCGGGTTGCGTTTGTGTCTTCAACCAGTGGTCCGAGGACCACCAGTGGTCCTTGAGAAGGTTCCAGGTGGTCCCCCAACTAAATGAAGGACAGTTGGTTAACCAGATGTGACCCTCTTTGAGAGCGTAAACATGAAACCAAATGGACCCTTGCGGGTCCATTTGGTTTCATGTTTACGCTCCCAAGAGTTCAAATGTCCATTATCCCAAGTCTACACAACTAGAGAATGTAGAAGATTAATCATTCATTAATCAGTCATTTTGATCTGTATGTTTGACTGTTTTGTTTCCCAAATCCAAACAAAACAGTTCCAGGTTGAACCTGGAATGAATTGTGGACAAAATAATCTTTAGTTTTGGGTCTTTGGGGTGAACATGTCATAAAAACCGGTGGTCTGTGGTCCCTGGTATGAAAAAGGTTTGAAAACCACTGGCCTATACTACTAGTAGTCAGTAGTCAGGCTTCCTTTTTGGGGAGGGGGGTTGTTTTCACGGACCCGGGTGGGTTTGCTTGTTTCTCGCACACAATGCGGCAACCAGCGGCGATCAGTTCATTCTCTTTAGTGTTTGCCTTGTTGTGGATCAACTGCTGCCTTCCAGCCGCTTTTATACACACCCAATAACACGCTATAACACCACAGTACAGCCTCTCTATGGCGGCATCCTGTTAAACACACACAGAGCAGACAGAGGGACGGCCTGGACGCTCAGGACCACGGCGAGGTGAGGCACAGAAGAACCTGAAAGATTATTCATTCTAAAACGTTCAGTCAGGTCCAGTAGAGAGAGAGGCGTCTGGTAGAAGAGTTGCGACATTGAGGGGTCAGAAACTACAACATGCCTACCTACCGCTTTACTGTGTTGAACAGAGATCCCAAGATGTTGTACTATTATTGCTACAAAACAATCTAAAACAGGGGTTTTCAACCTTTTTGACTCCAGGGACCACCATTTATTCAGCATTTGAGCCACGGAGGACCACCATTTGATTACATTTTCACCTAAAATTAAATAATTCTTTTGGTCTTGTTCACAATTCCAGGCTGGATTTTTTGCAAACAACAGAGTGGCCTTCTTAATTAGTTGGTGCTAATTCAGATGATGAATAATTTAACTCTTGAGAGTGTAAAAATGAAACCAAATGGACCCGCAAGGGTCCATTTGGTTTCATTTTTACATTCTCAAGAGTTACATCTGGTTAACCAACTCTCCATCAGGTTAACCAACTTTCCATCATTTAGCCTGGGGACTACCTGGAACCTTCTCAAGGACCACTGGTTGAACAACCCCTGATCTAAAATAAAGGGTGTTTTTGAGATCAGGTTTCAAGCAGAGGCTGTTGCCTAGGCTGAGTCCAGTGCATTTCTGCCTGTTTACACATCCAGGACTTTCACGTCCCTGTTTGTTGTCCCCATTCTCAGTAGAAGTCCGTGTAAAAGAGCCGCCATTGGACTGGCACCTTGGAGTGAACGGAGTTGTCGTAACTGTGTGTATACTACTATGGCTCTGGTCCAGTAATGAATGTGTGGAGGCTTTGCTTCCTCTAGAGGAGGAGGAGGAGGAGGAGGAGGAGGAGGAGGAGGAGGAGGAGGAGGAGGAGGAGGAGGAGGAGGAGGAGGAGGAGGAGGGTCCAGCCCCTTTTAGAACCTCAGGATCTGCGCTGCTCCTGCTGGGCATTTTCAACTTTTGTACTATGTCAGGGGTTTTCAACCTTTTTCATCCCAGGGACCACCATTTATTCAGAATTTGAGCCACAGACCACCATTTGAGGACTTTTATAGCTCCACAGACGCTTAAACTAAAGATTTATTTTGCTTTTTGTCCACAATACCAGGCTGGGTTTGGGAAACCAAACAGTCCAACATACAGATCAAAATGACCATTAATCTTCTGCATTCTCTAGTAGTCTAGTTGTGTGGACTTGGGATAATTCACATGATGAATATTTTAACTCTTGGGAGCGTAAAAATGAAACCAAATGGACCCGCAAGGGTCCATTTGGTTTCATTTTTACGTTCTCAAGAGTTACATCTGGTTAAAGCCAACTTAGCTGGGGACCACCTGGAACCCTCTCAGGGACCACTGGTGGTCCCCGGACCACCTGTTGAAAACCCCATCAATATACCTTAGAGATGTTGTGTGGACAACATAAAAAGTCCCCTCATTCTTTGTTTCCTAGAAAGGGAGGTCTGAAGAAAATCATTAACATGGTGAAACACATCTTGATGACATCATCAAGATGTATTTTACCATGTTAATGATTTATCTTTCAGAGCCATTTTTCCTGAGAGTTACCCAAGGTATACACAACTAGAGAATGTAGAAGATTAATCAATGGACATTTTGATCTGTATGTTTGTCTGTTTTGTCACAACCATTGGTCAGGGACCACCATCACAGTTCTGAATAAACAGTGGGCCCTGGTATAAAAAAAGGTTGAAAACCCCATGCTCTATTTCAGGGGTTTTCAACAGGTGGTCCTTGAGAGAGTTCCAGGTGGTCCCTAGCTAAGTTGTTTAAAAAAATGTAACTCCTGAGAACACTCTCAAGAGTTAAAATATTCATCATCTGATTTAGTTATTTTGGAATGTATGTTTTGCTTGTTTTGTTTCCCAAATCCAGCCTGGAATTGTGGACAAAAGCAAAATAAATCTTTAGATTTGAGATCTGTGGGGCTAAAATATTCTCAAATACTGAATAAATGTTGGGCCCTGGGATAAAAAAGGTTGAAAACCCCTGCTCTATTTGGACCAGCGCAGATCTAGAGGTTCCAAACGGGGCAGTAAAGGAGGAGGAGGAGGAGGAGGAGGAGGAGGAGTAAAGGAGGAGGAGGAGGAGGAGGGTGTCTGTCTGGCTAACACTGAAACTAACACCGAGCTTTTATTATTTTATCCTTCCTCATTTCAATGACATCAGGAAGACATGATGTTGAATCGTTTGCAGCTGATAATGTCCCTGTTTGTTGTCGCACTGTTGAAACCACTGCTGTGTGTTCTGTGCTTTTATAAGAGAAGAGAGAGAGAGACGGATTTGACATTAAAGTTCCATTCCTGGTTAGCATTGTGCTGTGTGTCCATTAGACACCCGACGGAGTTGTGACATCTCCGCTCACTCCCACGGCCCCGGTCTAATGGCGGCTCTGCTACATAGACTGTTCCATTGAGAATGGAGACTACAGTACACACACGATTTTAAATCGCTTGTTTTGTTGTAATAGGACAACATAAACATTACAGAGACCTTAGTTGTTGCTGTACGATACTTCTAAAACGGTTGACAATGTTGCACACATGTCATAAAACTGCTCTTATTTGCGCCGCCTCTCGTTGAAAACTAATGTATTTCCAGCTCCAGTTTGTCCCTTTTTCAGGCTGGCTGCCTGAATGAACAGCAGCGCCTCGAGCGATCGGTTTTCCGACCCTGCAATGTCGCAACTCTGATGCTAGATGTTCTCTCTATGCTATGCTGTGCTGTTAGCTGCTGTTAGCCTGCAAGGAGGACAGTGGTAGGAATTCAACCTTTTTTCCTCTTGAATCAACGACCATTGCATATTTATCCTGGCTGCATTTTGAGCCACGGACCACCATTTGATGGAAAGTGGTCTTGTCACACCTAAACACTAAAGAATTGTTTTGTTGTCGTTGGATAATATTTTTGTTTTTCGTTTGACAATCCCATTTGCAAATCCATGTTGGTAGCATTAGGACAGGGGTTTTCAAGTTCAACAGGTGGTCCGGGGACCACCAGTGGCCCCCTGGTCGCCAGCTAAATGATGGACAGATGGTAGCCAAGTGGACCCTTATAGATCTGTAATTCTTGACAGCCTAACATGAAACCAAATGGACCTGTGAGGGTCCATTTGGTTTCATTTTAAATTTGGTGGTGGTGACATGGAGTTAGATTCTGTTTTTAAACAAATCTGTTTACAAACACAGTGTTTGCACCTTTAACTCCCCATTAGGGTCCATTTGGTTCCTAACTCCCATGAATGAATGAATGAATGAATGAATGAATGAATGAATGAATGAATGAATGAATGAATGAATGAATGAATGATTGAACCGTTAGCAAAATACATTTTTTAATCACAGTTCAACTACTGGTCCTGGTTTACATTAGGTGTAAGGCAGGGGTTTTCAACCTTTTTCATCCCAGGGCCCACCGTTTATTCAGCATTTGAGCCACGGAGGACCACCATTTGATGACATTTTAGCCCCACACCCCCCAAAACTAAAGATTTATTTTGCTTTTGTCCACAATTCCAGGCTGGATTTGGGGGAAACAAAACAGGCAAACATACAGATCAAAATGACCATTAATCTTCTACATTCTCTAGTTGTGTAGACTTGATAATTCACATGATGGATATTTTAACTCTTGAGAGTGTAAAAATGAAACCAAATGGACCTGCAAGGGTCCATTTGGTTCCATTTTTACGTTCTCAAGAGTTACATCTGGTTAACCAACTTAGCTGGGGACCACCTGGAACCCTCTCAAGGACCACTGGTAGTCCTCGGACCACCTGTTGAAAACCCCTGGTGTAAGGTGAGACTCCACCATATTCATTTAATCACAGATGTTACCAAGGTGGTCAGTGTTGTCATAGCCAAGCGACCATGCAGGGGTTTTCAACAGGTGGTCTGGGGACCACCAGTGGTCCTTGAGAGGGTTCCAGGTGGTCCCCAGGCTAAATGATGGAAAGTTGGTTAACCAGATGTAACTCTTGAGAATGTAAAAATGAAACCAAATGGACCCTTGCGGGTCCATTTGGTTTCATTTTCACACTCTCAAGAGTTAAAATATTCATCATCTGAATCAGCACCACTTAATTAAGAAGTTTACACTGTTTTGTTTGCAAAATACAGCCTGGAATTGTGGACAAAACCAAAAGAATTCTTTAGTTTTAGGTCTGGTGGTCCGTGGCTCAAATGCTGAATAAATGGTGGTCCCTGGTGTCAAAAATGTTGAAAATCCCTGGTGTATATCTATTATTTTGGACGCATAGACTTGGCATGTGCATCTTGTCAACACATCAGTGATCACCCAGACATTGCTGTATCAGTATTTGTTGGTATATATCGATTCACCTGCCGTCTGGTTGATCGATTGATATATTGCGACATCGATTTATTGAATGCAACACAACTTCCTGGTTTTGACTTCACAGGGATAACCAATGTCAGTTTAGTGTGTGTGTGTGTGTGTGTGTGTGTGTGTGTGTGTGTGTGTGTGTGTGTGTGTGTGTGTGTGTGTGTGTGTGTGTGTGTGTGTGTGTGTGTGTGTGTGTGTGTGTGTGTGTGTGTGTGTGTGTGTGTGTGTGTGTGTGTGTGTGTGTGTGTGTGTGTGCGCGCGCGCGAGAGAAAGAGAGCACACACATGTGTAATGTTTGCAAACAAACAGTCTTTTATCAAAATGATGAGCTTGGCTTAATTAATGAACACTAATTATTGCATGTATGGTTGCCATGGTGATTTACACTCAAGAGTTAAATTATATTTAAACATCTGAATTACATAATTTTCAAGAGTCCACACAATTAGAAAATGGAGAATAAATGTTATTTTGACCAACGTTTTGCCAGTTGCCTTTCACAATTGTGGACAAACACGTGAAAGTTATTAGCTTTGGGTGCAAGAGACTAAACTCAACATAACAAACTGTCAACTCAAACCCCATATACTGTTTTCCTACGTCAGTAATAGCATAAACAGGAAAACCTTTCAATTCTCCCCCTCTATTTTTCATTATAAGTGCATTATTTTTATCTTAAACACTATAACAGCAAATAACACCATCACCACTATTTCAAAGCTCAAACTTTCTAGGTGGCTTGAAATGGATTTTCAGTAATGGAACAATCACATTTTTGATGTGTACAGAGATTGTTGAGCTGGTCATTTTGAAAGTAGCTCTCAAGTAAAAAAAAAAAAAGTGTGGGCACCTCTGTACCAGTAAATCACACAGGCTGTGCAGGTAGATCACATGACAGTCCCCTAAAATATGTAACTGTCAACTCAAACCCCAAATACTTTGTTTTCAAACGTCAGTAGCAGGCAGCATATACAAGAAAACCTTCCAATTCTCCCCTTTATTTAGGGCACGGTGGAACAGTGGTTAGTGCTGTCGCCTCACAGCTAGAAGGTCCTGGGTACGATTCCCGCTAGGGGCGCTGCTGTGGGTGCTGGCGGCGTGTCTGCTCCTCCGCGTCATCAGTGCTAATACCTGAGGCGGGGTTGGTGAAAGGGCCTTTCTGTGTGGAGTTTGCATGTTCTCCCCGTGTTCCCTAGGATAATTACCCTAACAAATTCATGCAGTAATCCTGGGCTCTAAACTGCCTCCCCCTGGCCACGCGCTACATCCAACCAGGGAAACTCCCCCCTGTCAGGTGAAAAGAAGCAACTTGGACTCCTCATGCATTGAAGGAAGCATGTGGCCAGTCCGCTGCCTCCCCAGGTTGGCGGAGGATGTGTAGAGCCCAGGATCACATTAGGAATTGGCACCAGGTGAAAACATGGGTTGCAAAATCGTGGGATGAAAAAAAAAACTTTATTTTACATGCCCCTTTTATTTACACCTGAAAAGTCTTGGAAATTAGGGAATGTTGCACGCAAAGAGGGATATCTGTTTACCCTAGCAGTCAGTGGGAACTGACTAGGGATGGAAATATCAACAATTAATTTGTTTATTGAACATATTTGATGACCTTATTGATGAATTAAACCAGTTGATGAAACCAGCAGTGATTTGTTTTTACAATAATAATAATAATAATCTGATAATGGTATCCATTGTGTGTTGTCTGTATTCCAGGTAGAGCTCTGCAGTCACATCACCTGTAGAACCATCCCAGAAGTTTCCCTGACATCTGGGCCGGTCCGCTGACCCGCTCACCGCTGCACTGCCAAGCTCCTCCCCTCACCGGCCACGCCCCTTCTGACCCCGCCCCCTCAACGGTACGCCTGCCACTCACAGTGATTACATAGCTGCCTAATAATCGCTATCTAGTTGTTGTTTTTTCCCCTCAGGGGCGGATTTAACATTTCCCAATTGGGGGGGGGGGGGGGGATGGTATGGGGGTGACTTCATTCCCCCATACCATTTGCACCCATACCATTTTCAGTTACAGGACTTTTATTAGTCAAGTAAAGCATCAATAATAACATCAGTTGTTGTTGAAGTTGCAACAGACACACAGCATGCATAAAGCTAAAGGTCTGACTCAGAGTTTTCTGTTTTCAATGATGAAATGCTGTTGGTTTAGTGGTGACACAGCTGTAGTTAGTTGAACTTTATTTATTTGTATAGTGCCTTTCCAAACGTAACGTTACAAGGTGCTTCACAGACATACAAAACAATTATAAAAACGGCAACAACAGAACAACAACAACAAACTAAAAAAAAAAAACGTAACTAAGAAAACATTTGATGTACAGGTGTGTTTTTAAGAAGACACTGATTCAGCTTGTCTGATAGTTAAAGGAAGGTCATTCCAGAGCGATGGTGTGCGGCCGCAAGAAGGGCCAAGTCAGCAGAGCGTAGCCTGCGGACCGGCCTGTAAGGTTTTAGCAGATCGGAGATGTGACAGGGGGATATAATAGTCCACGCAAGGCTTTAAAAGTAAACTATAAAACCTTAAAATTAACACGGTAGCTCATAGGGAGCCAGTGTAGTGTTGACAAGATTGGTGTTTTATGCTCACATCTTCGAGTATTATTAACCCTGCAGCCAAATTTTGCACCATTTGAAGTCTAGAAAAAAAAAATTGCTCATACCCGAGCATACCGAATTACAGTAGTCTAGACGTGAGGTTATAAAAGCTTGTATAACAGTTTCTAGGTTGGCATATGACAAAAAGGATTTTATTTTATTAATGTTTTTGATCTGGTGGTAGCAGTTAGTAGCAGTAGTAGTGTTTCACATCATTTTAAATATAAGCACTTTTGTTCTGAGATTTCTTTCAAATGTCGGGGCCGAACCGGTCCGAAATGCGACACGCAACGGCGTTCCGAGAGACATGACCCAGCCAGGCAGATGTAAATGTAACGTATTGACCAGATACCATTTTATTATTAACACACACAAGAGAGTAAATACAGACAGAGGGAGGCTCTCTGCTGTAGGCTGAACTCTTTATCCACATGTGAGAATTAGGAGGAGGAGGTTTTACGCATTACGCACGAGACAGCATGGTTTCTCCTATTGATTTGCATTGAGCTTTCACCTTGTTTAGGCCAACAGTAATGTTTTCGGGGGTTTGTGATATAATGTAGTCTAGAATTAAACGCCAGTGAGATTATTACAATCAGCACAATGCAGCAGCAGCTGAACGTCCTTTTTTCCTCTCTCTCTCTTTGCTCGCAGCGCAGCGTGTGGACACTGAGACAATCACACACCAGATATTATATTAACATTTGCAACAACAACAAAAACAAATTGTACAACACACAGTAGAACGAGTCTTCGTGGTTTACACATAATGATTGACAGGGCCGAGTTCCAAGGGGTATGTGTCTCCCTATGTGTATTCTGTCCGAGTGACTTTGGTAAAACACGAAGGTCCGGTCCGTTCTGTTTTTTACGGGTGCAGAACCCCGTGAAGACCTCTAATCTTCACTATTGTCATGTCCGGCAGGCCATTGATAAGTGAGTTAATGGGAAAGTTCCCGTCTCTAGGCCTTGGACACGACGAGAACGGTAGGCGTGGTCCGTCGCAGTTGCAACAGAAGCCCAACATAGTTCATAAAGCAGGCGACGCCGACGGGATCCACCTCTTCCACTGGCGTCTCTGGTTTCCATGGTGACGCTCCTCTACAGCGTAGCTCTCGTCCACGTTGTTAACACGACGCCAAAAGCTGCGTTCTGCCGTCAGAGGAGAGGGTCGGACGGACACGAGGATTATATATCGAGTCGTTAGTTAGCTAGTTAGCTAGTTTATTTGTCTGGGTCAGGTTTCTCACAACATATGTACAGAATGAATCCCATTACAATTAATTACAATTGCCCGAAAAGGTATGGGCTGAAGGCGAAGCTTATTACGCCCACCCTATAGAAAATAAATTATCCCATGGGAGAAAATACAAATAATATATAAATTACTAAGGTGAATGAAAGTAACAAAGAGATTACTAACGTCGTAGGTTGCACGTTCTACCAATCTTAAATAGCCTAATGACATAGAAAAATGTTGAAAACGGGTGGAATTTAAACCTCCTTTAAACATGTATTTTCCCCACAGCCCTACTCTCCAGCCAGAAGCAGAGAAGCATCATCATGTCTCAGCTGCAGTTCCAGTGTCCTCCACAGGGTGGCAGCCACGCCCCCACCTCCATGCCCAGTACGGGGGCAGCCAGTGCCAACGGTTCCCCCCAGAACGCCCTGCCCCTGGCTGGGCAGCAGCAGCAGCCCGGGTACAGCCTGCCCTGTCCCACGGGGCCGGGCGTAGGGGCACCCCAGCCCGGGTACAACAGCAGCATCCCCTGTAGTGCCCCGGGGCCGGGCGTAGGGGCACCCCAGCCCGGATACAGCATCCCCTGTGCCCAGGGGGGCACCCTGCCCTCGGAGAGCGCCAGCCACCCTGTCAGGAGCTCCGCCCTACCCTCGGGATCTGCCACGCCCTTCACCCCTCCTCCCAACACCACCACAGGTGTGTATAAGGCTTCACAATTAATTGAAATCGAATCAAAATCGAGGTTTCAGAATTTGGACAATGTAAAAAAATGAAAATCTAAAATCATGGTTTCCCATTTCCTAGCACATTTACGGTAGAACTGTGTCACACTGACTCACGTCCTAACTTACCCTAAAAAGTGTTCTGTTAAATCAGAAGAGAAAAATGCAATGTGTTTATTATAAGAAAAGGTAGTCCAAGACTCCAATAGGAGAAAAGACCTAAAAGATTCCTACTTAAAAGAAAGACAAGTGAGGTTTTTGCACTTTATCCATCATCTTTGTTCAATAACAACCACCCTATTCTCTATTGTAGGGAGAATCAAATAAAAACCTGCCTTTGTTATATAAAAAAAAAAAGAACTCGAAAACGAAATTGAGGTTTCAAAGAAAAACATCAAGGTTTTATTTTTAGGCAAAATCGTGAAGCCCTAGGTGTGTATGTGCAACGGGATAAAGCAGTGGTTGTTGTTGTGGTAGTGATATTCAGGGAGGTGACATGTTGTGCAACTAGCACAAGCAAAGGCATTACCCATATGTGCATTCCTTCAGTAATACCAGGCATTAAATATATTTCTAGATCAGTGAGTTCCAGGTGGTCCCCAGGCTAAATGATGGAAAGTTGGTTAACCAGATGTAACTCTTTGAGAGTAAAAATGAAACCAAATGGACCCTTGCGGGTCCATTTGGTTTCATTTTTACACTCTCAAGATTTAAAATATTCATCATGTGAATTATCCCAAGTCTACACAACTAGAGAATGTAGAAGATTAATGGTCATTTTGATCTGTATGTTTGACTGTTTTGTTTGGCCAAAACCAGCCTGGAATTGTTGGACAAAAGCAAGAGAAATCTTTAGTTTTTGGGTCTGTGGGACTAAAATGTCCTCAAATGGTGGTCCGCGGCTCAAATGATGAGTGAATAGTGGGCGCTGGGGTCAAAAAGATTGAAAGCCACTGTTCTAGATGAAAGTGTAAACAGTCATTTAGATATCTCAGTCAGTTAGGAGGCTAGCGGCAAAAAATGTTAACATTCGTTATAAATGAACATCTGCTCACAGGGAGATGCAATGGAATAATATGTACAACAGTAGTGTCATCTTTGAGGGTATTTTGGTCCCAGGTGTTGATAGAATGAGTCCAGAACTCCTCAGTCTCCACGGAAAACAAAAAGCTTCAAAGCAGAGTTACAGGAACATCAGTCCTTGTGATGCTGATGTTGACACAGAAGATGACAGGCGACAGAGGAGTGTTTCTGGAGCTGAGCCTAGACTTCTGAAACGATGCGTTTAGCTGGGATATATTGTTATTTCTGTTCCTTTGCTGTTATTATTATTCCCATGAGCAGCACCGTTTACAATACAGGAATTTATCAGATGCTGCTAATGCAGAGTGACTTAACCCTTTGTGGGTGATTAACCCTTTTTGGTGTTAGCAGATCTACAAGCTCATATCGCGCCACCGAGTTATGAGCTTGTAGTTCTGCTATTTTTGAAAAATTGTGAAAATGTGGTGCAAATCTTTGAATAGATTATTTCGGAAGCGAACATTTTTAACTCAAATCTTTGCTTCTGGGACCCCTAGAACAACATGTTTTTAGATGAGGTTCTGCAGCTAAATAATAGTGGGCATATTTACTGAAATATGTTAAGCATCACTGACACAGAAAGAGATTTTTCCAGAAAAACTAGAACCTTGCGCCAGGGACTAAATTTAGTGTCACAAACTAGAATTTAGTGTCATGGACTAGAATCTAGTGTCAGAAACTGGAATCTAACTTCAGAAACTACAATCTACTGAGAGGAACTAGAATCTACCATGGGGGACTAGAATCTAGCGTCAGAAACTAGAATCTAGCGCTGTGAACTAGAATCTAGCATTGTGAACTAGAATCTGATCAGGACACAATGGGTTAAAGGTAATATAGGCATCTTTTTAGCCAAAAATCTAAATAAATATATAGCTATATATTTTGGCCTTTCCCTCTCTATCTTTGCTTCTACTTTGATGCTGCAGCTGTTTCCCTGCAGACAGACACTTGCTTCGTCCTGCAGACGGACAAAAACTTTGTTGTTGTCAACAAATCATGAAAACAAAACATTTGTCAGGCTCCGGGAAGGAAGTGCTAATGTGTGATGGGGAGGGGGTTGTGTGGGGCGTGAGGCAGCGTTTTATCCAATCACAGCACAGCAGTCTCCATCATATTCATAATGAGCCAATAGAGTGGAGGTGAGGTGGAGTTAGATTCTGGGTTTAAACAAATCTGTTTACAAACAGTGATTGATAAAGTTGCCTCTATTATCTTTAAGCAAGAAGAAATGGATGATAACGCATCATGTAGGATACATAAAAATCATCATGAATCATACATAAACTAAGAACTGTGTAATATCTACAGTATACACTGTAATAATGTTTTGTCGTTGTTTGTATTCCAGTGTCTAACATGGCAAACCCTAAAGAGAAGACCCCCATGTGTTTGGTGAATGAGTTAGCCCGTTTCAACAAGATCCAACCAGAGTACAAGCTGCTGTCTGAGGAAGGACCCGCCCACTCCAAGGTAAGCCCCGCCCACTCCAAGGTAAGCCCCACCCACTCCAAGGTAAGCCCCACCCACTCCAAGGTAAGACCCACCCACTCCAAAGTAAGACCCGCCCAGAGCCTTATAGTGGGAGAGTTGCGATATTGAGGGTTCAGAAACCAGAGTGGAGCACATGACTATACAGAGCCTCTCTTGTGTCCTAACTGCACAGTTATTAAATCTGGATTAAATACCTGAGTCCAGCGCATTTCTACATACTGCTACTGCTACATTGGACTCAGCTGCGTCTCACGAGACACCCTGTATCGCAAGACTGTCAAAGTTTGCCCATTGCCCGCCTTTAAAACGTACTGTGAGTGTAGCTAGCCTCGGTCTAGGCTTACTACTACTGCACTAGCATGTCTGTTGCTGTATGTTGTTGCTAGTGGTTTCAACTCAAAGAGTTACATCTGGTTGACCAGGTCTCCATCATTTAGCCCCGGGGATCACCTGGAACCCTCTCGAGGACCACTGGTTATGAAGACCCTCTAATGCATACCTGGGCATTATGCGGCCCGGGGGCCAAATCAGGCCCGTGAATGAATTATCTTTGGCCCGCGGGATGATATTGAATTAGTATTAGAACTGGCCCATGATAAGAAATGAATGCAACTAATTGTTTTACTTCCTCAACTCAGTATCATTTACTTTCTCAATTAACTATGAAAGCATCACTTGGCGAGAATCATAGCAAAAATAGCAGGTGTCCACTCTGTGGCGCGCTATGAGACGTGAACACCTGCTATTTTTCATTAAAACAGTTTTTAATGCAGGCAGTTTGATCTTTACAATTATGTTGCCATTAAGAGACATTGATTTTTGAAGGGAAATTACTTTTTTTGCTGTTTGACAGGGACGTCATCGTAAACTGGTGTTGAAACACAGACCGGTATCTCCAGCCCTCGACTTGTACCAATTTTTCTATTTTGGCCCACTCTGTATTTGGGTTTGACACCCCTGTTCTAATGTGTTGTTGTGGTACTGTGTTCAGATCTTCTCAGTGCGTCTGACCCTCGGGGAGCAGCACTGGGAGGCTGATGGAACCAGCATCAAGAAGGCTCAGCATACTGCTGCTAGTTCTGCTCTGAAAGAGACCACACTGCCTAAACCTACCCTGAGGACCCCTAGAAATACAGGTAATATACCCTAACATACCCTAACCCACCCTGAGGACCCCTAGAAATACAGGTAATATACCCTAAACCCAGCATACTGCTGCTAGTTCTGCTCTGAAAGAGACCACACTGCCTAAACCCACCCTGAGGACCCCCAGGAACACAGGTAATATACCACCCTGAGGACCCCTAGAAATACAGGCAATATGGTAAATGGTGCATTTATATAGCGCCTTTATCCAAGGCGCTTTACATAGCTTGTGCATCACATTCACACACACATTCATACACTGATGGCAGTGGAAACCATGCAAGGTACCTACTAGCACATCAGGAGCAATTAGGGGTTCAGTGTCTTGCTCAAGGACACTTCAACACTAACTCTGCGGGAGCCTGGGATCGAACCGGCAACCTTGCGGTTACCATCCGGCAGAGTTTCCCCCAGCGCTTTCTTGTTAAGGCGGCCGCCTTGACTAAACCCCGCCCCCGCCTTGACTACGTTCCAATAAAATCCACATTTTACCCGGCTCCCTGGACAATACCAGACGTGCATTATTATTCCCTGCATCATACACTGCTCATATGTCAAACCATTCCCTCAAACAGCCTGTGACCAGCATAGTGCTACTTGCCCTCAGATCAGGGGTCGGCAACCCAAGATGTTGAAAGAGCCATTTTCGACCCAAAATTAAATTCAAAATCTGTCTGGAGCCGCATTTTATTATTATTTTTTTCCTGAGAGTGTGCAAATGTGAACCAAATGGACCCGCCAGGGTCCATTTGGTTCACATTTGCAGGACCTTTGCAGGACCTTTGAGGACCTTTGAAATCATTAACATGGTGAAACACAACCTTTCTTCAGAAATGGAGTTTCCAAAAAATAAAATAAAGGAGTTTTACAAACTCCATTTCTAGTCCACACAACATCTCTAAGGTATATTAATGACATAGTAAACTGAGTAAACCTTTGAAAATGGGTGGTTCAGATTGAAAGCTCCACCTCTGATAACTGCTGGGCTTTTTTGACATGGCCAAGTGCTACTTTAACTGGCAACTGTCAGACAGCGCAGCACGTTTTGGGTGACTGAAATATTATTTTGGTGTGGATCACACCAGTGTGTGTATGTAATAATGCTACATCCAGGGAGCCACAAGGGCTGTGTTCTGGAGCCGCATGCGGCTCCTGAGCCGCAGGTTGCTGACCCCTGCCTCAGATCATGGCCATGATCTGAGGGCAAGTACAGCATAACCCAAATATTGTTAACTCTTTACCATGACTTTTGGAGTGATTTGATTATTCTGTTGTCTGCTTATCACTCCAAAAGTCGTTTTAGTTTTATTAACCCATTCAGGCTGGGAATCCATGTTTGGATTCTGTACAGTATGTACAATATTCAAACATACAATCGGTTTAAATACCAGCTTCTTCTGTCTACATGATGAAGTGCCATTGGGCAAGACACTCTCACTCTCCTCTCCTACAGACTCTATGACTGACTAATGAAGCATTATAACATGTTATTCCTCTCCTACAGACTCTATGACTGACTAATGAAGCATTATAACATGTTATTCCTCTCCTACAGACTCTATGACTGACTAATGAAGCATTATGACATGTTATTCTCCTCTACAGACTGTATGAAGCATTATAACATGTTATTCCTCTCTACAGACTGTATGGCTCACACCATGGAACTGAATGCTCTGTGTATGAAGCATTATAACATGTTATTCTTCTCCTACAGACTGTATGACTAATGAAGCATTATAACATGTTATTCCTCTCCTCTACAGACTGTATGACTCACACCATGGAACTGAATGCTCTGTGTATGAAGCATTATAACATGTTGTTATTCCTCTCCTCTACAGACTGCATGACTCACACCATGGAACTGAATGCTCTGCGTATGAAGCATTATAACATGTTATTCCTCTCTACAGACTGTATGACTCACACCATGGAACTGAACGCTCTGTGTATGAAGCATTATAACCTGTTATTCCTCTCCTCTACAGACTGTATGACTCACACCATGGAACTGAATGCTCTGTGTATGAAGCATTATAACATGTTATTCCTAATGAAGCATTATAACCTGTTATTCCTATCCTCTACAGACTGTATGAAGCATTATAACATGTTATTCCTCTCCTACAGACTGTATGACTCACACCATGGAACTGAATGCTCTGTGTATGAAGCATTATAACCTGTTATTCCTCTCCTCTACAGACTGTATGACTCACACCATGGAACTGAATGCTCTGTGTATGAAGCATTATAACATGTTATTCCTAATGAAGCATTATAACCTGTTATTCCTATCCTCTACAGACTGTATGAAGCATTATAACATGTTATTCCTCTCCTACAGACTCTATGACTCACACCATGGAACTGAACGCTCTGTGTATGAAGCATTATAACCTGTTATTCCTCTCCTCCACAGACTGTATGACTCACACCATGGAACTGAATGCTCTGTGTATGAAGCATTATAACATGTTCTCCTCTACAGACTGTATGACTAATGAAGCATTATAACCTGTTATTCTCCTCTACAGACTGTATGAAGCATTATAACATGTTATTCCTCTCTACAGACTGTATGACTCACACCATGGAACTGAATGCTCTGTGTATGAAGCATTATAACCTGTTATTCCTCTCCTACAGACTGCATGACTCACACCATGGAACTGAATGCTCTGTGTATGAAGCATTATAACATGTTATTCCTCTCTACAGACTGTATGAAGCATTATAACATGTTATTCCTCTCTACAGACTGTATGAAGCATTATAACATGTTATTCTCCTCTACAGACTGTATGACTCACACCATGGAACTGAATGCTCTGTGTATGAAGCATTATAACATGTTATTCCTCTCCATACAGACTGTATGACTCACACCATGGAACTGAATGCTCTGTGTATGAAGCATTATAACCTGTTATTCTCCTCTACAGACTGCATGACTCACACCATGGAACTGAATGCTCTGTGTATGAAGCATTATAACATGTTATTCCTCTCCATACAGACTGTATGACTAATGAAGCATTATAACATGTTATTCCTCTCCTCCACAGACTGTATGACTCACACCATGGAACTGAATGCTCTGTGTATGAAGCATTATAACATGTTATTCCTCTCTACAGACTGTATGAAGCATTATAACATGTTATTCTCCTCTACAGACTGTATGACTCACACCATGGAACTGAATGCTCTGTGTATGAAGCATTATAACCTGTTATTCTCCTCTACAGACTGCATGACTCACACCATGGAACTGAATGCTCTGTGTATGAAGCATTATAACATGTTATTCCTCTCCTACAGACTGTATGACTCACACCATGGAACTGAATGCTCTGTGTATGAAGCATTATAACCTGTTATTCTCCTCTACAGACTGCATGACTCACACCATGGAACTGAATGCTCTGTGTATGAAGCATTATAACATGTTATTCCTCTCCATACAGACTGTATGACTCACACCATGGAACTGAATGCTCTGTGTATGAAGCATTATAACATGTTATTCTCCTCTACAGACTGTATGACTCACACCATGGAACTGAATGCTCTGTGTATGAAGCATTATAACATGTTATTCCTCTCCTCTACAGACTGTATGACTCACACCATGGAACTGAATGCTCTGTGTATGAAGCATTATAACATGTTATTCCTCTCCATACAGACTGTATGACTCACACCATGGAACTGAATGCTCTGTGTATGAAGCATTATAACCTGTTATTCCTCTCCTCTACAGACTGTATGACTCACACCATGGAACTGAATGCTCTGTGTATGAAGCATTATAACATGTTATTCCTAATGAAGCATTATAACCTGTTATTCCTCTCTACAGACTGTATGACTCACACCATGGAACTGAATGCTCTGTGTATGAAGCTTGGGAAGAAGCCTGTGTACAAGCCTGTAGATCCATATATGGGGATGAGACCGCCCAACTTCAACTACAACGTCAGACCACCTGGACCCTACCAGAGGTCCATGCAACAGTAAGTCAGTCTTGAAAATCCTTAGTTTTGGGTCCGAGAGGTTAAACTCAGCATCATGAGTCTATCAGTGGTGGTCTGTGGCAAAAATAGTGTGCCCTGGTATGAAGATGGTTGAAAACCCCTGCTCTATTGGCCTTCAGACTGGGGACTGATCTAAGTACCAAAGTCCCACAGATCAGAACTCCCATTAGTCCTAACTCCGAACATGCGCTGGAAATCCACTATCAGCTGCAACGTGCTTGATGTGGTTATGGTGAGGATGAAATCCACTATCAGCTGCAACGTGCTTGATGTGGTTATGGTGAGGATGAAATCCACTATCAGCTGCGACCTGCTTGATGTGGTTATGGTGAGGATGAAATCCACTATCAGCTGCGACCTGCTTGATGTGGTTATGGTGAGGATGAAATCCACTATCAGCTGCGACCTGCTTGATGTGGTTATGGTGAGGATGAAATCCACTATCAGCTGCAACGTGCTTGATGTGGTTATGGTGAGGATGAAATCCACTATCAGCTGCGACCTGCTTGATGTGGTTATGGTGAGGATGAGGGTTAGAGAAGGGTTTAGGCATGTTTGTAGCAAAACCCTACCCTTCTCCAACCGGAACCCTAAGAGCCTAAATCCCTGACGCTCAACCACCTCACAGACCGTCAGGTCTGTGAGGTGGTTGAGAGACAAATGGCAGATGATTAGGCAGGCACATGGTAGGTCAATTGCAAGGAGGTTTATTAAACTGGGGAATTAAATTGGAGAAAATACTGTAGCTACATTTGCGAATGAACAAGGAACTGAAAACACAAGGGCAAATATATAGACTAGGACTAACTAGATACAGGTGAACAACTAACTAAAATCAGCTCAGGGATTGGCTGAGGAACTAAGAGAACACAGGTGGAAACACTGACAATCACAGGACTAGTTAGACAAGACAGGTATACAGAACTACAGGGGGAGACAGGAAGGCACAACATACTACTACAAAATAAAGGTACACAAAGCAAGAACAACACCAACTGGAAAAAGAAACAAAATGCAACAAAAACACAAGGAAAACAGTAGGTAAAACACTAAAAATACAAATGGCCAAAACAGGGAACGTCCAGACTTTGGAATGAGCTACCACTTGCCCTCAGACTTGCTAGCTCAGTGGAATCTTTTAAATCATTCTTGAAAACATATCTGTTCATTAAAGCATATCCTTGCTGTTTTCCTTCACTGTCTGTCAATTGCTGTTCCATAAAGCACTTTGTAAACATTGTTTTCGCAAAGTGCTGTATAAATAACGTTTATTAGTACAATACAACCCAGGCCTGTCACGAACTGTGACAATATAGTGCATGTCATTGTGTATTTAAGTGAATGTTTGAAGATTTTTGTAAACCATGTTTTTCTGTTCTATGAACCCTATGGAACATAAAAAAAGTGGTTTACATTTTTTATTTTTGCCCAGAAAATATTTACCCATAACATCCCATATAATGTAATAATCAAAAATATAATAATTCTTTAAGAAGCACATGTGACATGTCAAACTCATGCTTCTGAATTCATCCCAAGCATTAGTTTTGCCCAAATGTGCTGACCTCATCACATTTTCCATTTTTTTTCCATTCCGATTTTAACCCAAGGAATGTTTTTTGGGCAAAACTAATGATTGGGATGGATTCAGAAGCATGAAAAACCCCTAGTTTGACATGTCACATGTGCTTCTTAAAGTATGATTATATTTTTATATGATTATTACATTATATGGGATGTTATGGGTAAATATTTTATGGGCAAAGATAAAAAATGTAAACCACTTTTTTCATGTTCCATAGGGTTCATAGAACAGAAAAAACATGGTTTACAAAAATCTTCACGAAACATTCACTAAACTAGATTCTGCTACATAACTACATACACTAATATGTTGATAGCGATGGACTGTTATTCTTGTCTAGTGACTGTCTGTGTCAGATGATGACTGGTGTCCTGTGTGTTTCTTCAGGTATTACTACCCGTTCCCCCCGGTGGGTCCCATGCTGTACCACATAGAGCTGTCCATCGGGGGGCAGCAGTTCCACGGGAAGGGACGCACCCGGCAGCTAGCCAAACACGACGCGGCTGCCCGCGCCCTCAAACTGCTGCAGAAAGAACCCATCACCGAACAGCTGCCAGCGGTGAGAGACACACACACACACACACACACACACACACACACACACACACACACACACACACACACACACACACACACACACACACACATCTGACTCATTATGATTAGATGACAAATGAACTGGTCCTAAATCCTAATTCATGTTTTTTTATGTTGTTGTTGTTTTCCAGATGAACGGCGATCCAGAAGAAGAGGAGGAGAACCTCAACAAGTCAGAGATCAGCCAAGTGTTTGAGATCTCACTGAAGAGGAACCTGCCTGTCAACTTTGAGGTTGGTACAGTATACAGTAAATTAAAGTGTATATAAGCATTGTCATGTTTTCCATCTTTTTCTTCTTTATCTTTATTAGATCTTTATTAGATCACATTCTGAAAATTTCTAGGGCCCAATATTCGTAACATGCGTTGTCCCTCACGCGGCCCGCAGCCTGCAATGAATTCCCTTATTGGTGTTTTCGTCACCTTTCCTCTTCCCTTAGCCACTATTCTTTATGCTGACACAGTTATTTGTGACTGGAGTCATAGGCATGTTTGTCACGCAGTCCCTTAAGATGCTAATTTTGTCAAATAGATTTGGGAACTACATAACGGGATTTCAAAGCATCCACTAAGCTATATGAGAAGGCAGAGCCACGTGCGTCTGTGTGCAATGGAGATGTCCAAATTGAACAGCTGCTGTGTCAGTTCACTTCATGTCCTTATTAACACATCGACTGCGGGCGCATCTTCGTTGTTTTCTCCCCATTGCCACGGCTCAAACCAGTGAAATCGGTAAAAAAAAACCTTATTTTGAAGCCCCAGATCGCCTAAACAGGAGGGGGGTGCCGTCATGCTTATTTCTGGTGTCTTGACTAACCTGTCCTCTGACGATCTGAGCAAAAAGTTCCGGGTCAAAAATCAGGAAGTGACGTCTAGCCCTAGTTGATTTACCCGTGCGCAAACGACAACCAGCCCTGGAATCCGAGGAGAGCCTTTTGAATGCATTGGATTGAATGGGTGCAAATGGGACAAACAAAACAAGTTGTCGCAGCAATTCTGTTCCAAATGAAAGTCAGCAACAGGATCATTATCAGACGATGCGCTCGGACTAATAGTTGGATTAAAGAATGAAATCTACATTTCGCTGTGATACGCGCCGTCGTCGTGACCGGTGTGCGTAATCTAACGGGAAATCAACGAGCACTGCGAGAACGGCAGGAAAAATGTTAATTGATTGTCCTATAAACATCTGTAGATTGTCTGCTGTCGGTCACTTCCTTGTGTTCATTGCGTTTAGGTAACCTATATATAATATAGGTAGACATTAATTAACTTGTGAGTTGTGACACATTGCTGCTGCTGATTGATGTTTGAATGTCAGAATTGACCAATCGGTCAAAAAGTGTTTTTGATGAGAATTTCCTGACTTTATAACGTTTCGTAGACTTGGGATAAATGCACGCCCCATAGAGTAAAAAAAACATTGAGGTTTGGTGATCGTATAGCATGTTGAATGAAATGATCGAGAACTGACCGAGTTGTAATCGTTTGAAAATACGTGTTTTGCACACATGGAGAGAGAGCAAACAAGCCAGCAGTAAGTCTGCAGGCTTAGGAGTGAAGCTTCACTGTAGGCATAACATGAATAGATATGGGATGAATTAAAGGCAATGGCAAGAAGCAACACGGATTGGATGAAAGCCAACCACTATGCATAATGTAATGGGTCTAGGACAGGGGTGGGCAATTATTTTTCCCAAGGGGCCACATGAGGTACATAAAATATTGTGGAGGGCCAAGACTAAAGGCTGAACTAAAGTCTGTGTAGTATTAATTTAATTTCAAGACTGAAAGTAAGACCAACCTTTGATATCGGGGCCCTCTACTCAGTATTTGAGCCACAGACGACCAGACGCCAAAACTAAAGATTTGTTTTGTTTTTGTTCACAATACCAGGCTGGATTTGGGAAACAAAACAGGCAAACATAGATAAAAAAATGACCGTTCTTTTACATTATCTGTGCATATTTCAGGCAATTCAGATGATGAATATTTTAATAGTTTTCCTGCCGTCCACGCGTGCTCGTGGATTTCCCGTTAGAACCCCACCGCCGAACACGCGGACGGCTCGTATCACGCGGAAATGTAGATTTCATTCTTTAATCCAACTATTAGTCCGTGCGCATCGTCTGATGATCATCCCGTTGCTGACTTTCATTTGGGACAGAATTGGGGACAACTTTTTTTTTCCCGTCCCATTGACATTCATTCAATCCAATGCATTCAAACGGCTCTCCTCCGGTTTGCCCCCTCAATGTCGCTGGCGCATGGGTTAAGCAGCCAGGGCTACACAGCTCTTCCTGACTTGTGAGCCGGATGTTTTTGGGTAGATCGCCAGATGATCGATTAGCAGGGGTGGACTGGGAGCTCAAAACGTACCGGGCAATATTGTCTCAGAGCGGCCCTCAGAGCGGCCCTCTGAATCTTTGTGGGGGCTCCGGGGCCTGAGCCCCCATGAGAATTTAAGACATAAGGGGCTCTGGGGCTCGGGCTAACTAAAATTAGTTAGTTAGTTTTAGTTAACTATAAAAACCCTGCAATAGGCAGTCTCATTTGAAGAGGACAGAGGGCCGCCAGCACTGATTCGTGGGCCGGTTTTGTGCAGATTTTTTTTTTCTTTAAATTAAAACACGACATTAACGGCCCCCGGGGGGGTCGGCCCACCGGGAAAATGCCCTGTATGCCAGACTGTCAGTCCACCCCTGATCGATTAGGCAAGACAACAGACACAGCATAACAGAAACAGCACATCCTGTTTAGGAGATCTGAGCTTCAAAATAAGGGCTTTTTTACCGATCGAACTGGTTTGAGCCGCGGCAGTGGAGAGGAAACAAAGAAGATCCGATCGCGCTCAATGAGTTAACTCTTGAGAGTGTAAACATGAAACCAAATGGACCCGCAAGGGTCCATTTGGTTTCATTTTTACATTCTCAAAGAGTTACATCTGGTTAGCCAACTTTCCATATTTAACTGGAACTCTCTCAAGGACCACTGGTGGTCCCCAGGCCGGTCAGAGTCAGCCAAAGGGTCGCATTTGGCCCCCGGGCCGCATAATGCCCAGGTATGGTCTAGGAGGTGTTTAAGGGAAATAGGATGGTAACGGAAATATCAACTTTAGAATATGATGACCATCATGGTGACTGTTCCCCTCAGGTGCTGAAGGAGGCCGGTCCCCCTCACATGAAGAGCTTCGTGGTGCGTGTGACGGTGGGAGAGTTCTCCGGCGAGGGCGAGGGAAAGAGCAAGAAGATCGCCAAGAAGCTGGCGGCCACGGCGGTGCTGGAGGAGCTGAGGAAGCTTCCACACATACCCACCGTGGAGAAGATGCTCCCACGCATGAAGAAGAAAAACAAGTCCATCATCAAGGTACGGATGGTGACTAGTCTTGGGCAATATAGAGATGCGCAGTGACGTCACCGCCCGGTTCCGGAAGTCTTTTCCCCATTCATTTTTCTCATAGACTTTTCGAAAATAATTTATATCAAGACGATTACGCCGCGGCCAAAGCCAACTCAGGTCGTGACAAATCATGACAACAAACACAATATCGTCATATAATATATAATTGGGAAGAAGTAGAAAACGGCATGATACAAGACTTTTTGTTTCGTTTTTCATCTTAGAAATTATTTTATTGTCCCAAAAGTTTGTGTGTGTCATCATGATTCGTCACGACTCGAGTTGGCTTTGTCCGCGGCGTAATCGTCTTGATATAAATTATTTTCGAAAAGTCTATGAGAAAAATGAATTGGGAAAAGACTTCCGGAACAGGGGTGGTGACGTCACTGCGCATCTCTATACCAGTATTACCGTTTATCTCGATATTGGAAAGCAATAACGAGTAATATCGTTGGGTCTATAAAAAATATCGAATACAAAAAAGGACAGTTATTCATTTTAAATGTTTTTTATTTGAATCTCCTCCTTTTAATGAACATTCCATTTTTTTTATTCCCCTAAGTAAACAAAGTAAACAAATGTGCTAGGAAAGGGGAAACAATGATTTTCATCTTTTTTGCATTGTCCATCTGAAAAATTTATTTGGATTCATTGTGAAGCTCTACTCTGAGCCACACATATAAAAGTCTCTTTTAAAACATCTACGTCTATGAATGTTTTCTCCTGGAAATATATGTAGAGGACACAGTGGAGTATACTAAAAATACTGGTACTTTTCTTCTGGTTAAAACAAAAAAAAGATGAATAAAAACCAAGAGGTGCATTTTAGACATGTAATGTTTGTGTCCACTAAGTAAAGTACCGTAATTTCTGGACTACAGTATAAGCTGCACCAGACAACAAGCTTCATGTTAGAGCAGTGGTTTTCAACTTTTTTGATCCCAGGACCCACTATTTATTCAGTATTTGAGCTACACACCACCATTTGACAACATTTTCACCCCACAGAACCCAAAACTAAAAGTTTCTTTTGATTTTGTCCACAATTCCAGGATGGATTTTCGCAAACAAAACAGGCAAAATATAGAGATCAAAATGACCATGACTTATTAATTAAAGGTAGGGTAAGTGATTTGAAATTCATCGTGTAGTACCAGCCTGGTGCACTAGGGGAGCCCAACAGTAGCTACACTATGTGAACCTGCTGCTCGATCCTGATTGGAGGAGAATTCGCCACCACCTGGGGAACTTTTATTAGCTCCTCTGCTAACGTGGGAGAGGGGGAAACTCCATATATGGTTTCCACACCTTATAATAGAGCATTTTAACAGAAAAAAATATTTTTTGGGTGATATCTGACAAAAGTGAAATCACTTCCCCTACCTTTAAGTGGTGCTAATTTAGATGGTGAATATCATAACTCTTGAGAGTGTAAACATGAAACCAAATGGACCCGCAAGGGTCCATTTGGTTTCATTTTTACGCTCTCAAAGAGTTACATCTGGTTAACCAACTTTCCATCATTTAGTCTGCGGAGCCCACCTGTAAAAATCCATAGATTGGCCGCACCGTTGTATAAGCCGCAGGGTCAAAAGCATGTGAAAAAAGTAGCGGCTTATAGTCCGGAAATTACGGTAAGCATTTCCAGAGCCATTGCTATGTGTGAGTTGTGTCTGTGCTGTTCCCCTGTCTGTCCTCCTCCAGCTGCAGACCAGTCCAGAGTACGGACAGGGGATGAACCCTATCAGCCGTCTGGCTCAGATCCAACAGGCCAAGAAGGAGAAGGAACCAGAATACTGTATGGTGACAGAGAGAGGTCTGCCGCGCCGTAGGGAGTTCGTTATGCAGGTAATTAATACTGTATGGTTACAGAGAGAGGTCTGCCGCGACGCAGGGAGTTCGTTATGCAGGTAATTAATACAGAGAGAGGTCTGCCTCGACGCAGGGAGTTTGTTATGCAGGTAATTAATACAGAGAGAGGTCTGCCTCGACGCAGGGAGTTTGTTATGCAGGTAATTAATACAGAGAGAGGTCTGCCGCGCCCAGGGAGTTTGTTATGCAGGTAATTAATACAGAGAGAGGTCTGCCTCGACGCAGGGAGTTTGTTATGCAGGTAATTAATACAGAGAGAGGTCTGCCGCGCCCAGGGAGTTTGTTATGCAGGTAATTAATACAGAGAGAGGTCTGCCTCGACGCAGGGAGTTTGTTATGCAGGTAATTAATACAGAGAGAGGTCTGCCGCGCCCAGGGAGTTTGTTATGCAGGTAATTAATACAGAGAGAGGTCTGCCGCGTCGCAGGGAGTTCGTTATGCAGGTAATTAATACAGAGAGAGGTCTGCCGCGACGCAGGGAGTTCGTTATGCAGGTAATTAATACTGTATGGTGACAGAGAGAGGTCTGCCTCGACGCAGGGAGTTTGTTATGCAGGTAATTAATACTGTATGGTGACAGAGAGAGGTCTGCCTCGACGCAGGGAGTTTGTTATGCAGGTAATTAATACAGAGAGAGGTCTGCCTCGACGCAGGGAGTTTGTTATGCAGGTAATTAATACAGAGAGAGGTCTGCCGCGACGCAGGGAGTTCGTTATGCAGGTAATTAATACAGAGAGAGGTCTGCCTCGACGCAGGGAGTTTGTTATGCAGGTAATTAATACTGTATGGTGACAGAGAGAGGTCTGCCTCGACGCAGGGAGTTTGTTATGCAGGTAATTAATACTGTATGGTGACAGAGAGAGGTCTGCCTCGACGCAGGGAGTTCGTTATGCAGGTAATTAATACAGAGAGAGGTCTGCCTCGACGCAGGGAGTTTGTTATGCAGGTAATTAATACAGAGAGAGGTCTGCCTCGACGCAGGGAGTTCGTTATGCAGGTAATTAATACAGAGAGAGGTCTGCCTCGACGCAGGGAGTTCGTTATGCAGGTAATTAATACAGAGAGAGGTCTGCCTCGACGCAGGGAGTTTGTTATGCAGGTAATTAATACAGAGAGAGGTCTGCCTCGACGCAGGGAGTTTGTTATGCAGGTAATTAATACAGAGAGAGGTCTGCCTCGACGCAGGGAGTTTGTTATGCAGGTAATTAATACAGAGAGAGGTCTGCCTCGACGCAGGGAGTTTGTTATGCAGGTAAAAACTACCTCAGGGAGTTTGTTATGCAGGTAAAAACTACCTCAGGGAGTTCGTTATGCAGGTAAAAACTACCTCAGGGAGTTTGTTATGCAGGTAAAAACTACCTCAGGGAGTTTGTTATGCAGGTAAAAACTACCTCAGGGAGTTTGTTATGCAGGTAAAAACTACCTCAGGGAGTTTGTTATGCAGGTAATTAAAGGACAACTTTTCCAAACAAGGTTCATGTTTTAGGTTATTAGAGAAAATAAAAGATGGGTGTTAATTGTTTTACATTCCTTGCTTTCTTTAGTTTTAGGGATTTTAGCTATGGGAGGGGGCATTCAAGTGTGTAGATTGTGTAGTGGGGTGTGCTGCCTCCTTCCTTCGTGGCCAGTTATAATTTCCTGGGGTTTATTAGGATTGTAGTAGTAGGGCTGTAGTAGATAATTTGAGTTAGTTTTAGTTAGTATTGTGAACACACAATACTAGTTTATAACAGTTTCAGTTTAGTTATCGTTTTTTAAATTGACTTTTAGTTTTTATTATCTAGTTTTCTTCTTAGCTAGTTTTATCTAACTATTCCCTCCCTGCACTAGATGACAGTGTGCAGCTAGTTTTAACTATTGTCTCTCCACTAGGTAACAGTGTGCAGTCAGTGTTATCTATTGTCTCTCCACTAGGTAACAGTGTGCAGTCAGTGTGCGGAGGGCATGGGACCCAGTAAGAAGGTTGCTAAGAGGAACGCAGCAGAGAAGATGTTGGAGCTTCTGGGATATAAAGTGCCTCAGCCTCAGCCTCCCAAACCTGCCCTGAAAACAGACGAGAAGGTAAATCCTTGTTTTGCCCGCAAGTCTCATTTACGCCCAGATAATACAGGACAAAGTTACTTTAAGATTAAGCTACATAGGATCTATCCAAATACTGTTTTTCGACCAATGGTGAGAGGATTCCAGGTCATCCCCAGCCAAATGATGGACAGTTGGTAACCAAATGGACCCTTACAGATCTGTAACTCTTGAAGTATATTCAAATATCTGAATTACCTACTGGTATTTTTTTTAGAAAGTACACATATCGAAATTGTAGAATAATTGTTATTTTGACCAACATTTTGCCAGTTTATCTCTCCTAAATTGTGGACACAAACTTGAAAATATTTAGTTTAAGATCCAGGAGACTCAACATGAAATGGTGGTCTGTGGCTACAATGCAGAATAAATAGTTGGCTCTGGTATGAGAACTGTTGAAAACCACTGAACTACAACATTGCCAATGTGTGACAGATATAAACCAGCAGAGGGCAGTGTAACACATCTGTTGTGGCTCTGTCCACAGATACATATTAGCTGTTGGTCCAAGATGTTCGATTGGTTTTCTAAAGTGTCAAAAAAATATATATAAATATTGATCCACAATTAGCTGTATTTGGATGTTCAGAGATTACTTTAACATATACAGAATAAGAACAAAATGCATTGATGTTTGGAATGGTAGCAGCTAAGAAAATAAAATGGCTCAATAAGATTGTAAATATAAAAATGGAGGTGAAAATAGGTGATAATAATACATGAAGGGGAAAAGGACAGAATATGTGGCAGCTTCATATTATTGTTGTTATTATTATTATATAGATGTTTTTTTCTTCACGTCTTTGTGGTGTGATGTGTTAATCTTGTGTTATGGGAATGCTTTATTTACGTGTAAAAGCATCTGAAAAACAAATAAAAATATAATAATCATGAATCATGGGTGAAAAATGGGTTTCTAAATTGTGGCATAAAAAAGTAACATGAGTGAAATTCGCATCATCACAGTTATAAACCCATTTGGACCAGAGATCAATTCTGATTCTACAATGTCTTTTAAATCCTGACCAAAAAAAAACAAAACTCATTATTTCTATGTACAGTGGTCCTGTATTGTATATTTCATGCCAAGGACCCCGAATGACTAATCTACATGATACAAAATGTTGGCATGTAGGCCATGATACACCTAGCAATATTTTAATCGATATCAAAAAGCAACTTATCACTTTTCACTTTTCTATACAATACAACTCCTGGTTGTTTAGAAAAGTAGAAAGGTATTTTAATGAACCCATTTAGGCCGTTTTTGAAAAACTTTAAATATTTATATATCAGCATAAAAACAAATTGAATATTTGAATACTGTACATAGTGTACAGGATCCAAATATGGATTCCCGTCCTTAATGGGTTAAAAGACAGCAAACACAATGCCTTTATTTAAACCAATAAAGCAATAAAACAAATTATTGAATACTGTACAAAAGTGTACATACTGTACAGAATCCAAGAATGGATTCCCAGCCCGAATAAGTTAAAGTACATTTGCTCCAAACAATATGAATACTATGTAGCATGTTTCACAGCGTGTTGATTTGATCCACATTATGTGGTGAAAACATTGAACTTTGTGCAGAATGTGTCACTTTGCACGGTGCTATGATCTTGTAGATCTGCAGCCTTCTGCAGCAATGATATGTTGTCATAGATCATCCCCATGACATGTTCATTGTGTGTGTTATTACCATTGTCTCTGTAGGTTCCAATAAAGAAACCTGGAGATGGACGTAAAGTCACCTTCTTTGAGCCTGGCTCTGTGGAGGAGGCTGCCATGGGTGAGTACTGTTTACTTTATACAGGAAGGAAAAGTTGTCCAGGGTGTTTTTTAGAGAAAGGAGAAGAGTCTGGGATGTGTGGAGGGTTGTCCAGGGTGTTTTAAAGAAGGGAGAAGTCTCTGGGATGTGTGGAGCGCTGTCCAGGGTGTTTTAGAGAAGGGAGAAGAGTCTGGGATGTGTGGAGCGTTGTCCAGGGTGTTTTAGAGAAGGGAGAAGAGTCTGGGATGTGTGGAGCGTTGTCCAGGGTGTTTTAGAGAAGGGAGAAGAGTCTGGGATGTGTGGAGCGCTGTCCAGGGTGTTTTAGAGAAGGGAGAAGAGTCTGGGATGTGTGGAGCGTTGTCCAGGGTGTTTTAGAGAAGGGAGAAGAGTCTGGGATGTGTGGAGCGTTGTCCAGGGTGTTTTAGAGAAGGGAGAAGAGTCTGGGATGTGTGGAGTGTTGTCCAGGGTGTTTTAGAGAAGGGAGAAGAGTCTGGGATGTGTGGAGCGTTGTCCAGGGTGTTTTAGAGAAGGGAGAAGAGTCTGGGATGTGTGGAGCGTTGTCCAGGGTGTTTTAGAGAAGGGAGAAGAGTCTGGGATGTGTGGAGCGTTGTCCAGGGTGTTTTAGAGAAGGGAGAAGAGTCTGGGACGTGTGGAGCGTTGTCCAGGGTGTTTTAGAGAAGGGAGAAGAGTCTGGGACGTGTGGAGCGTTGTCCAGGGTGTTTTAGAGAAGGGAGAAGAGTCTGGGACGTGTGGAGCGTTGTCCAGGGTGTTTTAGAGAAGGGAGAAGAGTCTGGGACGTGTGGAGCGTTGTCCAGGGTGTTTTAGAGAAGGGAGAAGAGTCTGGGATGTGTGGAGCGTTGTCCAGGGTGTTTTAGAGAAGGGAGAAGAGTCTGGGATGTGTGGAGCGTTGTCCAGGGTGTTTTAGAGAAGGATAGAAGAGTCTGGGATGTGTGGAGCGTTGTCCAGGGTGTTTTAGAGAAGTGAGAAGAGTCTGGGACGTGTGGAGCGTTGTCCAGGGTGTTTTAGAGAAGGGAGAAGAGTCTGGGACGTGTGGAGCGTTGTCCAGGGTGTTTTAGAGAAGTGAGAAGAGTCTGGGACGTGTGGAGCGTTGTCCAGGGTGTTTTAGAGAAGGGAGAAGAGTCTGGGATGTGTGGAGCGTTGTCCAGGGTGTTTTAGAGAAGGGAGAAGAGTCTGGGACGTGTGGAGCGTTGTCCAGGGTGTTTTAGAGAAGGGAGAAGAGTCTGGGACGTGTGGAGCGTTGTCCAGGGTGTTTTAGAGAAGGGAGAAGAGTCTGGGATGTGTGGAGCGTTGTCCAGGGTGTTTTAGAGAAGGATAGAAGAGTCTGGGACGTGTGGAGCGTTGTCCAGGGTGTTTTAGAGAAGGGAGAAGAGTCTGGGACGTGTGGAGCGTTGTCCAGGGTGTTTTAGAGAAGGGAGAAGAGTCTGGGACGTGTGGAGCGTTGTCCAGGGTGTTTTAGAGAACTGAGAAGAGTCTGGGATGTGTGGAGCGTTGTCCAGGGTGTTTTAGAGAAGGATAGAAGAGTCTGGGACGTGTGGAGCGTTGTCCAGGGTGTTTTAGAGAACTGAGAAGAGTCTGGGACGTGTGGAGCGTTGTCCAGGGTGTTTTAGAGAAGGGAGAAGAGTCTGGGATGTGTGGAGCGTTGTCCAGGGTGTTTTAGAGAAGGGAGAAGAGTCTGGGACATGTGGAGCGTCATTCAGGGTGTTTTAGAGAAGGATAGGAGAGTTTGGGACGTGTAGAGTGTTGTACAGGTTTTTTTATTGAAGACAGAACAGTCTGCGGTGTGTGGAACTAAGTTACAAGAGTCTTGGATGTAAAGGGCGTTGTCTAGGTTGTTTTAGAGAAGGGAGAACAGTGTGGGACGTGTGGAGCGTTGTTCAGAGAAAGGAGAAGAGTCGTGGACGTGTGGAGCCCTATTTAAGGTGTTTTAGAGAGGTGAGAAGACTCTGAGACATGTGGAGTGTCATCCGGGGTGTTTTAGAGAAGGGTGACGAGTTTGGACGTGTGGAGCGTGGACACATGCTATTTTAGGGACGGAGAAGAGTCTGGGACGTGTGGAACGTCATCCAGGGTGTTTTAGAGAGGTGAAAACAGCCTCTAACCCTGTGTTGGTCGCTCTCCAGCAGGTGCCAAGGAGGAGGACTTCCGGCTGCCTTACCTGAGCCACCAGCAGCTCCCAGCAGGCATCCTGCCCATGGTTCCTGAGGTGGCCCAGGCGGTGGGGGCGTCGTGCCAGGGACCGCTGCACGCCAAGGACTACAAGCGTCCGGCGCCCAACCCGGCCGTGGCCACGCTCACCGCCATGATCGCCAACGAGCTGCTGTACGCCGGAACGTCGCCCACCGCCGAGAGCATTCTGAAGAGCGGCGCCAACCAGCTGAACTCCGCAGCCCTTCCCCACGGCCCACTGAACCCCGCGGCCCTCCCCCACGGCCCACTGAACCCCCCGGCCCTACCCCACGGACCACTGACCAGACCCTCCGAACAGCTGGGCTTCCTGGCCTCTGTACAGGGTCTGCAGGTAACGGTTCTATTTCATCCTTCGCCAGAGGCGGTGCATAAAGCACCACCTCTAGTAGTATCTGTATCTGATTCTAGTATCTGACATGAGATTCTAATTTTGGACGCTACATTCTAGTTTCTGACACTAGATTCTAGTTTCTGACTCTAGATTCTAGTTTCTGACACTAGATTCTAGTTTCTGACACTAGATTGTATTTCCTGACACTACATTCTAGTTCTAGTTTTTGGCACCAGATTCTAGTTCCTGATACTGCATTCTAGTTCCTGACACTACAGTTTAGTTTCTGAAACTAGAATCTAAATTTTTGACTCTAGATTCTAGTCCCTGACACTAGATTCTAGTTCCTGACACTACATTCTAGTTCCTGACACTAGATTCTAGTTTCTGACACTACATTCTAGTTTCTGACACTACATTCTAGTTTCTGACACTAGATTCTAGTTTCTGACGCTAGATTCTAGTTTCTGATGCTACATTCTAGTTTCTGACACTAAATTCTAGCTTCTGACACTCTATTAAAGTTTTCGACACTACATTCTAGATTCTAGTTTCTGACACTAGATTCTAGTTTCCAATGCTAGATTCTAGTTTCTGACACTAGATTCTGTTTTTGACACCAGCCACTAGAGGTGAATTGGACTACAAAGCCTACAAATGGTCTCCTAAGTAGTCATGGTTTTCTCTACAATATCTGTAAGCTTTTAGATCAGCTATTGTTGATGCAAAGTGTCAGATATAATATGCCATTTGTAACTGTCTTGCAGGTGGAATACAAAGACTTCCCCAAAAACAACAAGAATGAGTTTGTGTCTCTGATAAACTGTTCCTCCCAACCGCCACTCATCAGCCACGGCATCGGGAAGGACGTGGAGTCCTGTCACGACATGGTGACTCATTTATTTAGTTATTTATTTTATAAAGGACCAGGGCACGCCAACTTGCCCAACTACTGTTTCTATCCTACAAAAAAAAATGCCAAATGAAATTATTCCCCAAATGGTAATGAGGCTGTGTTCTTGATTTTAATGCATGAAATAGTTGGTAAGTGTAGCCAAAATTGCATTCAGAAGACGCAACAAACCAACAGGCTGTTTTAATGTAATGTAATGTAATTAGGGCTGGGACTTTAACTGATTAATTGAGATGAATTAATCACAGAAACAATAACGCGATTAACAAAATTAACTCATTTTAATCGCCGCACAGACCCCAAAACTAAAGATTTCTTTTTGCTTTTGTCCACAATTCCAGGCTGAATTTGGGAAACAAAACAGGCAAACATACAGATCAAAATGGCCATTAATCTTCTACATTCTCTTGGACTAATTCAGATGGTGAATATTTTAACTCTTTGAGGGCGTAAACATGAAACCAAATGGACCCTTGTGGGTCCATTTGGTTTCATGTTTACGCCCTCAAAGAGTTACATCTGGTTAACCAACTTTTGATCTGGTTAACCACCTTGCAGTGTCAACACAGTTTTGTTTTAGAAAAAAACTCTCACACGCTATACCAGCCTGTTTGTAATTGACAAAAAAAATGCTTCTTGGGTCAAATATTGGTATGCGATTATTAATTGAGATTAATTAATTGCAAGGCTTCAAATTAATTAGATCAATAAAATGAATGGAGTCCCACCCCTAAATGTAATGCTAATGTAATGTCATTGTGTTTCTCATCACCAGGCTGCGTTGAATATTCTGAAGTTACTGTCAGAGCTGGACCAGCAGCAGACCAATGACAGGACGGGAAACGGACCAATCTCTGGGTAAAGACTAACTATATCATTAGCCTCGACAGGGGTTGACACTAAGGTCTCCGAGACACTTGCCCATCGGGCAAGTGCAAGTCAGGCTCTACTTGCCCTCAGGTCATGGACACTTGCCCCCCAAAAATATATTGTAAATTTTGCATTTAAGTTTACTTCCTACTTGGGTGCTTTAAACCAGAGGTTTTCAATAGGCGGTCCAGGGACCACCAGTGGTCCCTGAGAGGGTTCCAGGTGGTCCCCAGCTAAGTTGGATAACCAGATGTAACTCTTGAGAGCGTAAAAATGAAACCAAATGGACCCGCAAGGGTCCATTTGGTTTCATTTTTACGTTCTCAAGAGTTAAAATTCATCATCTTAATTAGCCTATAGTGGTCACAGACCCAGTGGTCCCTGACCCCAGCAAAATGATAGTTTGGAACCAAATGAACCTGGGAGAGAGATAGGTAGAGATAGCTAGAAAGCAGGGAAAGACACAGAGGCAGAGCGCAATGACTGCCTTCAAGACAAATTTATCTTGTGTTGTGTTATAGTGCACTAAGTTGCACACTTGCCCGATCGGGCAACCAGGTAGCAGTCTTCACTTGCCCCACCATTTTTTTTACTTGCCCCGGGCAAGCGGGCAAGTGTTAGTGTCAAGCCCTGCTCGATCTCCAGGCTTTTCATCCGCACTGCCAGATGAGAGCCTGGACCCACCATAGACTCAGAGTAATAAAATATAGAGTGGTAACCAAAGCGATAGCCCCGCCCCCTTGCCGTTCATTTCTGTACAAGTTGTTCAGTAGCGTTTTTTGAAGCACCCGGATGGCCGCTGGAAGTGCACCTATTTCCGCATTTGGACACCAAACTTTGGTCATGTGAGCGGTGATATATTACACTGTAATTCACTGCTCCGCTCTATATTGGACCGCTGCATAATCAAGGTCCCCAAAGTGCAAACAGCTGTGTTCATATCAATCCGCGCTGCGCTTCCGCATTTAGTTCCAGCACGCCGTTAGCGGGTCCATTTGGTTAGCTACGTATTTGGTTGTTTACATGCTGTTAGTGGGTCCATTTGGTTAGCTACGTATTTGGTTGTTTACATGCCGTTAGCGGGTCCATTTGGTTAGCTACGTATTTGGTTGTTTACATGCTGTTAGTGGGTCCATTTGGTTAGCTACGTATTTGGTTGTTTACATGCCGTTAGCGGGTCCATTTGGTTAGCTACGCATTTGGTTGTTTACATGCCGTTAGCGGGTCCATTTGGTTAGCTACGTATTTGGTTGTTTACATGCCGTTAGCGGGTCCATTTGGTTAGCTACGTATTTGGTTGTTTACATGCCGTTAGCGGGTCCATTTGGTTAGCTACGTATTTGGTTGTTTACATGCCGTTAGCGGGTCCATTTGGTTAGCTACGTATTTGGTTGTTTACATGCCGTTGCCGTCACCCTCTCAAGGACCACAGTTATTTGAAACAAATCACCGGTTCGTCGGGTGTTATCCCTTACTTATATAACTAATTATTATTCACTAGAGTGACCAGAAGTCTCTTAATGCGTTAAAATTAGAGATCGACCGATCAGGCTTTTGGCCGATGTTTCCGATCACCGATTAGTGGAACATCAAAAAGGCCGATAGCCGATATCAGCCGATATGATTATTTACTTTTTTAATGAAAGAAAAGTGCAAGAAGCAGCAAAAGTGTTTCAGTTTCCCCTCCATCAAATGCATCTTTTTTAATTCAAGGGCAACAATGTATTGTAGCAGCATTGGAAACGTTTTGCTGTGAGGTACAGGCACAGAGCATCAGACATAAAATAGAGAGAAAATACATTTTGGGTAATTTGGATAAATATACAGTATATATACATGAGGTGAGAGAGTCATTGGTGATTGGTGTTTTCACTTTTACTCTGTGTAGATTGCTCAAACCCGACCAGGCCCGACCAGACATTGTAGGGCCGGGTTGGGTCGGGCCTGTTGGCTGGGCCGGGCTTTGGGCCTGATCAGTTAGGGCCCAGTTAGGGCCAGGCTTTGGGCCTGATCAGTTAGGGCCCAGTTAGGGCCAGGCTTTGGGCCTGATCAGTTAGGGCCCAGTTAGGGCCAGGCTTTGGGCCTGATCAGTTAGGGCCCAGTTAGGGCCAGGCTTTGGGCCTGATCAGTTAGGGCCCAGTTAGGGCCAGGCTTTGGGCCTGATCAGTTAGGGCCCAGTTAGGGCCAGGCTTTGGGCCTGATCAGTTAGGGCCCAGTTAGGGCCAGGCTTTGGGCCTGATCAGTTAGGGCCCAGTTAGGGCTGGGCTTTGGGCCTGATCAGTTAGGGCCCAGTTAGGGCCAGGCTTTGGGCCTGATCAGTTAGGGCCCAGTTAGGGCCGGGCCTCAATTTTCAGGCCCGTTGAGAACTCTACTAGGCGCCGTGTCACATGATGCTTTTCAGCCAATAGCAGTCGTCACGTGATGCAATCTACAAGCTCATAGCGCGCCACATGGTGGCACGCTATGAGCTTGTAGATCTGGTATTTTTCAACAGTATAACATAATGCTTCGTACAGTACAGAAAAGCTTAATGAATGTCTTTCTCTCCAGGTGTGTAAAGCAGCAAGACATGGAGGCGGAGTCTCTTCTCAAACAGGCTAACTCAAGCACCATGGCACAGAGTCTGGACGGCACTGTTTAACATGAACCACGCACACACAGCAACCACACTATGTCCTTACATACAACCACACTATGATGGGGTGGTTGTCTTTATAAACAACCACACTATGATGGGGTGGTTGTCTTTATATACAACCACACTATGATGGGGTGGATGTCTTTACATACAACCACACTATGATGGGGTGGGTGTTTTTATAAAACTACAACCACACTATGATGTGCTGGGTGTTTTTATAAAACTACAACCACACTATGATGTGCTGGGTGTTTTTATAAAACTACAACCACACTATGATGGGGGGGGGGGGTTGTCTTTATAAAACTACAACCACACTATGATGGGGTGGTTGTCTTTATAAAACTACAACCACACTATGATGGGGTGGTTGTCTTTATAAATCTACAACCACACTATGATGGGGTGGTTGTCTTTATAAAACTACAACCACACTATGATGGGGTGGTTGTCTTTATAAAAACAGCAACCACACTATGATGGGGTGGTTGTCTTCATAAATACAGCAACCACACTATGATGGGGTGGTTGTCTTTATAAACAACCACACTATGATGGGGTGGATGTCTTTATAAATACAGCAACCACACTATGATGGGGTGGTTGTCTTTATAAATACAGCAACCACACTATGATGGGGTGGTTGTCTTTATAAAACTACAACCACACTATGATGGGGTGGTTGTCTTTATAAAAACAGCAACCACACTATGATGGGGTGGATGTCTTTATAAAAACAGCAACCACACTATGATGGGGTGGATGTTTTTATAAATACAGGAACCACACTATGATGGGGTGGATGTTTTTATAAAAAACTACAACCACACTATGATGGGGTGGTTGTCCTTACATACAACCACACTATGATGGGGTGGTTGTCTTTATAAAACTACAACCACACTATGATGGGGTGGTTGTCTTTATAAAACTACAACCACACTATGATGGGGTGGTTGTCTTTATAAAACTACAACCACACTATGATGGGGTGGTTGTCTTTATGAAACTACAACCACACTATGATGGGGTGGTTGTCTTTATAAAACTACAACCACACTATGATGGGGTGGTTGTCTTTATAAAACTACAACCACACTATGATGGGGTGGTTGTCTATAAAACTACAACCACACTATGATGGGGTGGTTGTCTTTATAAAACTACAACCACACTATGATGGGGTGGTTGTCTTTATAAACAACCACACTATGATGGGGTGGATGTCTTTATAAATACAGCAACCACACTATGATGGGGTGGTTGTCTTTATAAATACAGCAACCACACTATGATGGGGTGGTTGTCTTTATAAAACTACAACCACACTATGATGGGGTGGTTGTCTTTATAAATACAGCAACCACACTATGATGGGGTGGTTGTCTTTATAAAAACAGCAACCGCACTATGATGGGGTGGTTGTCTTTATAAATACAGCAACCACACTATGATGGGGTGGTTGTCTTTATAAAAACTACAACCACACTATGATGGGGTGGTTGTCTTTATAAAACTACAACCACACTATGATGGGGTGGTTGTCTTTATAAAAACTACAACCACACTATGATGGGGTGGTTGTCTTTATAAAACTACAACCACACTATGATGGGGTGGTTGTCTATAAAACTACAACCACACTATGATGGGGTGGTTGTCTTTATAAAACTACAACCACACTATGATTGGGTGGTTGTCTCTACATACAACCACACTATGATAGGGTGGTTGTCCTTACATATAACCACACTATGATAGGGTGGTTGTCTTTATAAAAACAGCAACCACACTATGATGGGGTGGTTGTCTCTACATACAACCACACTATGATAGGGGTGGTTGTCTTTATAAAACTACAACCACACTATGATGGGGTGGTTGTCTTTATAAAACTACAACCACACTATGATGGGGTGGATGTTTTTATAAAAACTACAACCACACTATGATGGAGAGGTGGTCTTTAAAGGGGAAATCCGCCCATTTTCAACATTTTACTATGTCATTGATGTACCTTCAAGGTGTTGGGTAAACATGATAAAAAAAAAAGTTTCCCCATTCTGTGTTTCCTAGAAATGGAGGTCTGAAGAAAACCACTAACATGGTGTATTTTCACCATGTTAATGGATTTCTTTAGATGCTTCTTTTTTTCTGAGAGCGTACAAATGTGCATTCTTGTACACTTTCAGAAAAAAAAAATGTTGAAGATTGGTGGAATTCCCCTTTAAAAACACCAACCCACACCATGGTGATGTTTGTTGTCATGACAACAACAACAACAAAGAAGCACTAGAGAAAACTCACACTGTGTTCTGAATGTTTAACCTGTTTAGGACTGAGGTCAGTCAAATAAAAATAAAAATAAAGGATTCTAAAATAACAGTTTTCTTGTCAAAGGACCCCCAGAAGGATCTGTATCTGAACCCCATCTGAAAATCTGTATTTTTTTCTTCTTCCCAATGACCTCCCCAGGTGCATAGGTTTTAGTAAAGAAAAAAAAAACATTAAATACGTTATATTCAAAGAGGTTTCTTGATTTTTCTAAAAATAAAAATAGCAGATCTGCTCCTGTGCTACAAGCTTGTAGATCTGCTATTTTTTTTTCAACAGTTAGAGGGGAATTCCACCTATTCTCAACATTTTTTTTCTGAGAGTGGTTCATTTGGTTCCATTTGTACGCTCTCAGAAAAAAAAAGAAGCGTCTAAAGAAATCCACTAACATGGTGAAAATCTTGATGATGTCATCAAGATGTGTTTCACCATGTTAATGATTTTCTTCAGACCTCCATTTCTAGGAAACACAGAATTGGGGGAACGTTTTCATCATGTCCACCCAGCACCTCAAAGGTATATTAATGACATATTAGAATGTTGAAAATGAGTGTAATTCCCCTTTAAGTATAAGATAATAATCCTCATAGTCATCCTGAAGGGGTTGAAAAGAAGACCGACTTTTTGTTTTGTTTTGTTTTACGTTTTGGTTATTTGCGCAGCGGAAATGGCAGCGGTATCGACGACGAGCTTGTAGATCTGCTATAGAAGAGCTAAGCAGTCCCGCCCCTCTTGTGACATCGCCCTTGTACCAGAAATGAATTCCTCATTCATTTTCCTCATAGACTTTTCCTTACACCGTGGACAAAGCCAACTCGGGTTGTGACAAATCATGACGACAAACACAATATTATCATACAATGTCTAAAAAAAACAGCAAAATACAATAGTTTTTGTTTCGTTTTTCTTCTTAGAAATTATTTGATTCTCCCAAAACATTGTGTGTGTTGTCATGATTTGAGCTGTCTTTGTCCGCGGCGAAATCGTCTTTATATAGATCATTTTCAAAAAGTCTATGAAGAAAATGAATAGGTAATTCATTTCTGGAACGAGGTCGACGTCGCCAGCGGGCGGGACTGCGCAGCTCTATTTCCGCTGCGATAAAAAAAGTTCAGTTTAAATCACTTTGAAGAGCCTACGGCTGGATCTGTTTTTGTTTGTTTTTAAAGGGGGAATTCCACCCATTTTCAAAATTTTCCTGCGAGGGTACAAATGGAACCAAATGGACCCTAGCGGGTCCATTTGGTTCCATTTGTACCCCGCAGGAAAAAAGGGATCTGAAAGAAAAATCATTAACACGATGAAATACATCTTGATGATGTCATCAGATGTGTTTCACCATGTTAATGTTTTTTTTTTTTTTTTTTTTTTTCAGACCTCCATTTTTAGGAAATAGAGAATTCGGGGAACTTTTTTATCATGTCCACACAACATCTCTAAGGTATATTAATGATATATTAAAATGTTGAAAATGGGTGGAGTTGCCCTTTAAGGGGGGTGGGGGGGGTGGCTGTAGGCTGTCTAAAGTCAATAGACCTGCGCAGTGAGAACAGTGCCCTGTTCCACTAGTGGATTCCTCATTCATTTTCCTCATAGACTTTTCGAAAATGGTTAATAAAAACACGTTTGTGCCACAGCCAAAGCCAACTCGGGTCGTGACAAATCATGACAACAAACAGAATATCGTCATATAATATATAATTAGCAAGAAGTAGAAAACATCAGGATGATTCGTCACGACTCGAGTTGGCTTTGTCCGCGGCGTAATCGTCTTTATATAAATTATTTTCGAAAAGTCTATGAGAAAAATGAATGGGGAATCCATTTCTGGAACAGCGGCGGTGACGTCACTGCGCAGGTCTATACTGTTTCATGTGTTAATAAAAATGTTCAAACGCAATGTTCACAGTTAAACAAGATTGTTAAAGAGAAGAGGAAAAAAAGAGGATGTTTTCTTCGATGTTGTTTAATTGTACGCATTATTTATTATTATTTTTGTTTCGTTTTGTTTGTTTTCCCATTGCTTTACGTTACCAAAATGTGGCTGCGTCCTAGTGGAAGTAAAAAAGAAAAAATGCCGTTGGATTTATAGAACGAAACAACAATGTGGAACCCTTTTTTTGTTTTTATGTTTATGTTCACGGCTAGAGCTCTTTTAAAAAATATACAGTATATGCTGAGACTTGTTCCTGTTTTATGTTGTAGCCCAAAAAATGAGTACTCTCCCACCCCCCAAAAAAACCTTTGAGAAGCTTTGAAATCATGGAGATCAAATTTTGTTGGGATCGCATTCCTGAACGGATAAACAAAATATGAAACGGGGAGGGCATTAGTTACGGCTGCACCGCAGACTACCCACAAATCACAGCACGTCGATAGATAACTATTATTTACATTTTTTTTTTACTTGAAGCACCCCCATATCTCTGTCTATGATCGTTTGGGTTTTAGGCCACTGCGCAAGTAATACGCCCTGTGAACTCGATTTAAGAAAAACAAAACAAAAAAAGCAATCAAAAACTACAAAAAAGTGCCTTGACTGTTTGTTGTGCAAAGAAAGCTTTCTTCACAGCGATGGGATCTGTGCCGGTTGGCTTGAGTGAAATCAAACATATCAACCAGAAAGAAAGAATCTTTCTAGGTATGGTTGGTTTCACTTCTACCATCTATCCATCTGAATCCGCTTATCCGAGGTCGGGTCGCAGGGGCAACAGCTCCTCCCTAGGGAGACGCTCGAGAGGCATCCTAACCAGATGCCCGAACCACCTCAGCTGTCTTGTTTCCAGGCAAAGGGAGATTCCAGCCACCCGCTTGTATTCACGACCTTGTTCTTTTGGTCACGACCCCACATTTCATCTTTCCGTTTCCTTCTAATTCATCAACTCTGTTTTGTTTTTGTTGTTTGTTTTGTTAAAACTTAAAAACCGGGTGCTTTAAGTTTTATTGAAAAGGCAAAAATATTCTCCAGGAATTCCATTGCTTCAGACGGGTGAGCAATTTACATGAGGGAAAAAAAAGGTTTTGTTTTTTGTTGGGGTGGTGATAGTCAAGTAGTAATTTAACGACAGCCAGCGAAAGCAATCCTTGACCGCGACACCCGTTGCGTTTTGCATCACAATAGCGGCTGTTTTACATAACGGTCACGACCGTTTTGCATAACATTGGACCGTTTTCCCTACTAAACCTAACCCTAAACATAACAATTCTTACGACTGTCATAATGCCAAACTGTTGCTATTGTCATACAAAACGGTCGCAACAGTTATAAAAACGTTGCGGCGGCCGTCGCAGTTGAGGATTGCTTTCGCCCCTCCTTGATTTAACAGTAGATAATTTACCCTGATGGTTAGATTTGGACCCCCGTGTGATTGTCTGGGATGCAGCCAGAGGACCCACTGTGTTGACTTCCCTCCAGTGCTTTTAACCAACACCCAGAAAGTTCAGTAAAATAGTGTTTTTATCAGCACCATCGGTTCTCAACCCGCCACTCCCAGGCTCCATACGGAACCCAGGGGTTGACACTAAGGTCTCGGAAGGTTCTACTTGCCCTCAGGTCATGGTCACTTGCCCCCCCAAAATATATTGCAGATGTAACTCTTGAGAACGTAAAAATGAAACCAAATGGACCCTTGCGGGTCCATTTGGTTTCATTTTTACGCTCTCAAGAGTTAAAATTAATCATCTTAATTAGCCCAGGTCTACACAACTAGAGAATGTAGAAGATTAATTGGTCATTTTGATCTGTGTGTTAATTTGCCTGTTTTGTTTCCCAAATCCAGCCTGGAATTGTGGATATCTAGAAAGCAGGGAAAGACACAGAGGCAGAGTGCAATGACTGCCTTCAAGACACATTTATCTTGTGTTGTGTTATAGTGCACTAAGTTGCACACTTGCCCGATCGGGCAACCAGGTAGCAGTCTTCACTTGCCCCACCATTTTTTTTTACTTGCCCCGGGCAAGTGTTAGTGTCAACCCCTGGAACCCCAAACAGACGTACCCTCTCTAGAGTTAACGTTGCCGTTATGTGTGGTCCCCCCTGGTTCGGACCCCTGGTTGCTGGTGGTCCCTGGAGACCGAAATACTGGTGGACTACATTACCATGGAAAGGCCAGGAAGTTTATTTATTCTTAAAAAAAAATCATTTCTGTTGTGACTAAATGTTAGTGTGTGTGTGTGATTGTAAATGTGATGTTGCCCCCCCTTTCCTCCCCACGTGTGTGTGTGTGTGTGTGTGTGTGTGTGTGTGTGTGTGTGTGTGTGTGTGTGTGTGTGTGTGTGTGTGTGTGTGTGTGTGTGTGTGTGTGTGTGTGTGTGTGTGTGTGTGTGTGTGTGTGTGTGTGTGTGTGTGTGTGTGTGTGTGTGTGTGTGTGTGTGTGTGTGTGTGTGTGTGTGTCGGTAGGGGCAGTGTGTCAGGTCTCTCTCATTGTGTGATGGCTAAAGCACGATTACCCTCCCGTACCCTGTTACCCCTCCTTCTGCCCCGTTGCCCCCCCCTCCCTGCTCCCCCCATGGAATGTAAGTAAAACTGATGTGCTGAAATGCACAAAATACAAAGTCACTGTCTCTTTTTACTTCAAATTGCATCAAATGTAGCATAATTAAGAATTGCACTATAAATCGATTCAGCGCCCTAAATATCAACATCGCATTGAGGTAAGTGAACGGTCCACCCCTAGTTTTTAGGGGTCCACGATTATGAAGTCATGACCGATGTCTGATCTCAAGTTTATTTACTGGGTCATATCTCCTAGTACAATGTTATACCAATTAGATTATACAAATTATACTGCCTTCAAACATTAGAAATTCAGAAAACAAAGGTTAATGTCATGAAAATTAGACCTTGTACAATTAGGCCTGATAATGTATCGTTATCAAAAAAGTAATATCAGCCCTTAATTTATGTATCTGTGAATATTAGGGTGTGAGGATAGTAACTGAATTAAAAAATATATATATATATATAGTTTTTTCACCCTTTTTATATTTTATCATGTGTTCAGGCCTTCAGGGTAGTGATAAAAAAATATTTGTGCCGTAAATATAGGCTATATGTACCCATTAACTCTTCATGATGAGTATGAATACAATTTTCAATCAATCAAAAAAAAAAAAAAATCAATCACTCTTGTAAACATAATTAATTTAAGTCCTAGAAACAGGTGTCAATCCTGCATGATATTGAACTATGTAGGAACAGAGGTTCCATGAAATAGTTGAAAACATTACAGTATAAAATGAGGGAAATATATCAGTCAATCTGCGATCTGCTCGTTAGGTCTTCTTGTTGATCCAAATGGATTGGACAGACTAGTGTTACAGTGAAATTGGTGACCTGGCGAACTATGTGGCCGCCCTGTGTTGTTTACTAAAATCTCATAAGGTGGTATTTCAATAGGAGCACATTTCAACAGGTCACCAGTGTGGCTGTAACCGCAGCGGCAGGCAGAGTGAGAGACGCTGTTTCACAGAAGAGTGAGCTGTTTATTTATTTACGGGTTTGGTTTTCCTGTGTGTTTGAACACGTCGTTGTGATGTAGCATTATGGCCTTATATGGGCTGTGTAGGGTGTGTTGTCATGATCTATATGGTGTGGTTTGTTGTAAATGATACCTTAGCTAACGGCTAACCGACTGGACGGCACCAGAGCCGTTTAGAGGAATGAATGAAATGTTTATTAACAGAGATGAGAGTCCACACTGCTACAGAACTGATAACAGCCTGGAGAATTACAGTACAATTCAACTACAACTACTGTAAATCTGAAACACTGATTGGACACACTAGTTAAAAGGATCCCTGCCTAATAAGACAAATATGCCTTAAAACACTATACTCGCCTTCTATAACTAAAACATGCAGAAAAAAACACCTTCAATACTTTATTTCTTTCATAAATAGAGAATCTTTCACTCAATAGGAGGTGCTCCGGTCGCAGGATGATGATGTCACATGAGCATGTTCATCCATGTATTCCATAGAGCTAGATCACATGTGACATCATCATCCTGCGACAGGAGCAGTTCCTGTTGAGTGAAATATTCTCTATTTATGAAAGAAATAAGATGCCATTGGTGTTTTTATTTGTTTATTTTAGTTATATAGGGAAAGTATAATGTTTTAAGCAATGTTTATCTTATTAGACAGGGATCCTTTTAAGAATACACTTGTTTGCAATAGTGTGCAAATTGTTCATTTCACTAAGGCATTCAAATACATACAAAAATAATTGTCTCCACCGTAATTGTTGTCTCTACCGTAAGGTGGTGACTATAATTCGTACCCTGTCTGTCAGCCCATGCGTCTGTCGGTGCCCCTTGAGAGCTTTGAAGGAAGTCAAGGGATTCACAACTCTTAATGACTGTTGGTAGGGCGTTCCACATTTTGGTGGCATATGAGCAGAAGGAATTAAGTCCCTTGTTTGTGCCAAATCTGGGTTGAACATGCTTAGTAGCACTCCCTCTGGTGTTGTGGGAGTGGGCCACATAAACATTTAGGAAGAATTTTGACAGATCCATGGTGGTATTTTGGTAGATTATCGTGTCTTGAGGAATAGACCCATTGCAAGTTGTTGTACTCTGTCGTCAGCCCTAAGCCAACCCAGACTGTCAAAGTGGGCAGGGGTGAGGTGGGTTCGGGGAGTGAGGCCAAGTTACAGACTGACCAGTTTGTTTTAGGAGGTCTGTAGCCTTGTTTTCAAGGTCTTCGACGTACTGTGGTACCAAGAGTTGTGACATTATGCATGGCGCGTGGTACTTTTGAAAATAGTGCGGTTTGAGTATATGTACCAATTTTCACGCCATTATCACCATTTGATAAACTTAAGAATGTTACAAATGTCTTGCTCTCCCCAGTTTGTAAAAGTAACTTTATGTTGTATCTCAAGAAACAAGCAGACATGTACAGGTCCTTGGTAGTAAAATGTCCGTAATGCCCAACTTTATATTAACCTTCAATACATTTATGGGGCATAAAATCAATATATTTTATGCCGCAGCTTGTAGATCTGCATTTTTCAACAACCAACGTTTACAGTGTTGTTTTTGTCGACTAAGACTAAAGACTAAGTCGACTAAGGTTTTTGATATTTAGTCGACTAAGACTAGACTAACAAAAATGAATTTCAGAAGACTAATTGGGACTAAAAGATGTGTGTTTGCAAAAGACTAAGACAAAGACTAAATCATAACCTAAGACTAATGGAAATAGGAAACATTTTTAACTTCTTTTTTTCGTTCTTTTTAAGTATGTGAACATATCTGCAGTATAGATTGCATACGTTTTCAGGAAAGGGACTTATTACTAATGCAGTCATTTTATACAAAGAAATAAAACAAAACATCTTTCATACTAAAAACTATAAATCTGTATAACATATATAAACCTCCAATGCATTTGCATGTAAGACTAAACTACCAAGACTAAGACTAAAAAAAGACTAAGACTTAAAAAGACTAAGACTAAAAAAGACTGAGACTAAGACTAAATCGACGTTGATATTTCGTTGACTAGACTAAGACTAAAAAAAATGAATTTCAGAAGACTAAATGGGACTAAAAGACGAAATATGTGTTACTCAAAAGACTAAGACTAAGGCAAAATATTCTCAAACAAACAACAACCAACGTTTAATTTCCTTCCTTATTTACTTGCTTTCAGAGTGCAGTCCAGACTGCAGGTGAAGACCATCTCTAAGAACCACAGTACCCATGATGCATCACTCCCAGGTGCAGATGAACTCTCCAGACTCCACCAGGGATGTTTCTATTAAACAGGAAGCTGAAGACGTTTCTATTGAACAGGAAGTTGAAGACCAGCCACACCTCAGTGAGTTTCACATGCTCATCCTTCCTTTAAAGATGGAGTGCCATGATTTTTTTTTTCTACCCTAAAACATGATCATAAGGTATTAAAGGTAGGGGAAGTGATTTGAAATTCATGGTGTAGTACCAGCCTGGTGCACTAGGGGCCCCCAACAGTAGCTACACTATGTGAACCTGCTGCTCGCTCCTGATTGGAGGAGAATTGTGGCAACCTGGGGAACTTTTATTAGCTCCTCTGCTAACGTGGGGGAGGGGGAAACTCCATATGTGGTTTCCACACCTTATAATAGAGCATTTTAACAGAAAAAAATATTTTTTGGGTGATATCTGACAAAAGTGAAATCACTTCCCCTACCTTTAATGTTAGATGAAAAGTAAGATTTCTTTCCCCAAAAAGTGTACAGTGTTTGTTAAACAGTCATTTTTATGATTCCACCCTACCAGTTCATTAAGTATGCCTGGTTTGCCTGGTTGGTGGTGATGGGTGGAGATCCACCTGAACTGAAGCCACGCCCACAGCTTTAGTTGCATGATAAAGGGGGAGGAGTTAGGGGAGGGGCTGAGCATGTGATGTCACTATATTGAAGTTTTTTTCATTGGCACGTTTGACTGGAAAGGTTCAGCCCCCAGGAAGAAACCCTAAATACAAAGGGAAGACATCATTGCACATAAAAAACACACCAAGGGGTCTATTTACATCCTGTCACCTCTTAAACATGTACAAATTTGGAAAGAATACAAAAATCACGGCACCCCCTCTTTAAGATTTTCTGTTCGGTAGGGTTGCCACAATGTCTTATTTTCACTGGACAATAGACCTGCGCAGTGACGTCACCGCCCCTGTTCCAGAAATGGATTCCCCATTCATTTTTCTCATAGACTTTTCGAAAATAATTTATATCAAGACGATTACGCCGCGGACAAAGCCAACTCGAGTCGTGACGAATCATGATGACACACACAAACTTTTGGGACAATCAAATCATTTCTAAGATGAAAAAGTCTTGTATCATGCCGTTTTCTACTTCTTCCTAATTATATATTATATGACGATATTGTGTTTGTTGTCATGATTTGTCACGACCCGAGTTGGCTTTGGCCGCGGCACAATCGTGTTTTTATTAACCATTTTCGAAAAGTCTATGAGGAAAATGAATGAGGAATCCACTAGTAGTGGAACAGGGCTGGTGACGTCACAGCCTTGGCTGTTGTAAATGTGCTATACAAATTAAGTTTGACTTGACTTGACTTGTCACTGCGCAGGTCTATAACAATGAGAAACTAGAAAACATTGTTCCTGAAGAAACCGTGTGGGCATCCTGCAAGCCAAAACATATTAGTATAAACCGTACAGATTCAGTTATCTGTCTGTGTGTTGTATTGGTTGAGGGTTAAGTTCAAGTATAGAGTGTAAATACTTGCTTGGACGACTGGCAGAGGCTGGCAAGGAATTTGACACTGACAGCTGACTGATTTGCTTCCAAATTTGAGCTTGGATGTGATATATTATAGATTTGTTAATCTTCACGGAGATTAGGTATTTTAGGGTGAAGTGTTGAGAATTTATTTTGTATTATTTTGTAAGCTATAATGTATTTTTAAGGTAATAGCTAAGTAAGTGTCGATAATCCGACTAATTGATGAATCGCTTAAATAATCGGCAGATGAATCGATTATGAAATTAATTGTTAGCTGCAGCCCTAGTTTTTAGGAATCTAGTCTTGACCATCGTGTTATGTTTCTGCTCCTCCTAGACATCCTGCACATGGTTGTGTGTAAAGAGGAGGATTCTCCTGAACAGGAGAGCAGCTCCAGTCTGCTCCAGGAGGAACCAGAGTCTCTGCACATTAAAGAGGAGGAGGAGGGGCTTAACGAGGAGGAGGGGCTTACAGAGGAGGAGGAGGAGCTTACAGAGGAGGAGGGGCTAAAAGAGGAAGAGGAGGAGCTTACAGAGGAGGAGGAGGAGGAGCTTACAGAGGAGGAGGAGGGGCTTACAGAGCAACGTGAGGCGACACTAGCGGTGGGACGATTCACTTTCCTCACGATACAATGCAATATTGATATTTATGTTTTTGAATCGATTTATATTGCGATTCTTAGTTATGCTGTGATTCGATTTGATGTATCGATATATCGCTTTTTTTCCCCAGCAAATGACTGTGCTTTTATTATACTAGGACAAGGAGGATTCGACCCATTTTCAAGATTTTTTTTCTGAGTGCGTACAAATGGAACCATTTGTTCAATAGTTCCATTTGTACACAATCGGAAAAAAAGGTCCTAAAAGAAATATCATTAACAAACACATCTTGACAATGTCATAATCAAGTAAAATGCACTACAGTAAAATGTTGAAAATGAGCAGAATCTCCCTTTAAAACAATTTCAATCAACTAGAACATTTTAAAGCAATGTTGAACAATATAAATAACAAAAGGTTAAATCATACACATCAGCGCAGCCTGAATGTAAATAAATATATATATTAAAAAACGATTTTGAACCTGCGATTCGATATTGATATCCTCAATATATCATCGATTTTTCTTTTTTTGCCCACTCCTAGGCGATACCTCCATACCTTGGGTCAACGTTGACATTACTAGCAGAGAAAGGTGAAGAAGAAGAAGACGAGTCCTCCCGCTGCCTCGAAGTTGAAGTAGAACTGGAGTCAGACAGCGGAGACGATGGTAATGATTGGGAGGAGACCGACGAAGACCACGATGACCGACAACCTGACGAGAGTCTGCCTGACTCTCTAGAGAAGAACCAGAGCCGTGTCAACACCACAGAGGGGAGAAAATCCTTCCGCTGCCTGCATTGCAACAAGAGTTTCAGACACTTGTATCGCCTGAAGCAACACGAGAGCGTCCACAGCGGAGCGAAACCATTCCGATGCGAACTTTGCGACAAGACTTTCGTTAACTCGTCTAACCTAAAGAAGCACCGGATCGTCCACTCTGGGGAAAAACCCTTTAGCTGTCAGCTTTGCGGCAAAAGCTTCGCCGAGTTGGGCACCCTGAAGGTCAGTGTTTGGGAATATTAAGAAGCTTACAGACAGCGAGTAATAAATCGTGCATTCTAATTCATTTTCCATGGGACCTGCGATAAAGAGAGCGTGTAACGCCGGTCATTTATGGCGCGGCATCCTGTGATGTGTGTTGCGTGCGTGCTCGTTTTGTGCTCACGCGTACCATGTTTTTGAAAGCTCAATCCAGTGAGGTTTTAAAACGGAGATATACTGTAAAAATTTACTTTTTTACAAAATAAAAAAATATATTAACATGGTGAAACACAACTTGATGATGTCATCAAGTTGTGATTCCCCATGTTAATGATTTTTTTCAGACCTCCATTTCTAGGAGACACAGAATGGGCGAACCTTTTTTGTCCACACAATATATTAATGATATAGTAAAATTTGGGTGGAATTCTCCTTTAAGTAATACAGTATATTTATATTACAAGTTACTGCATTTTGGTAATTTATTACATGATATATTAAGTTATGTAATACACATGCCCCAACCCTCCCTGAAGGTACACCTGGGCGTTCACACGGGAGAGAAACCGTTCGGATGTACGCGCTGCGAGAAGAGTTTCAGGAGGCTGTGCGACCTGCAGCGGCACGACCGCGTCCACACTGAGGAGAAACCTTTCCACTGCGCGCACTGCGACCTGAGCTACAGACAGTCATCACACCTCAACAAACACCTCCGTGTTCACCACCCCACCGGGGGAGGAGGAGAAGGAGGGGGAGGAGAAGGAGGAGGGGGAGGGAAACCTTTCCGATGCGACCGCTGCGGCGTGAGTTTCAGTACGGCGGAGGATCTGGAGTCACACCTTCCGGTTCACGCTGACGGGGAGAAACCTTTCCAGTGTCAACGTTGTGACAAGACCTTCACTTTTTTAGGTAATTTGAAGAAACGATACGATACAACTTTATTGTCAGTTTGCACTGAAATTTGTCTTGCATCCATGGCGACAGCGTTCACATATAAGATAGCATACTTGTGCAACATACAATACATTACAGACACGACAGCAGAAATGAATAACAAAACATGACGATCATGACCTTGGATTTATCAATTCTGGTTTAGAAGTAGGACCGACTGATGTACAAAAGAATTCTGTATACTTAAGGGGCTTCCAGACGGCAACGATAAACGCCGGCGTTATCGTCGGGCGAGTTTCTTTGCCAACATTAAGAAAATCGCCCGTCGATAAACGCCGAGCGTTTTATGCCGGGAGGGGGAGGAGGGGAGTGGGGCGCACGAAATGCGTGGATCAGCAGCCAACAGACTACACTTCCCAGTAGCTTACATCCTTGCAGTCAGCAGGCTACCTGATCATGATCACGCTGAATTTACAATTCATTTACAATGAATTAATGACTCACCACTCACCAGTCACCAATAATGATGGCTGCAGCCGTAGAGGTTGACATTTGAACGTAGACTATAGTTATTCCAAGTTGCGTAGGTTAAAATAAAATGGGCAGCATCAATCACGGTTTAAATATGTTGTATAATAAACTCTGCTGGCTAAAAGCATGTAACCAACATCAACATGCTTCACTTTGTCATATAGCGTGGCCGTGACAAACTCACAACACGTCGCGCAATAATGCGTTGTAAACATTAGAACGTTAGAGCAGAATTGCCACAACTCACGTCATGGCTCGGCTCAGGGTCGGATATAGAGGGGGGGCAGGGGTGGGCACAGCCCACCCAAACGTGCATCCTGCCCACCCAATGAAAGGTAATATCAGTGGTTTTCAACCAGTGGACCACTAGTGGTCCACAAAAGCCGAATAAATAGTGGGCCCTGGTATAAAAAATGTTCAAAAGCACTGCTTCTTATGAAAAACTTTGGAGTTGCCCACCCGCCATTCTTCCAGCCCACCCTAGTAGGGCTGGCTAGATCCTGTCCTGGCTCGGCTGCGCCAGAGCCTTAAATGAATAGGGAATCCACTCCTGGAACAGAAACGGTGAAGTCACTGTGCAGGTCTACTGGTAGAGTGGGTCCTCATCGTCCTCACTCCTCATTATGTTTGTTTGCTATAAATCGCCAAGCGTTTTACAAAAAGTTCACTGAGATTGAACTTTTTAAAACTCGCGCGCGCGTGCTCGTTTCGTGCACGCGCGCGCGATAAAAATGAGTGACGCCGGGCGGAAAACGACCGTCGATAAACGCTCTCTTGAACGCCCGTCAATTTTTGAACTTTTCCACTAAAAAACGCCGGCCCCATTGAGAATGAATTAGAGTGGGCGATTTATTCCTCGCCGTCTGTAAGCCCCTTTAGTCTGTTTTTCTTAAATTTAGGAACTCTGAACTGCCTCATAGATGGCAATAGCTGGTATTCTTCATTCAGGACATGTGAGGGGCCAGAAGAAATACTGTTTGCCAGTCTGAGCATGCTCTTAGTGTGCAACATTGCGGACGGGAACGTCTGTAGGTGTTCCATTAGCCTTCGTTGGCATTACTTGACATTAGTTAGCATTATTTGCATTACTTAAAGGTAGGGTAAGTGATTTGAAATTCAAGTACCAGCCTGGTGCACTAGGGGCGTCCAGCAGTAGCTACACTATGTGAACCTGCTGCTCGATCCTGATTGGAGGAGAATTCACCCTCCACCTGGGGAACCTTTATTAGCTCCTCTGCTAACGTGGGGGAGGGGGAAACTCCATATATGGTCTGCACACCTTATAATAGAGCATTTTAACAGAAAAAAATATTTTTTGGGGTGATATCTGACAAAAGTGAAATCACTTCCCCTACCTTTAAGTGTTATTAGCATTATTTACAGTAATTAGCATTATTAGAAGCAGTTATTACTAGCATTAGTTAGCATGTGTTACTAGCATTACTTCAGCTATTGATAAATATCAGAATATCTAGACGCTATGAGCTTGTAGATCTGATATTTTTGGAATAGTATGAAAATGTGGTGCGAATATTTTTCTGGCCAAAATTGACCAATGAAAGAAATTCAAATATTTAAAAAAAAATATGGATTCGAAAGATTACATTTCCAGTCGAATGTAGCCTTCATAATTCATTAAATCTATATCATATTTTTACTTTGTTTATTATGTTATTTACCTGTGTTAAGCGTAACAAATCCGCTGTCTGCCTAGTGCTTACCTCTATGAGTAGACAGTGATGACCAGTGTTGCCAGTAACGCGTTACGCGTTACTGTAGTCGGACTACTATTTTCAGTAACTAGTAGTCTAACGCAACTACTATTTCAAAACCAGTAGTCAGACTACAGTTACTTATTTAATATTAGATGCGTTACTTTCTCGCATTTCACTCTGTAGAATCCACGAGTTCAAGGCGGCGTTCGGTTGGAACATGCAGGCCCTTTTTTTTTAGGTATTCATTCCATTGTCCAGACTCAGAGGTGCGACAACAACAATAGGGTACGCTAATGACTCCTGCCTAATGCCTATGCATTCAGTATAGCTCCCCGATCGCCCATAGGCATGTTAATTTAAGTCTTTGTTTGGATGGGGCAATCACATCACCGTGGACTTTAGGTATAGGCTACTTGCAGAGCTGTGGGAAACACCGCTATAAGTCTTTATGCTGCGGTAAAGCGGAGCGCCCGAGCTCGTTCAAAACAATGCATTTCCAACTCGGGAGGAGAATCGGAGCGCTCCTTCTGAACTTAGTTCCTAGTAAGGGTGGGACTTTAGCGCGTTAATTGAGACTAATTAATTACAGAAAATATAACGCGTTATAAAAAATAACGCATTTATTCGCACCTTTTCTTTATCCACCATTGGAACGGAACGTTTGTCACTGATGGCCCATTCACACCATTGAAGTGGAACGTTTCTCTTTGTATCACCGTTTCACACCTACCCAATATGCTAACGCACACGGAAGCGGCAGTCCACCCGGAGTCACGACATTGAGGAGTCAGAAACTGAGCGCTTGAGCGCTGTTCAAATGGCCTGAATAGGGACAAACTGCAGTTGAAGTCAATGTAGAAGAATCGCCATTGGTCTACTAGCTCTATGGAGTAAACGTAACTCAGTCTATACTCTAAAGCTCCGTCCGCCTCGTCGTCCTCTTCCCCCGCAGCAAAAACAAAACAAAACAACTCGCAACATGAACAACAAACCAGATGAGCAAGCATTACTCGGCCCCGTTGATGGCAAATTTAGATTTAAGCAAAGAACGGATGGAAGCGTGGACAAAAAGGCAGTTTATGCAACAAAGAATGTGCATACCATCGCAGCAGTTCGAGCCTCAAATCACATCCAACATGTTGGAGCTAGTGTTACTGTCCCCGTTTCGTAGAAATCTATGTAGAAGAGCCACCATTGGACTAACCCCGTGAAGAGAAGGGAGCTTGGGTAAGTCTTTCTGCATTCTGGCTAGTACCAGAGCGACGTTGAGGTGTCCGACATTCAATGGCTTGAATAGGGACAAACTGGAGTTGGCGACCGGCGCTCATCAGTGCAGCTGGAGTCGAGTTCATATTGGCTGTAGCCGTGTGTGTGTGTGTGTGTGTGTGTGTGTGTGTGTGTGTGTGTGTGTGTGTGTGTGTGTGTGTGTGTGTGTGTGTGTGTGTGTGTGTGTGTGTGCTCAGATGATCAACTGACGTGGGCTTTGGGCAAACAAATCCTCCGTGAACGGTTTGATCATAGTAGCCTAGTTCAGAGTAGTTCACTTCACTGTGTTTATCTGACGCTAAATTGCATGATAATAATGACTGCTAAATGTACGCAAATGTATGCTCCAGAACAATCAGCGCTGTGTGTGTGGCACTGCCTTTCTTACCAGCTAGTCTCCCAAGTACCAGTATTTAATTATTTTGCCCCAGAGTCAATTATTGTACTGGACTGACTGAGAAATGCTAACGTTTGTACTTGAATTTGGTAAATAAGAAGAAGAAAAAAGAAAAGAGGAAAGCTTTGGAATTGGGGAATCTTTTTGAATCGAGAATTAAAAAAAAATTCTAGAAATCTAGTTTTTGGATCAAATCGTGACCCAGAAAATTGATACTGAATTGTATCGAAGCAATGAACTGAATACTAGGCCTGTGAATCTGTGGGTGTCCCAACCCACAGATTCACAGGCCTAGTATTCAGTTCATTGCTTCACTCATTCAGTTCATTGCTTCACTCGTAATATCAAATTCAGTTCAAAAATGTGCTTTCTCACTTTTCTCAGGTAAATAATAATATGCGATTAAAATGAGATTAATTGAGATTAATTAATTATTGAGCCTCTAATTAATTAGATCAAAATTTTTAATCGAGTCCCACCCCTTCCTACACGTGGAATCAAAATGACAACAAACATCGCCTGGATCGCTCCTAATGTTGTGCTTTTACCCTGTCGCGACTCGCTATCCGAGCTGAATAAAAGAAAAGCTGATTCCAAGCCAATGCTGCCGAAAAAATACCAGTAATAGTCCACAACCCGCGGGTTCAGATTTTGCAGAAAGAAAGGATTAAAACGCTTAAAAACATAGTAAACAAGTGAGCAATTGCAGCTTCTCTCAATGCTGCATAGAGATACAGTACAGGAGAGGACTGCCGCGGCATCTCGCTGTGTTGCATGGGGGAAAAATCACACCCGTGTGAAGAGTGGTGCAACTGCATATGGTGGTCTCTGGGAGTTCCCCCGAACTTGCAAACAGCACACACACACACACAAACGTATATCTAGGTGTGATCTGATGTTTTTGGTCTATGATAATGTGCCTTGGGACAAAAAAGGTTGAGAACCACTGATCTAGTGTATTCTATGACTGTTGATTTTAAAATCAAACTGTTGTACTTTTACTTAAGTACAAAAAATGAGTACTTTTCCCATCTCTGACCATTGGTAACCAAATGGACCCTTATAGATATCTAACTCTTGAGATCGTAAAATGAAACCAAATGGACCCAATTGGAATTTGCATCTAAAAGTTACAAAATGTATCTACCCCAGACCCCCTGTTTCAAAAATGTCTTCCTTTTTGGTGCTAGTCCTATATGCCGCAAGTAACTAAAAGTAATCTAACTTAGTTACTTTCCAAATCAAGTAGTCAGTAACGTAACTAAGTTACTTTTCCAAGCAGTAGTCAGTAGTCAGTAGTCGATTACTGTTTCAAAGTAACTGTGGCAACACTGGTCATGACATACTTAGCGAAACAAGCACCGTGGGTCCATTTGGTTAACACTCACTGTCAGTGACGGCGAGTGAACAGTAAAACACACAATGACAGCAACTCAAACTTCAACAGCGACCACCACACATGAACATTTGAGGAATGATGGGTGGCAGTGGCGTTTCTAAGCAATTTGGAGTTCTAGGCAAGGTTTTTGCTGGAGCCCCCCTTACCAAATGGACCCTTACGGGTCCATTTGGTAAGGGGGGCTCCAGGAAAAATCTCCTGTAAAATGGCGTCACCAGGGGATAGAATTAGGAACTATTTTTAAACGAAATAACATTGTGTTTCAAATGTTCGATCCTAGTTATAGAGGACAAGTATAATGCATGTATCCATATTAGGCTTATTAGCCTGCTATCCTTTTATAGCATGCCTGGTGGTCGCCCCCTCTCCTCGCTCCCCTCCCCTCATGGCGCCCTAGGCAACTGCCTAGTCTGCCTAATGTCAAAAACGCCCCTGACGAGAGGAATTGAAAGGTAACAGGAAGGTTCTGCCAAAATAATACTCGGCCCTGAGTTTAGAAAGAGTTACACCGTGGCAAATTATGTTGGCATCGGCTTAAAAAAGACATTTCCTGGTCTAGGATTGAATTACAGTGCAACTAATGTCATTCTCTAAAGTTTTATTTCAATTATGTTTACACATCAAAGTCCATCAAATTCAGGCCTTTTGCACATTTACACAGCTTAATTGTTTTGAAGTATCACATTTTCATTATTCCATCATTTATAATACAGCTACATGACTCATAAAAATCATTGAATTAGTATATTCAATTAACTGGCAAATAGTAATTCAATTAAATGGAATTAACTTAATTTGACACTGAAAATAGAATATTGTTTTTAATTCCTTTATAGACATTATTTTTTCTACTGTATGCAGTGCATTAATGATCACAAATGCCGAATTGAACTTAAAGCTAAAAGCCATAAAACACATAAAGTTCTGGTGATGAGGAATACATGCAGACATTTCAACAATCTCACAGACTGATAATGTGTTTAAAGGTAAATGCAAGTTATTTCATATAATTAGTAAATATTCACATAATTAGTCAGTAATGCAATATTGATACTTAACTATAGTTGTTTCAATAGGCTATCAGCCAATTAAATCACACAAAGCCATGGGCAAATGGTAAAGTTGAGGATTAATCGCCCAGGTATATTTCTACTTGAAAGCAAAAACATGATTTATTAAAAAAGAAATAAAAAGTATCAACAAATTGCAATGAAATACTATACAATAGACATCAACCATGATATTAATGTGAAAAAAAAGTTATTTTTTATTAGTTAAGGGGCTAATGTTGCTAAAGGGCAACATTGGCACCAATAGGGCTAATCTGACCGATTGATCGGCGAGATGATCAGAGGAGCAGAGTTTTCACCGTCATCATAGAGACATGGACTGAAGAATGGATACAGTCGCTCAACAAAGCAGCATCCAGTGAAAGAGAAGAGGTGAACTCTGGTCTCGACGTCATAAAAGGAGACCAGACCCTCCTCATAATCCACAAACACTCCCACTATCTGGAGCTTCTCTCTGACTGGGAGGAGGGCAGGAGGGTCAGCATTAGCCTCGTACTTATTTTCATTCCTCAACCTTATAGTCCAGTAACCATTTTTGGGGCTCAATAGGATTGGGCCCTTCCTGTTGATGGACTCTCTGGCCACTCCTACATCCCATTCAGTCTTCCTTTTAACCTGAACCTCATAGTAAAACCTTCCTGAGGAGAAGCTTTGTCTTCCTAAGACACAAACACAAAATGAGAATCTTTCTGCGTTGTCTGGGAGATTCTTCTTCACATCTCCAAGACTCACTTGTTTCCCATCCTCAGACAGGATGAGCCAGGGCAGTGCTGTGTCAGGGTCCAGAGTTACGTCCACGACTGAGGAGAAGCTTTGTCTTCCTAAGACACAGACACAACATGAGAATCTCTCTGCATTGTCTGGGAGATTCTTCTTCACATTTCCAACACTCACTTGTTTCCCATCCTCAGACAGGATGAGCCAGGGCAGTGCTGTGTCAGGGTCCAGAGTTACGTCCACGACATATTGCTTCTTAATTTCTACAATGAGTGTCTTCTCCAGTTCAGCCACAGCAGTACTCACAGTCCCCGCATATGAAGGCTGTTGGACTTGGACCTCTGTCCAGTCCTTGATGGGTGGAGGGGTGGTGATGGATGTGACTTTCTGGAGGAGCTGGAGGTGGTCTTCAGTGAGAGAGATCTTCTTTAGCTCAGAGCTTCTCTTCTCCAACTGAGTGATCTCCTGTTGCAGCTCATTGATGAAGCCTTCAGCCTGTTTCTCTGTTGTTTTCTGTTTCTCTTCAATCCTGTCAATGACCTCAGCCTGGCTTCTCTCAATACATCTGGTCAGAGCAGTGAAGACCTGCACACTGTCTGCTATCTCTCTGTCTGCATCTTTCTTGCTGAGCTCCACCGTGCGTTTGACTTCCTGAATCTTCAGTCTTCTCTCCCTGATCATCTTCTGAACTTCAGCCTCTGTCTTCCCCAGTTCAGCTTTCTTTACATCGTATTCCTCTTTCAGAGAGACAATGCGATGTGACCTGTGGTCTGACTGAGTGCAGAACTGACAAACACACATGTCGTCAGTCTTACAGAACAGCTCCAGAGGTCTGTCATGTTTCATACACATGACATCTCCCAGGCTCTCCACAGGGTCGGTTAGTCTGTGTCGTTTGAATGCAGTGGCTTTCAGATGAGGCTCCAGGTGAGTCTCACAGTAGGAGGCCAGACACACCAGGCAGGTCTTCACAGCTTTCCTCTTGGTCCCATCACAGACGTCACAGGAGACTTCATCTGGTTTAGCAGGAATTTTGTGCTCATTTGACTTCCTGAACTGATCCGCCAGCTCTGACAGGACTTTATTAACAGATATCTTCGGTCTAATGTAGAATGTTTCTTGACACAGTGGACACTTACACACATCAGTGGTGTCCCAGTGCTGTGTGATGCAGGCATTGCAATAGTTGTGTCCACAAGGAGTAGTGATTGGATCAGTGAACACATCCGTACAAATAGAACACTGGAACTGCACCTCAGAATGGAGACTGCTAGCGAACGCCATTTCTACACATAAAAAACAACATAGACAGTTGTTTTAATTATACTATTCTCCATTTATACCTACACATTTGTGTTACATGACATGACAAACTAGCACACAGAAATACTCCTCCATAATAACACCACTTTTAGGGTTTGGGATTGTCAGACTAATGACTGTTCTGTTGGAATTCTTGTCTGTTCCTCTTTTACAGAACACTATGGGTCGCCCTATGGGTTGGCCCACTGGACATATCTATGCCCGATGGTCCAACCATCTATGTCCGATGTCCAGGCTTGGTACCGTCCACAAATAATATCATTATCACCATCACCAGATATCTGGTGGTCAGTTTATGGCATTAGAGCTGTAATGCCAAATTGTCCCCATCTATCACTTTGCATTGTCTTAGTTATCACACAATGAAAACAATACTTAACATTAGACTACACCTTACTAAGCAATCAGTGCAGGAGAAAGTAAAACATTTTAAACTGCTTTTTTCATTGTTAATTTTTATAGGTTAAATTGTGTAGAATTGCAAATCTCACGAACACGTGCCAGTAAACCCTCTTGGGTTTATAAGACACTGTTTTATGGTTACATCGTGTTTTACAGCAACCATTGGCACAGTGCCAAAGGTTGCTGTAACATTGGCACTAAGGAGGGTGATCACTGCACTGCACACTGGCATAGACCTGAGACGTGAGTTTCAGAAAGGGTGCAGACACACTTTTTACAGTACTTTCATATAATACATTCCAGACACGTAGAGTTATACAGAGTGTTTGGTCTTCTCTCCTGAGCCTGATCAATGAAACACCATCAATATACCGCAACAAAAACTCCTTTAACAAAACGCACATCAGGTTTTTCATGATCATCTCTAACAAAGAATCAAATAGAAGACATCTCACTGAGAAATACCTCTGTTATCATACCAATTCAATTAGTATGTTGTTATTCAATTAGTATGTAAGACTGCAGCAAAGTTACTCTTGTAAACTTACATACTTTGGAGACGATAGCAGTAAAATTACTCTTTGTACTGTATCATACTCTTTACTCTTTATAATGTATCGTATTAGTCAATCTGAATTATGCCTTGTGATGACCTAATGTGGAAAGTAACTAGGTACATTTACCTAGGCTGAGTACTGTACCTAAGAACAATTTTGTGGTATTTTTTTTTACTTTATTACAGTTTTTTCCAATTCTCAGTACTTTTTCCACACTACATTTCAGAGGCAAACATTGTAATTTTACCGCAATTATTTGAAAACTTTAGTTACTAGTAATTTTGTAGATTCTGAGTATCAATACCAAACATGCATTAACCACTTCAGCTCTATGTGACTGAAATGCTTCATTCAGAGAAATAGAATCAACAGTGTTATTTCATCCATGTCTGTGTGAACTGAAAAGTCAAATATGTAATAATATATAATATGTGTTCACTGATCCAAATATATGTTCTACTTACCAGGTTTAAGTCTTGTGTGTGAGGAGAATATGGTGTTGATGTGAGGTTTCTGTAGAGAATAATGATCTCTCTGATTTGTGTGGGAATGTTTCACCTTTAATCCTCATAAACTATGTCATTTAGTTTAAAGACAGCATCATGTTCATGGCCATCTAGTAGAGGAGTTGTGACATTGAGGGGTCAGAAACTGAGCTACTCAAGCTGCTGTTTATGCAGCCTGAATAAGGACAGAACAAGTTGGCAATACATTGTTTTCCACAGAAGTGGCACAAATAATAGCTACTTTAGGCAGGGGTGTAATAATGTAAAGTAAAGGGTTTTAAAGATCATTCCAGCTGGGCTCCTGTTGACTGCAGTCCAATGCATGTCTGCCTACTTCTGGTCCAGCACTTGTCCCCATTTGTCGTCCCAATTCTCAATAGAAGTCTATGCAGAAGAGCATCCATTAGACCATGGGAGCAAAGTTGTCAGAACTCTGTATTCTAAGGTTCTGATTGTGCTGCGCCTTGATAATAACTAACCCTCCCCTGTAGCCTGTAACCATGTGTTCAACCTACATCCTTAACAATCATAGATATTGTTTTATGACACATATAGGGCCCTATTATGAGTGTCATAAGTATCAGGTCTTATGACTTAAGTCAAAACTTTGAGGTGTGACAAAGCTGTTTCGCAACACAAAACTGCCAAACAGCTTTGTCACACTTCTAAGTCCTGATAGTTATGACACTCGTAATAGGGACCATAGTCATGTGGTTTCTATTGTAAGCTGTCACGTACTGTATGTACTGTGAACTTACCTATGTGATCTCAATGACTGACTGCATATGATTTATAGACAGTGCTTCTCAATCTCTGGCTCAGGGTCCATGTGTGATGCAGGTGTTACAGTAGTTGTGTCCACATGGAGTGGTGATTGGATCAGTGAACACATCCGTACAGATAGAACACTGGAACTGCACCTCAGAATGGAGACCGGATGACAGTGAAAATATAACATTTTGTTTCAATTATGCAAGTGGTTTTCGACCTTTTTCATACCAGGGTCCACTATTCATTCAGAATTTGAGCCACAGACCACCATTTGATGACATTTTATTCCCACAGACTGTAAAATTTAAACATTCTGTTTGCTTTTGTCCACAATTCCAGGCTGGATTTCAGAGAAAACAATACAGTCCAATATAAAGATCAAAATGACCATTAATCTTCTACATTCTCTAGTTGTGTAGACTTGGGCTAAATCACATGATGAATATTTTAACTCTTAAGAGTGTAAACATGAAACCAAATGGACCCGCAAGGGTCCATTTGGTTTCATGTTTACACTCTCAAAGATTTACAGTACATCTGGGTAACCGACTAACCATCATTTAGCCTGGGGGCCACCTGGAATCATCTCAGGGACCACTGGTGGTCCCCGGACCACCTGTTGAAAACCCCTGAATTATACTAATCTGCATTCATACCTACACATTTGAAATCTAACTTGCTGTACTAGGCAAATTCCCTATAGGGTAACTGTGCCTGTTAACATTAACCCTGTAGCATCTAGGGCTGGGCTGAGACAAACATTCAACCCTGACAATCTCCCATAATTCTCCTGGTCCACTACAACCACCTTGCAGATACTCTAACGATTTGTTTGGGGTTGAGGCTCATACAAAATATGTGAGATACTGTGCATAAGCCCCTCAATAACACCACTTTTATTTATATGGCTTGCAGGACAGGCATATCCGACACAGCAAAGGTCCGACTTGCGGACATCACCCTCCCCACAGTACAGGTGTTTTGGAGCCCACCCCCATCTTCAGTTCACTTAACATAATGCTCTGTATATGTTACTTTATCAGTAAAAAAAAAATTGACAGAAAAAGGTACAAGATCTCCCCTTTTCTTTCAGTTATTAGCTCTGTAATGTGAGATAAATACAACACATCTACAAGGATTCAAGGCTTTATGCAGTAGCTAACTGATAGAAAATGCCTGTTGCTGACAAAATTATCCATTAATTGCCAACGTTTATTTAATGTTTGGGTAGGACAAAAATGTACACTAATGGCTGAACATGTGAAAAGGTCAAAAAAGGTCACATGAATTTTGAACGGGATTTTGGAGGTAAATTGACAGCCCTAGAGAGACAATTGTGATAAGAGTTTCACTGTTTTTATTTATTTATTTATTTATTTCACTTTTTTCCCCCAGGTAATTTGAGGAAACACCAACGCGTTCACACAGGAGAGAGACCCTTCCAATGTCCAGATTGTGAGCGGAGCTTCAGTCAGTCGTCTGCCCTGAAGGAGCACCGCCAGCGCCTCCACAGCGGAGGAGGAAAACCATTCCAATGTCACCGCTGTGAAAAGAGCTTCACTAACCCCTCCGACCTGAGGAAGCACCGGACGTTCCACTCGGAAGACAAACCTTTCCGATGTCCAGACTGCGACAAGACCTTCACTCAGTCGTCTGACCTGAAGAAGCATCAACAGATCCACTCCGGGGAAAAACCCTTTAGTTGTAACTTTTGCGGCAAAAGTTTCAACCAGCTCGGTAACCTGAGGACTCACCTCCGCGTTCACACGGGGGAAAGACCGTTCCGTTGTACGTCTTGCGAGAAGAGCTTTACCACCTCGTCCTACCTGAAAATACACCTCCGCATGCACGCCGGGGAAAAACCCTTCCGATGTCCAGATTGTGGGAAAGGTTTCGTTCAGTCCGCTGCTTTGAGCAGGCACCAGCGCGTCCACGCTGGAAAACGCCGTCCCAAAGACCGTCCGTGTGGAGGACTGGACCCGAAATCACACCTGAGCGTCGTGGGCGATTAGTCAGTACATGCCTACTGTAGCCTCGACACCCAGGCTTTCATTTTCGTCTGTGTTGTGTGCGAAAACAGAAAGCCTGGACTCATTTGCTAGCCACGGCGGCCTAGAGGTGGGAGTCAACCTTTCGGGGTGGGCGGAGGAGACCTCTGGGCAGACCAAGGGCCAGATGGAGGGTAAACAGAGAGAACTGCCGAAGCAGGCAACCCGCAACCCTCCATGTTATGAAAAGTTCCTCTAGGTGCAAGGCTAAAAAATGCAGAACGAAAAAGAGAAATGCCAGCACTCATGCCCAGATGGAGGGCCTTGGATCGCCTCGGGATCCCAGAAGAGGAGGTCGCTAATGTTGCTCAGGACACGGACACTGGAGCTATCTGGTGGAGCTGTTGCCCCCCACGACCCGACCTTGGATAAGTGGATAAAGATGGATGGATGGATGGATAACATAAAATTCAACTTTTTAATTTCTTTTAGTGTTTTTGGTGCTTCCATTTGTGTTTTCTATTACCACAAATTATCTAGTTTGAACAATCAGTCTTTCATATCATAGAGGAACTTTAATATAAATTGCTCTCAGGAACAGCTGGTTTGGTTTTGTCCTCATAATGATGTCATCAATGCATCCTGCTTTGTATAATTCCTGCTCTCCTTCAGTCTTCAGTTACAAATTTGCATTTCCTCTTTGTTTATATTGTCCAGTGTTGTTGATTTCCCAAGTTGAAATGGAATTTAAACAAGCCAATGTCCATAAAGAAATGACAAGGACTGGTTATATCAGTGGTGATTGAGGCTCAAACCATTAGAAATAAGCTTGAGGGACTTAATATGATATTAAGTATTAAAAACAGTTTTAGGAATCCATGTTATTTGCCCTTTAAATTAATTTAAAATTTTATACCACATTGCTATTGCACTTTATACTGCAAAGTATTTATGGACTTTATTTATTTATTTGTAATTTCTTTACCCATGTGGATTCCCTGAGTTAAAGGTAACCTCTTCATTAAAAACAAATCTTAAATGTGATATCCATCCATTATGTCTGGCATATTTGTCACATAAGCCATTCTCTGGATTTCAGTCAGTTCCGCCAGAAAAAAACATGATTATGTGATCGCATCAACCAAAAGGCGCCTATTATGCAGTCACCAATCATTTGTTAACGTTCACCAGTGTTGGTCAATATTACTTAGGAAAGTAACTTCTTTATTTTACTCGTTACCCCTTAGACAAAGTAATATCATTACTTTACTTATTACTGGAATCGAAGAGTAATATATTACATATTACGTTATTACTTTCCCAAGATCTCAACTCCTACATTTAAAAAAAATAGAGATGTACAACATAATCTGTTTAGCGAGATCTTTTTAGAACTGAATCCAATTTATTGGAATGATAATAGTCTCTTTGCCTCTTTGACTTTTTAAACTTTTTCACAATTGTTTTCAAAGACAGTTGAGGTCTTGTATTTAAAAATAAATACAAAATAAAGCAGCAAGCGATTTGTAGTGTACATAACTGTGCGCAGGATGCAGTGTGTGGACTGGATCTACAATCTAGTGCACATCTCTGTTGTTACAGTACCTGTCAATAGCTTGTAAATCTGTTCTATTTTTGCATGCAACAACAAGCTCATTTTAAACAAGTAACTTGGCGTTACTTGCAAAGTAATGCGTTACTTATTACCCATTTTTGCAGAGTAATCTCGTTACTTTACTTTTTGGAGCAAAAGTAATAATATTACAGTAATATGTAATTGCCTCTTTGACTTTTTAAACTTTTTCACAATTGTTTTCAAAGACAGTTGAGGTCTTGTATTTAAAAATAAATACAAAATAAAGCAGCAAGCGATTTGTAGTGTACATAACTGTGCGCAGGATGCAGTGTGTGGACTGGATCTACAATCTAGTGCACATCGCTGTTGTTACAGTACCTGTCAATAGCTTGTAAATCTGTTCTATTTTTGCATGCAACAACAAGCTCATTTTAAACAAGTAACTTGGCGTTACTTGCAAAGTAATGCGTTACTTATTACCCATTTTTGCAGAGTAATCTCGTTACTTTACTTTTTTGAGCAAAAGTAATAATATTACAGTAATATGTAATCTAAAATTAGTTACTGCCCAACACTGGCGTACACACAGAAGCGCGTTGGTGATGAGCGCCCGTTTAAGTTCTCTCTCATTCAGTGAAAACAAAACAAAACATTATGCGTTGCGTGTGTGTGTTGCACTGTGTGCGAGCTGCGCTGTGTGTGTGTGTGTGTGTGTGTGTGTGTGTGTGTGTGTGTGTGTGTGTGTGTGTGTGTGTGTGTGTGTGTGTGTGTGTGTGTGTGTGTGTGTGTGTGTGTGTGTGTGTGTGTGTGTGTGTGTGTGTGTTGCGCTGCCGCTGCGCTGCTGCTGCGCTGCTGCTGCGCTGCTGCTGCTTCAAGACAGCATGCGGTTGGATATCGCATCGGCTTGGTTAGCTGTTATTTTGCATGGCTGTGTTGTGGAACACACCAGAATGCTGCATGTGTAGTTCTCAACAGGCAAGAGTGCTTAGGAGAGTAATATTATTTATTACCGCTTTAGGAAAGTAACAATATTACATTACGTATTACTTGGGCTCAAGAGTAAGATGTAACACATTACATTGCTTTTTAATATTACTTTTAACATGGTCAAGGGTAAGGGAAGCACAGCTATACAATCTGTCAGCTACTATTAGAACGCAATCAGATTGTTTTGAATAAGAATAATAATATTAAGAGAATAATAATAAGGGCTGGATTTTGGGTAGAATCCACTGACACGGGCATCGGCCACGAGGACGTCCCACATCCACTATGTGGATGTGTTAAAGAAAGATGCAGAGCAGCTTGACAGATGTATGGAGAACTGGGGTGACTGGAATCGATGATGGAAGGATGAGTCGGGGGATCGAAGTTATGGACCACTAGATGTGGCATACAGTCAGTGGACAAGGTCGTGGACCAGCACGGACGGCGGTGGCTCAGTGTTCAAACCCAGGCTCCCCCAGGGTTAGTGTTGAAGTGTCCCTGAGCAATACACTGAACCCCTTAATTGCTCCTGATGTGCCGGTTGTACCTTGTATGGTTTCTTCCGCCATAACTGTATTAATGTGTGTGTGAATAGGTGAATGTGATGCACAATCTATGTAAAGTGCATTGGATATAAATGCACCATAATGCACCTTTTACCATTTAGATGTGGTGGTTCAATCAGTAGACAGGGTTATGGACCAACTGCCCGGAGAGCAGCCTGCGCTTCAGCTCCTTCCACAGCAGGTGGCGCTCTCTCCGCGAACCCTTCAGCAGGCCGCGGTTCTCCTGGGCGCGGCGCGACAGGTAGGGCAGCACCTCGGCCACGGGGCCGTACGGGACGTACTTGTAGGCGGGGAGTCCGGCCTGGCCCAGCGGGAAGCTCACCTGGTCGCACATGCCCAGGAGCTGGCCGAAGGAGACCTGCTGCTGCTGGCCCTGGGAGGAGGTCTGCGATTGGGGCAGCAGGCCCAGCTGGCCCATCCTCTCCAGAGCGAACCTCACAGTGTCCTCGTTGTGCGAGGCCACCATCACGCCGGCCCTCGGGTCGCGGGCGATCACCTCCTCCAGCACCAGGTCCAGGCAGCGGCGGTACATCCCGTCCGTGGCCTCGTAGCTGGGGTTGACGGGGTCCTCGTGGCCCAGCTGCAGCGCCCGCGCCCTCTCCTGGTCCATGTAGGCGCCGCGGACCAGCTTGGCGCCGAAGTGCCAGCCCTGGCGCCGCGACAGCTCGGCGTCCAGGCGCACCGACTCCAGCGCCTCCTTCAGGTAGCACTGGTAGGTGTTGTAGACCGTCGCCCGGTCCTGGTTGAAGCCGCGCTGCACGGCCAGGGTCAGCCGACCGATGGCGGGCTGGAAGTAGCTCTGCTCGGCGTCTACCATCAGCCGGACGCCACTGTCGGCCGCGCGCTGGGCGAGGAGCTCAGCCCTCTGGAGCACCCTCTGCAGCTCCATCTCTTCCTCGGCTCCGAAGCGCTCCAGCAGGGGTTCCAACTGGCCGCTGTCGTTGGCGCCGCTGCTGCTCCGCGCGTTTGGGATCGCAAGCCGCTGCTGCCGCAGGCTGGACATCGTCTTCGGGTCGTCGATCACACCGTTCCAGTCCAGCAGATCGATCGTTTCTCCGCCTCTGGCGAACCATACGTCAACAATGTTGTCGGTTTCCCTCTCGACGATGCCCAAGTCGGCCAAACTCTTCTTCAGTTGCTCCCGCTCGAGTTTCCGTTCCAGAACGGTTCCTCCGGATTGTCCTTGCCGAGCCGCGAGCAGGTCAAACAGCCGCCTCCATTTCACCAACACCTCTGAGAACTGGAGGAGGAGCTGGGGCCGCCCAAGGGCCGTCATCTTGATGGCGGAGAAGCCGTCGGCCGAGCTTCCGGCGGAAATGCCGATGCACTTCAGGAAGGTCTCCAAGTGCTCGTCGCACTTGGCCTCGTCCGAGTGGATGTAGGCGCGAGCCTCGTGCTGCTGCTTCTCCTCGTGATGTCCCGCAGCGTTTGGCTGCTGCTCCTTCTTCTCTGCCCCGGACACGCACGAGTCCGTCTCCTTGTCCTCGTCACGTCTCGTCAGGTCCTCCTCCGCGCCGTAGTCCAGCACCGCCCCGACGCCGAAGGCCCGGTTCTTGTGGACCAGAGCCTTGATGGAGTCGTGGTCCTCCCCGGCCACGAACTGTCCGTAGAAGGTCATCTTCATCAGCCTCTCGAAGAGCCGCCGTCCCAGGACCTTCTGTCCGAGGTCCATCAGCTCGCGGTTCCTGTCCACCAGGAAGTCCAAGGAGCAGAGCTTGAAGACCAGCAGGCTCCGGAGCAGCTCGCCGTTGGTCTTGCTCTTGTACGCTTCCTCCGTGTTGTCGAAGTCGATCTCGAAGCCGCGGGGACGAGATCGGACGTTCTCGGCGTTCTTGCTCCGGCCGACCTGGGCGGCGGTCGGCGGCGGCACGCGCTCATCATCCACGGGGGCTTTCTCCACGGACGCTCTGCGTTTGTAGGGTGCGGGCGATGGACACCTCGCGGGTAGAACCTTCCCCATGCTCCTTATGTCAACTGCGGTCGCCCTGCAGATAACTGCTGCTAATTTAGTGCATGCCATTAAGTTTCGTGGCTTATCTCTTTGGTATTTAAATTATCGTATAGATGGTTCTCTGGGTCTTCAGGTTGCGGACAATGGGCATTTATAGACATGCGGACAGCTGATGACATAAATGATGTAACTCTGACCATTACGCTTTAAATGGAGGATTTGAGTTGAACTTTGCATTTGCAAAATTGCATTCTAATAAGACACAATCTTATAGCTAGTAATAAGATTCAACCGACAAGCTACGAGCGATAATACCTGCCTTTGCGTTACTTGTTTCTCGATAATAACCGGTCCTCGCCTTTACTTAGTTGCTCTTTCCACAAAAAAAAACAGAAATGAGCGTAGGTTTCATCGGAGCGGGCCACCTGGCCCACGCCCTGATCCGAGGCTTTGTGGCGGCCGGGGCGGTCTCCGCCCACCGCATCACGGCCAGCTGCCCGGCCTCCGACCTGCCCGCCGCGTTGGGCCTGCGGGACCTGGGCGTGGCTTTGACCACCAGCAACCTGGAGGCGCTGGCCAAGAGCGACGTGCTCTTCCTGACCGTCAAGCCCCACGTGGTGCCCCAAGTCCTGGACCAGATCGGCCCCGAGGTGGACGGCGGGCGCCACCTGTTGGTGTCGTGCGCGGCCGGCGTCACCCTGAGCTCCATGGAGAAGGCGCTGGAGCGGAGCCGCCAACAACAACGCGCCTCCACTTCCGCCTCCTCCGCGGCTTCCTCCTCCGTGGCGCCGCCCAGGGTGATGCGCTGCATGCCCAACATGCCGGTGGTGGTGCGCGAGGGCGCCACGGTCTACGCGTCCGGCGCCGGGGCCACCCCCGAGGACGGGCAGCTGCTGGAGCGCCTGATGTCCAGCGTGGGCTACTGCGGCGCCGTGCGCGAGGAGCTGATCGACGCCGTCACGGCGCTGAGCGGCAGCGGCCCCGCCTACGCCTTCACCATGCTGGAGGCGCTGGCCGACGGCGGCGTGGAGGCCGGCCTGCCGCGGGCGCTGGCCCTGCGGCTGGGGGCGCAGGCGCTGCTGGGCGCCGCCCGCATGCTCCTGGACGCCCCGGAGGGGCGGCGGCACCCGGGACAGCTCAAGGACGACGTGTGCTCGCCGGGCGGCACCACCATCCACGCCCTGCACGTCCTGGAGAGGGGCGGCTTCCGCAGCCTGCTGATGGACGCCGTGCAGACGGCCCACGCCCGGAGCAGGCAGCTCAGCGCAGACGCTGCAGCCGCAGGCGGGTCGTCGCCGAAGTAGCGCGACGCGGACGTGTCGGAGGCGGGAAGAAAGCCCAGACAGAGACGATGAATTCGTTCCTTGGTCGTGGGGGGAACACGTTTGTCACTTTGACCAGTAAGCCCCGCCCCCTCTGATTTTGTGGCGTTTTCGCTCTGCTGCGGGCAGATTCCGAGAATCTAGAGGCAACTTTAGTGTGTATGTATTTGCAAACGGATTTGTTTAAAAAGAGAATCTAACTCTACTCTATTGGCTCATTATGAATCTGCTGGAGACTGCTGTGCTAAAATGCTGATTGGCTAAAATGCTGCCTACCACCACACAACCCCCCCTCCCCATCGTACATTAGCGCCACCTTGTCCTGAACCGTTGTTTTGACCTGTTCTCGTTTTCTTTCCTTTTTAAAAAAAACACAATCTGAGCTTAATGTAAAGCCAAACCACTTCTTCAAACTACCCGCAGAAAAAGAAAGGGGGAAAAAGAATTAAACGCTCCAAGCGCCGACTTTTATAGATATTAAGTGACATCAGGTTTAACGTCACAATGCTAACTGTTTCCTTGACGATAGCATCATTGTATTCATATTCATATTACCTCAAGTTCAAAAACCTAAATTTCTGATTTTTAACCCCTCTTTCTGCACAGCATCGGTGATCATTCCTGGCCCTTTTAATTCATCACATGCTTGACTGGTTTAATTTGGAATTTGTTTAATATGTTATACTCATTAAAGGGATATTCCACTTTCAAAATAACTTTTGGTCATTGTATGTGTAGCAGCCATTTAACTGTTTTTTGTATGCCATTACTAGGATTTCTGTTTATTATTTAGTATATGCGGTTTTGTGCTAATTCTTTAGATATTTGAATTCAAATGATTAATTGTATGGCTAATTGGCTAATTGACACCTAACTGGGCGCTCCACTCTAGGCCTGAGACAGAGACAGCTTATCAAGGCTAGAGGAAGGAGGAGGAGGTTATGCACCTGGGTGGACTCATGGCTTTTACCAGGCCATCCAGACAAGGTCCTGAGTTGCTGTTTTTGTTTGTAAATGCACTATCTATGGAGAATTAAATGCAAACTAAAAGAAGTTCAACTTGTGGACATTCGATTCATGCCTGCGTACAGCCCGATTCTGGGTGCATCAGTGGGTTTATGTCAGTTTGTTTGATAGCTGACTCAGCCAACACATTATGTTCTACTCAGTCTCATGTCAACACACCAGACAGTTTATAAGTTACTCCATTCAGTATTTAGATTTTTGATGTTCATTTTAGCTGCCCGCCCCCCTCCTATTCAAACCCATTATAACTTAAAACTCAATTTTAACCATGACAGATTATTCGAAGACAACCCATCTTTTTTCTGGTGACCGATACATGAGAGGGTCATGGAATTTCATTTACAGTTTTTTATTTATTTTTAAAATATTGTTTTAATCATTTGGGTTGGCATACTTGAATATGGAGGCTGCTACATTTTACAAAACAGTAAATCATGGTAATAGATAGATACTATCTAGTATCTACAGTACTATGCCAGTTTCATGAACTTGTTGTGAGCTTGCAGATCTGTTACTTTCACCGTTCCATTATACATTGTGAGCTTGCAGATCTGTTACTTTCACCTTTCCATTGTACGCTGTGAGCTTGTAGATCTACTTTCACCTTTCCATTGTACGCTGTGAGCTTGTAGATCTACTTTCACCTTTCCATTGTACGCTGTGAGCTTGTAGATCTACTTTCACCTTTCCATTATACGCTGTGAGCTTGTAGATCTACTTTCACCTTTCCATTGTGCGTTTTGAGCTTGTATATCTGTTATTCTCATGCATTGTATTGAATGTTACATAAGTCAGTAAAACCTCAGATAACCTCATCTGACGAGTCAGACAAGTCAGACGACGTGACAGTTGTCCCTGCACTCAGCTCAGTGCAGGTTAAATTCCTCTAAATCACGTGACTTGTTCTGTTCAGTTGGGGCGTGTGTGTGTGTGTGTGTGTGTGTGTGCGTGTGTGTGCGTGCGTGCGTGTGCGTGTGTGTCTCTGTGTGTTCCACTTCCTCGTCTCAGACAGTCTTCAGTGTTTCACAAACAACCAGGGAGAGACAGAACTCCAAATGGACTCAAACGACTGAAGCTGAAACTTTGACCTTCCATAACTAAAGGTAAGACTCATTTGGGTCCTCCCTGTTTTCCAGTAGATGGATCATCCAATTTCACAGGTTGTTGTTGTTTTTTTTTTAACTCAAACCTCAGATGGGTCATAGCACACCCAGAAGTTTGGGCAATGCTAATGCTCAGACATCCATAGTTTAGACGCTGTTAGACGGGACGTTATCCAGACTAGAGTTCTCGAACTCTACCCGAACCGACCAGGACTGAACCCGAACAGAACTGACCCGATTTTAGGGCTGGGTCGGGCCTAAAATCTGTGCTAATCAGTAGGGCCGGGTAGGGCCTAAAATCTGTGCTAATCAGTAGGGCCAGGCCTTGGGCTCCATGAAAAAATAGTACACATTGAATTACTTTATTATATTAAAAATATATTTCTATATTTCTGTATTTCCTTATTATGAAGCTGGTGCTGATTGGCATTTCATTTTTACTCCATGGAGAATTCTCAAAATCTGCCTAAATCCGAAAGTTTAGGGACGGGTAGGGCCTAAAATCTATTCCATTTAGTCGGGCCGGGCCGGGCCTAGGGCCTGAACTGTTAGGGCCGTTTTCAGGCCCGTTGAGACCTCTGATCCAGACGGGTCATCATCCATCTCCCCCGTCTCTGTCTCCCTCTCTGTCTCTTCCCCTTCCATCTCCTCCCTCCCCCTCTGTTTCTTCACCCCTTTTCTCTCTGTCTCTGTCTCTCTCCCCCCCCCCCCCCTCTCTCTCTCCCCTCTCTCTTCTCTCCTCTCTCTTCTCTCTCTCTCTCTCTCTCTCTCTCCACTCTGAAGTAGGTCAGGTCCAAGTCCACTTCACGCCAACTCTTGACACTCCAAGACTTAGCATATCAACTGTTGTTGATCTGTTGTTGTGTAGTGGGTTTCTGCTATACTGTATTTTTTAACTACAATTATTTTGGAGACCCGACCTATTATACTTCTATATGGCTACACAATGCTCTGACATGTACTTCATTAAAGGTTCATAAACATTCCCTATATTGTATACTTACATCCCATCCTGCTTCATTAGAATTGGATTGTACTGAAATTGGTGTATAAGTTTAGGTTACTGCATGATTCTGTAGGATATAGTGACAAAAATGTATTGTTAAAATACAGGGTAAGGACATTTTTACATCTACAAGCGCATTGCTGGCAGATAGCTGACAGATACTACTCATAGACAATATTTTGAATCAGAGAAGAAGACAGAAGTTTAATATAGTTCCGACAGTGTTTAAATGTCGTCCTGTCTACTCAAGGGGTGTCTAAAAATCATGCTCCACCCAAATCAACATCAATCTGGACACCAATTGTCATGTTATACTATACTATACTATATACTGTGCTGTGTGTGTGTGTGTGTGTGTGTGTGTGTGTGTGTGTGTGTGTGTGTGTGTGTGTGTGTGTGTGTGTGTGTGTGTGTGTGTGTGTGTGCTAGAGTAACAATGATGTGTGTGTGTGTGTGTGTGTGTGTGTGTGTGTGTGTGTGTGTGTGTGTGTGTGTGTGTGTGTGTGTGTGTGTGTGTGTGTGTGTGTGTGTGTGTGTGTGTGTGTGTGTGTGTGTGCTAGAGTAACAATGATGTGTTTGATTGACAGGTGTCACAGAGACATAAAGATGAGTGATTCTGGGGGGAAAGAGGAGAACAGATCTCACAGACCACAGAGTAAACAACGTCCTCCACACTTCACTGATGAACCTGAAAGGTCTGTAGAATCTACGTATACTATACAATTATACTATACTATAACACTAATACAAATACTATACACACAATAAAAATATCAGCTTGTGTCCGCTCATATATGGAGATCGTGTGGGAAACAAACTGTTTATAGGAGAGAATATTGGTCCTTAAAAGGCCATTAAAAACACCAACCATCCAACCCTAGACTGTTCCAACTATTCTCCCTGTTCCTTCCTTACGTTTCCAGAGCATCACATGATATCTGTGAGATTAAAGGAGAATTCCACACCAAAACACATTGGACATCAATCTACCTTGATTCCTGCATGTGACATGATGCATAATGTCCTTGAATTCTATCGTACAGTAGATGCCCCCTGTTCTACATTTCACCATGAGGTTAATTAATGTTTAAATGCTTGTAAACAGTGAAAACAGCTGATCTCCAGCTGACTGTATGGATATTATATTACCTTCCATATATGTGTTGAATGAATTAACATATGATGAAGCCTGGAATTCCTGGACATTATATAGTTTCTGTCTCATTTCCTCTTTGTTTGTTTCATGGCCTCAGTCCATTTCGGCGACCTTGAGTGTCCTAAAATGCACCTTATAAATAAAATGTATTATTATATTATTATTATAATAATTATTATTATTTGGTTCCAGTTCAGTTGGTCTTGTGCAGGTTAGAGTGTCCACCCTGAAAGTGGGAGGTCGAGGGTTCGATCCCCAGCTGTGGTCATACCAAAGACTGTAAACATTAAACCCACAATGCCTCCCTGCTTGTCTCTCAGCCTCAATTTGTTGGATTAGAACGTTCCAGAACACGCTCCGGCTGTGTCTGGTAGTAAAACATTAACCCATAAGGTTGTCCACTACAGTAATATAGTTTATAGATGCTCAGATAACAGAATCCATGTTGAAAGCAGACTACATGTTAATGATTGACACATCCATGGTTTAAAATTGACATGTTTGCACTCTCTCTCACACACACACACACACACACTCACACACTGTATTGTTTAATTTTAGACAAAAAACAATGTTTCCATAGGTATATGCCCTTTTAAAAATCATGTGGTGGTACATCTATCTTGTATTGTGTGGTTTGATGTGATGTGGGGAAAAGAAAATAAGCTTTAGCTACTAAAACATCACATTAGAATAAAGAGAACCTGTGGCCATGCAAACTGCACTGGTGCAGCTGCAACAGCTGCTGTAACTGACCTCAGGGTGAAATGTAGAAAATGGAACATCTGTGACAAAAAATCAAGGAGATTATGAATCATGTCACAGGAATCATGGTAGCTTGATGTTTTGGTGTGGAATTCTCCTTTAATTACAAGATATTATTTGTAATTAAACCCAATGTAACTTGAAGTAAAACTAACTAGGCTTATTAATAACACATTAGTTCTAAAATGTCTGTTATTTCATATTAACCTCACATTTGCACATAAGTGTAGTAATGATGGAACATGACTGGATTTCTCTCATGGAAAATGAACACATGTCTGAAGTTGGAGTTGTGTTCAGTTTACAGTAAATACAATGTCTCTGCTAGTAAATGGAAATAACATGAAATAAAACCACAATAAAAACATGTGTTTGGCCATAAGGACGGGATAATTATGTATTAATCGCATAACTATGGTATAACTTCGGTCTAATAACAACACATTATTTCTAATTGTTGGAAATTCACAGAGTTCACAAATTCAGAGTCGGAAACTCCTTGAGTGTGTATAAGTAAGAAGTTATCCGTAAAGGAAACTTGACTGTCTCACTGAGTACAGAGATAGAAGTGTTAACACTGAGAACAGTTCACAATCTCTTCTAAACTTTATTACAATTGCAATATTATAGTGTATTATGCCTACATTACAGAACCACGTGGTCACAAAGTCACATGTGGTGAATTCTAAGAGTTACCAAATAAGGTAAAATAAATGAAGCAGGAAGCTGATTGCGATATGGTCCCTCGCCTCTTCTGTCGCATGCTAGGAGTCACGTACTGAAGATAGTGTGGTTACGGTTAGCGTTTCCTGTCTATGCAGCGTCTGTGTATCTCCTGCTTTAAGAATTGTTAGTTTGCAACATAATGCACATCAATGAATTAAGCATGGAAACTGTCAGGTCTAAACTGAACTAAGATTGACCTAATTTCTTAGAAAAAAAAACCATTAGCAGATGCTGTTGGTAGAATATGACATGCATTGTGGTTTACTTCCAGACAAGACATACCGAACGATTAAAGGTAGGGTAAGTGATTTGAAATTCATGGTGTAGTACCAGCCTGGTGCACTAGGGACGCCCAAGAGTAGCTACACTATGTGAACCTGCTGCTCCATCCTGATTGGAGGAGAATTCACCCTCCACCTGGGGAACTTTTATTAGCTCCTCTGCTAACATGGGGGAGGGGGAAACTCCATATATGGTCTGCACACCTTATAATAGAGCATTTTAACAGAAAAAAATGTTTTTGGGTGATATCTGACAAAAGTGAAATCACTTCCCCTACCTTTAAATGTAGTTCAAAAGGTTAACCTTGGGGTGATTGTGAGTGCAGCCTTAAGTTGTATGTACCTGTCTTGTTACGTGAGTCATCTATGTATGTCAATATTTACATCAATCATCTATGTACTGATGTCCATATTTACATCACTAATTATGCCTCATTGGCCTATTACTGCAAATTGTGCAGGGACCAAAAAGTCCTGGTTGTGAACCAGGACTAAAAGTCCTGTCTTTGCCACTCATTGTTGTCAACTAGTATGCAGCATAACAGTGTAACATAGAGAGGAATGGAAACAGTCAGTAAAACAAACCTTATCTATGTAAAAGGGGCGTGGCTCCAAATAATGTGTGTGGGAGCGGCCGGGGATGATGACATGTTGGTGAGACCAAATCAGATCCACCGTCCTATCTGAGCCAGTCCACGCCTCTCTAGGCCAAAATCATTGGTTAGGTCAGGATACCTTAAATGTAACTTGTTATTCATTTAGATAGATATTTGTCTTTGTCTCCAATCATCCCATTGCAGTGTTGTAGCACATGGAATACACACTACTGTTAGCACTGTTCTTTACTGTCTGTCTCTGTTGCTTATTCATGTATTTATTGATTATTCTACTAGTATTCTGTACTGTCTGTGTTGTGTATGTAAGGGATAACACTTGACAAACCAGTAATTTGGTTCGAAGGGTGTTATCCCTCTTATTATTTGACTAATATAATAACTTATATAATAGTAAAATAACTAATAATTGACATAAATAGTACATAACTAGCTGCTTTTATTTATCTGCAGTTGTGTAAGATACGTTTGTCCAGGCTAGGAGGTCTGTTGTTGAGCTATCTGCTGTTGTAACATGTGACCGCTCACGTGACCAGAACACTGAATTCTGATTGGAGCATTTATTCAAGCCATGTAATAAGTATTGTTATTTATGTCTGTGTGATTCCAGAAGTGTTGACCACAGATCAGAGTCTCCAACTCCCAGCCTTCTGTCTGTGAAGAGTGACAAGTCTAAAGGAAGACCTCCTGACTTCAGTAATGAACCTCCTGGACCTCCTAAGTATGCGAAAACCAACTATACATACAGTACATGTCAGTACACTATAACTATATATACAACACTGTGTGTGTGTGTGTGTGTGTGTGTGTGTGTGTGTGTGTGTGTGTGTGTGTGTGTGTGTGTGTGTGTGTGTGTGTGTGTGTGTGTGTGTGTGTGTGTGTGTGTGTGTAATATGCTAATTGTAGAATATTGTTGTAATTCCAGAAGTGTTGACCACAGATCAGAGTGTCCAACTTCCAGCCTTCTGTCTGTGAAGAGTGACAAGTCTAAAGGCTGGGGTCCTAACTTCAGTAATGAACCTCCTGGACCTCCTGACCTTAAGTATGTGAAAACCAGCTATACAATACATACACTATAACATATTAGGAAACAACTCACCGGTTTGAAGGGTGTTATCCCGCATGTTAACATGGCTTAATACATTAATGAATAGCTAATAATTGACAGAACTAGTACACAACACGGTTGTTTTTATTTATCTGCAGTTGTGTCTACGTTCGTCCACACAGGGAGGTCTGTTGTTGTGACATATGTAACCGCTCATGTGACCAGAACGCTGGCTTCTGATTGGAGCATTCATTCAAGCCATGTAATAAGTATTGTTATTTATGTCTGTGTGATTCCAGAAGTGTTGACCACAGATCAGAGCCTCCAACTCCCAGCCTTCTGTCTGTGAAGAGTGACAAGTCTAAAGGCAGGCCTCCTGACTTCAGTAATGAACCTCCTGGACCTCCTGATGCTAAGTATGTGAAAACCACCTATACATACATACATTATAACACTATACAATAACACTACAATGTATACAACACTATACTATGCTTGTTGCTGTGAAGGAGACGCAGATCAGAGAGTCCAACTCCCAGCCTTCTGTCAGTGAAGAGTGACCGGTCTAAAGGCTGGGGTCCTGACTTCAGTAATGAACCTCCTGGACCTCCTGATGCTAAGTATGTAAAAAATCACCTATACATACATGCACTATAACACTATACAATAATGCACTACAATGTATACAACACTATAACACTATACTATATACTTGTTGATGTAGATGTGAAGGAGACACAGAGCAAATATGCTAACGATAATCGATAATGTAGAATACATTGTTGTGATTCCAGAAGTGTTGACCACAGATCAGAGAGTCCAACTCCCAGCCTTCTGTCTGTGAAGAGTGACCGGTCTAAAGGATGGCCTGGACCTGTCTTCAGTAATGAACCTCCTGGACCTCCTGAATCACAGTATGTTAAACCTCTATGAATATATAACACAATACGATACCATATATATTAACTTTAGTAGCGCCACAAGGAGGCTGACATGATGTAAAACACATTTTCTAATTTTACTACTTCATTTTATTCCAAATATCGTTAGCCTCAGAATAAATGCCTAAGTTATTTTTTGGCGAAATTGAGATTTCTAGAATTTCCAGAAATTTGCTAGAATTTGCTAGAAAATGTGTTCTTTCTTATCTCAATTTTGCCAAAAAATGACTTAGGCGTTTATCCTATGAGAATAACGATATCACACATGCTCTCCATAGTCATGTTGTCAAGACGGCATTGTTTGATTTCTCATAATCCATCCTGATTGGTTAAGATCAGTTTCCATAGTTCTCAGGAGTTTCAAACTAAATGACACAAATCATGAACACATTGTGTGATTTCTGTTAAACATTCCACTAGGCTGAGGAAGAAATGTTCAACTCAACCTCATGGTGGCGCTATAACTGATTATAACTGAGTTATAGTGTTTAGTGTTTTACCTATAACTGATTATAACTGAGTTATAGTGTTTAGTGTTTTTACCTATAACTGATTATAACTGAGTTATAGTGTTTTACCTATAACTGATTATAACTGAGTTATAGTGTTTAGTGTTTTTACCTATAACTGATTATAACTGAGTTATAGTGTTTAGTGTTTTACCTATAACTGATTATAACTGAGTTATAGTGTTTTACCTATAACTGATTATAACTGAGTTATAGTGTTTAGTGTTTTTACCTATAACTGATTATAACTGAGTTATAGTGTTTAGTGTTTTACCTATAACTGATTATAACTGAGTTATAATGTTTAGTGTTTTACCTATAACTGATTATAACTGAGTTATAGTGTTTAGTGTTTTACATATAACTGATTATAACTGAGTTAGTTTTTATTGTTTTTACCTATAACTGATTATAACTGAGTTACAGTGTTGCCACTTGTGAATGCGGATTTGGCAGTACTCGGAAAAAGGAGAAATATACACATGTTAATAACGAGACAACACACCAGAGCTTAAATATGAGTGATTCTATTTATGATATCATAAGGTTTGACAATGACTTACATTACATGTATGGGAAACAGTCCCTTAGTCAAAGCAAGACAAAGATGCTGGGAGAAGCACGTTAACTTATACCCAACCAAAGCCAACCCCCCATGGTAGCAGGAGGTGACAATCTAACTTTAGACACAGTCAACAGATGGTTACAAAATGGAACCCCCATCCCTAACAGGAATGGAGCATTATACAACTGAAATAACAAACAGTAGGGACGTTTTCAAATGTTTACCAACAATATTTCTTTGACATACCCCCATTTAAACATTTAAAAGTCTCGACTAATAGCTATCAATGTACCGCAGATGTAGACAAAAAAACCTGTATAATACCGAATTAGACAAACAGGGAAAATTCCTACATGACCCTCATTTTGAGCGATCACCATATTAGGCCTACGATACAAGCATCAGAAAAGTTGACTCAGCACTCGAAAAGTGTCCGTTCCAGAGAGTCGTCCCATTTCATACTGCATTTCATACTGCAGCCGCCGTAGAGCATAACCTGCATGGAGCAGATCAGCCCTAAAAAAGCCCCATGAATTCCAGAACAAGCACCACTGTGCACCCACTCCAGTGAACATCCAGAGAAAACTGCCACTCGCCGTTTTTGGCCATTTGCAGCCAATGGTGACAGACCACAGGTCACCCACAGGTGACCTAACATCATAGCACAGGATTGCAGAATCCAGGGTTCGAGGAGTACAACCCACTCACGACCTCACACCAGTGTTACTGGCAGATCCTAACCCTCAAACTCCCAACGTAGAGAGCTTGCAGATCTGTCACAGCTCTGGAGCTGCACACGTCACAGCAACAAAGCCTGACACGCCGAGTCATGGGGCACACTGCACCCTTTCCGGTCCTGGGCAGGCACACAGTGCCCTACCCCCGCATCGCCTCGGATCTGTCGGTCATCATCGGACAAGGGACGCCACCAACCCCCCCGGTAGGAACAGGGCCCCTCAATGCATCCTTTCCTCGGCATCACACAGAAAGTGGCCATTTCCATATCCTCTTTAACCTCCGACGGTTCATCTCTCTGAAAAAGAAAGAACCCAGTGCAAGTATCCCATATTTTGCCACAGTGGACACACATCACAATCCATTGACCAGAACCAAACAGAGTTGAGCCAAGCCGAACCAGCTGAAACCCAGAAGCACCCCAACAGACAGGGATCTTCATCAGATGGGTCAACATACAATATGTACCAATTCGACACTCTTATTCATCCAAAATAGAAATCATCCATTAGGCTACACCCTATAGCCATACTAGACAGAATCTGTATCTCTATTTCTCCACCAATATCAGCTTCTTTAACAGTAGAGATTTAGCATGGCTGTGTAAGCCACAGCAGAGCACCTCACTTTCAACTCAGCTCAACTCCGCAAAATAGAACTCGTAATATGTTATCGTAACGCACATTTTCGACAGAATACTCAGCCTCATGAACCATGTCATCCATTCGTTCCCGTCAGTCCGATTCCGGATAGAGTCGAATCCTGGTGACTTCTCAAATCTGTAGATATTCAAACTGAAAGACGCACATACGGCACACAGCAGCATGCACAGCACCCAGAAACCTCAAATCAAGCAAACTCCATACTTACAGATCGCGGCGTCCATATCCCAGAACATCCTCTCTGCAAATACAGCAAATCATCGCGGCGCAAAATCACACAACACACATACGACCGATTTTGTTGTTCTTGTTAGGGATTAGTCAACACATGCCATCATCTCACGGGAAAATGACACTCTACCTTCACCGCGAACTTAGAACCTGAAAAACACTCATCACATAGTACACTTGACAACATCAAATGAAATCATGACTCGAAAAGATACACAACGCAACAATGCTGTAGGTTCAGGAAAAGGGCGTCCCCTTTTTAACCTGAATTACCACCGTATACTTACCGGATACTTACTGTAACTTACACACTTCTCATTTTGTTGCAGCCATCACAAAGACCTCGTTTGTGCAACGAGACACCCTAAACATACCATGTTTCTGCCTCACCCTGTTTAGGTCGCTCAAATCCTGCAGGCAGGAAACATCATACTGTATATACAAATTACCATGTTTCTGCCCTCAACACTTTTCACTCTCACCCAGGCAGACCACACAAATACACAAGACTCAGTCTTTCATTTATACGACTACTCAATGATCATTTTCTCCACTCACAATTGTGCGCTTTTATGCTTTCTCTTAGCAAAGGACCCTAGGCCAAGCATCTCTTGCTTGCCTTTCACTAGACAGCACGGCGACATTTAGTCCCTGCTTCTGAGCGCAATGCATGTACGTTTTTCAGGCGAGACACCTTGTCTCCCTCGGCCTCTATAGGCTGTCCACTTGGTCTGGCAAAACCATATAATGGTTCTCCAACCTACACTTATTTTGACCAGCAGCAGGTAAAAATACCTCTGTCATTCAGAAGCAATACAAAGTACCCTTCTACCAGTGGACGCCTATACAACACATCACTGATATAAAACTCTGGATTGTCTCCACCACTAAACACTACTACCAAGTCTGCACATTCCAATGTACCACGGAAGCTTTGGCTAAACAACTGAAGGCTGAAAGGTTTGCCCACACGGGCATCTCACCTCGAACATCTCGAATTCGCCTGGCCAAGGTCCAGCCCTCCATTTGCACAGCCAAACTCCGTCCAGTCCAGACAATAATCTCGGTGGAACCGTCCAAAATGTGAATGCGGATTTGGCAGTACTCGGAAAAAGGAGAAATAACATGTTAATAACGAGACAACACACCAGAGCTTAAATATGAGTGATTCTATTTATGATATCATAAGGTTTGACAATGACTTACATTACATGTATGGGAAACAGTCCCTTAGTCAAAGCAAGACAAAGATGCTGGGAGAAGCACGTTAACTTATACCCAACCAAAGCCAACCCCCCATGGTAGCAGGAGGTGACAATCTAACTTTAGACACAGTCAACAGATGGTTACAAATGGAACCCCCATCCCTAACAGGAATGGAGCATTATACAACTGAAATAACAAACAGTAGGGACGTTTTCAAATGTTTACCAACAATATTTCTTTGACACACTTTTTATCTAAATTTCACACAGATCGTTACACATGATCTCCATGGTCATGTGATGTTTATATTTTTCCTAAACATTTTGCCAAACATCACACACTCTGCTCCTGGTGGAGACCTGTGCCCACAAGGACACTTTTTCTATAGTTTAACCCCAGATGTTCTACTTTGAATAATGTTTAATAAAAGCTCTATAGTTTATATATTTTAAACTATTCTATTGTGTTCATCTCCACAGAGAGACATTCAGAAACACACCTGGACAGAAGACATTCAGTCAAACCAAACCTGGACACAGTAAGACTGGACACATTTTACACTTATTAACATTTTATATCAATTCATGAAATGTTTAAATATCAGCAGACACCATCAGATTACATATACATGTTTTATTCCTGTATGTCCAAATACTGATGATGAACATATACATTTGGACTAAAACAAATGATCCAGCGTTACTCATCCCATATTAATTATATACCACCATTTTGATTTATCTGGGGGTATTTTATATGTAGACTAGTTAATAATTATAAATTATTTCAAGTAAGCAGAATGTTTAACATGTATTAATTCTCTTCTCATACCAGATGTCAGTGTGCAGGAGGATTTAAAGGTTTTTAAGGTCACTCTGGACGGTCTTGATCGTGTGACATACGTCATTGAAGTGCCCTCCATCTCCAGCATCTACACAGACCTCCACCTATCAGCAGGAGGGAGTGAAGGGGTTAATCAGCAACATGAGGTGTGGCAGCTTGAGACCTTCTCCAAGATGAAGACCCTCCATGAGGACCTGATCAAGTACTCTGCCATCTTTAAGACCATCCTCCCTGGCAGAGACAAACCCAGCAGAAGAGTTCTGACCAATGGCATCGCTGGCATCGGAAAGACATTCTCTGTGCGTATGTTCGCTCTGGACTGGGCGAGAGGTTTGGAGAACCAAGACATCGTTCTCCTGGTTCCCTTCTCATTCCGGGAGCTGAACTTGGTCAGAGATGAGCAGCACAGTCTCCTCTCACTGATCCATGCTTTCCATCCAACATTAAAGAAGGTCACAGCAGAGAAGCTTGCTGCTTGGAAAGTTGGCTTCATCTTCGATGGTCTGGATGAAAGCAGGATTCCGCTGAAATTCCAGAACATCGACGTCGATTCTGATGCCTTCGACAACAACGACATCATCTCTGATGTCACAGTGACATCATCGGTGGGCATGCTGCTGACAAACCTCATCAAGGGGAATCTGCTCCCCTCGGCTCTCCTCTGGATAACCACCAGACCTGCAGCAGCCAATCAGATCCCTTGTGATTGCATTGACATGGTGACAGAAATACGAGGGTTCACAGACCCCCAGAAGGAGGAGTTCTTCAGGAAGATGTTCAGGGATGATGAGGAGCTGGCCAGCACAATCATCTCACATGTGAAGATATCAAAGAGCATCCACATCATGTGTCACATCCCAGTCTTCTGTTGGATGACCGCTACCGTTGTGGAGGACCTGGTGAAGACAGACGAGACAGGACAGCTGCCCAAGAACCTGACTGGGATGTTCAGCCACTTCACGTCGATCCAGATGAGGAGGATGAGGATGAAGTATGATGAGGAGACTGACAGGGATGTTCTCCTGAAGCTGGGCAGGCTGGCGTTTGAACAACTGGTGAAAGGCAACGTCATGTTCTACCAAGAAGACCTGGAAGAGTGTGGTCTCGATGTGAAAGACGCCTCGCTGTACTCGGGAGTGTGCACAGAGATCTTCAAAGAAGAGACTCTTCAGTCTCAGAGAAAGGTCTACAGCTTTGTTCACCTGAGCATCCATGAGTTCCTGGCTGCAGTCTACCTGATCCACTGTTTCACACAGAAGAACACGAAGGTCCTGAAGGCATTCCTAGGAGTCGATGTCAGTTCATTGGAGGAATTCCTGCAGAGAGCCATGGAAAAAGCCCTGAAGAGTAAGAACGGCCACCTGGACCTCTTTGTCCGCTTCCTTCATGGTCTCTCACTGGAGTCCAACCAGAGTCTGTTAGGAGGTCTGCTGGGTCAGACAGAGAACAGTCCAGAGAGCATCCAGAGAGCCATCAAGAACCTGAAGGAGATGGACCCTGAGGATGTGAGTCTCTCTCCTGACAGATTCATCAACATCTTCCACTGTCTGATGGAGATGAACGACCACTCAGTATATCAGGAGATCCAACAGTACCTGAAGTCAGCAGACAGATCAAAGACCAAACTGTCTCCATCCCAGTGTTCAACTCTGGCCTCCATCCTGCTGACGCTAGAGGAGCCTCTGGATCAGTTGGATCTGCACGAATACAAGACAACCACTCTGGGGATAAACAGTCTGCTCCCAGCTGTGAGGAACAGCAGAAAGGCTCGGTTTGTAGTCATGTGAATAGAAACTGTGTGTGTGTGTGTGTGTGTGTGTGTGTGTGTGTGTGTGTGTGTGTGTGTGTGTGTGTGTGTGTGTGTGTGTGTGTGTGTGTGTGTGTGTGTGTGTGTGTGTGTGTGTGTGTGTGTGTGATTTATACAGCATACTCTCCTAAATAAAACTGACACAAAAGGACAAAGTAAAAATAAGAAATAAGTAAAAATAAATAAATAATAAAATAAGAACGAATCAAAGCATATTATACACAGCAGAGTAATAGCACATTATCTGTCTTTCACTTTAATGTTTTTGTTCTTATATGACCTGTCAATATCTGAGCAACTAGATGTACATTTACATTAGTCTTTATAGTTTGTTTCCTTGAACATGAACTTGATCTATAATCTGTGTTGATAATCACTGATTTTACATCATCTACATTTACAGACTTGTTGGCTGTCAACTCAGAATGACAGGATATGAGATTGTGTGTTCAGCTCTCAGCTCTAATCCTTCACATCTAAGAGAATTGGACATCAGTTATAATCCCATAACTGATCCATACATGGACCTGCTCTCTGCTGGATTGAAGAGTCCAAACTGTCAACTGGAGATTCTGAGGTCAGATTAGTATTTAGATTGGTTCTGTTTAATTATTTATTTTTTGATTATAATAAGATTGTGAAGTTAACATCATGGTATTCCATACTGATTATAGCCATTTACAATTTAGCTCTGCAATCCAAATTTACAGTAAGCATGAACAAAAATGAATCATGGCAATGCATAAGTGAATCTGCAGTTCTGACTGCAGAGGGGAGTTGAATTTCATTCCATAGTTTTGGGGCCAGAAGGGAGAAGAGTTTGGAGCGTGTGGAGCGTTGTTAGTGAGGCTAGTTCTGGCCTCACTGCACCAGCTGATCTGAGTGCCCATAACTTTGGTAGCATTGAATGCCTCAAAAATAATTTATACAGCCATGGTGGATCAACTACATTTGATCCACCATGGCTATGAGGGAATTATCACAGACACGTGCGCATGCCCGCGCGCGCGCGAGCGCACGCACACACACACACACACACACACACACACACACACACACGCACACACACCTTCACTCTAAAACTATGATATTCACTCCAGATTAGAGTTCTCAAACTCTGCCCGAACCCGACCAGGCCCGGGCCCGACCCGACATTTAGGGTCGGGCTCGGGCCTAAAATTTATGCTAATCAGTAGGGCCGGGTCGGGCTTAGGGCTCACCATGAAAAAAATATATTTATTGAATTATTTTATTTTGTTAAAAATAATAGTTCTGATCTGTCTGCCTGTGTATTTATCTATTATGAAGATGGTGCTGACTGGCATTTCACTTTTACTCTGTGTAGACCTCTAAAATTCTCCCCAAACCCGACCAGGCCCGACCCGACATTTTAGGGCCGGGTCGGGCCTAAAAACTATAATAATTAGTCGGGCCGGGCCGGGCTTTGGGCCTGATCAGTTAGGGCCCAGTTAGGGCCGGGCCTTCATTTTCAGGCCCGTTGAGAACTCTACTCCAGATATTTCCTGTGTAATTCCAGACTTGCTGGCTGTACCTTCACACAGACAGGATTTGAAGTTCTGCTCTCAGCTCTCAGCTCTAATCTTCTCCATCTGAGAGAAGTGGACCTCAGTTTCATCTGCCTGCAGGAATCACAGCTGCTCCAGCTCTGTGCTGTACTGAAGAGTCCACAGTGCAGACTGAAGATCCTGGGGTAAAGAATGTGTTCTCTCTGTGTGGATCTCTACTGGAACACCAACAGCACTTTGTTAAATGTGTGTTTCTCTGCAGGTTGTCAGGCTGTGGAGTCACAGAGGAAGGCTGTTCTTCTCTGGCTTCAGCTCTGACCTCCAACCCCTCCTCCCATCTGAAACAGCTGGACTTGAACTTCAGCCACTTAGGAGGCTCTGGTCTGAAGAAGCTGTCTGCTGTCCTGGAGACTGTCAAGTGAGTCCACTATAGGACTGTGTCCATGTTGGTCAGTCAGTAGACTATAGGACTGTGTCAGTCAGTAGACTATAGGACTGTGTCAGTCAGTAGACTATAGGACTGTGTCAGTCAGTAGACTATAGGACTGTGTCAGTCAGTAGACTATAGGACTGTGTCAGTCAGTAGACTATAGGACTGTGTCCATGTTGGTCAGTCAGTAGACTATAGGACTGTGTCAGTCAGTAGACTATAGGACTGTGTCAGTCAGTAGACTATAGGACTGTGTCAGTCAGTAGACTATAGGACTGTGTCAGTCAGTAGACTATAGGACTGTGTCAGTCAGTAGACTATAGGACTGTGTCAGTCAGTAGACTATAGGACTGTGTCAGTCAGTAGACTATAGGACTGTGTCAGTCAGTAGACTATAGGACTGTGTCAGTCAGTAGACTATAGGACTGTGTCCATGTTGGTCAGTCAGTAGACTATAGGACTGTGTCAGTCAGTAGACTATAGGACTGTGTCAGTCAGTAGACTATAGGACTGTGTCAGTCAGTAGACTATAGGACTGTGTCAGTCAGTAGACTATAGGACTGTGTTGGTCAGTCAATTAATACTAGATAGTAGTTTTTGTAACAGCACTATAGTGTGTGTGTGTATATATATATATATATATATATATATATATATATATATATATATATATATATATATATATATATATATATATATATATATATATATATATATATATATATATATATATATATATATATATATATATATATATATATATATATATATATATATATATATATATATATATACGCTTATACAGTTCAATTAGCCTTCATAGATTCCCTCCTGATGCGTTCTTAGCTTCTATGTTTCACATTATATATGTTTCCTTTGTACACACTCTATAAATCCCTCTGACTAAATGATTAAATTGTGTAAATGATGTAGATAATAGATAGATAATAATTTTTATTTCATCTAGAAACATAGGTGTTTAGTAAATATTGTGTGTGACTAAAACAGGCTGATGTGAGACATGAAGCAGCAGAGGTTTTTACTGATTCATTGTTGTTCTACTTCCTACAGTGTGAATCATGGAGGAGAACACTGGACTAAACCTCAACTCCTTAAACCTCAACTCCTTACAACACGTGAGTCTGTCTGTCTGTCTGTCTGTCTGTCTGTCTGTCCGTCTATAAGCATATCTAAACATAATGCACGGTATAAACATCTGGACACTGTCTTGTGTGGTATCTGTTATTCACAATCAAAAAGGTCTTAGCTGACCAGCTGACTGTAAAATCTTATTTAGGGTCCTAAAAACACCCCCAGAGTCGTTCTCTATTCTGAGAGCACCTGGCTGTAAATCTCTCTAGTGTTGTCTCACTAATACCTAATATCTAAACATGGTCTAGTCAATGTGAGTTCAGGTAACATTAGGTGAGTCTGTCTTGGTTCTAAACCTGTTTAAACACATCAACTATGTCCTTTTATTATTCTAAAGACACAGAGAACTGGGATGTGTGCACTTCACTTTAAGTTCAGAGTTTGTGTTTAAAGTTCAAATCTTAGAAGTTAACATATATTAAAGGGATATTCTACTTTTAAAAAAAAACACCGCAACCACCACTCTTTCCAGCCCTCCTCTCTGATTTTACTAACCACTGGTTAGTACTAACCAGGGTTTTTATAGTTAACTAAAACTAACGAAAAAGCGATAACTAAAATAAAAAAAATAGGTCCCATAGAACTGCACCAAGCTTTCACAGTCGCCCTTCCCCACCAGAAAGTTCTCTGCGTGGTGCATGTGCCTGTATGTACAAAGTAGGGCTAGACCTGTTGTTCAGCGATGCTAGAGCCACGTCTATGACCTGCATTTGATGGAACTGTTGCCTATAGGTGACGTCAATGCACAGCCGTTAATAGGCGATGGTCGATGGTGTGTAGGGTTAGCCCCGAGGCGTAGAGAATCTGTGGGGTGGGGGTGGGGGTGTGGATGCAGATTTGGCATAGTACTCAGAAACAGAGAAATAGACACATTAATAACGAGACAACACACCAGCTTAAATATGAGTGATTCTATTTATGATATCATAAGGCTTGACAATGACTTACATCTCATGTATGGGAAACAGTCCCTTAGTCAAAGCAACACAAAGATGTGGGTGAAGCTGGTTAACCATGGTAACAGGAGGTGACAATCCAGCTTTAGACACAGTCAACAGATGGTCGTCACAAAATGGAACCCCCACTCCTAACAGGAATGGAGCAAATATACCCAACTGAAATAACAACACATTTTAAGATGTGTATCAACAAATTTCCACAACAGGGGCTCGGGCCAAGGAAGTTCTGGCTCGGGCCCCCGAGCCCCAGAGCCCCTTAAGTCTGAAACTCTCATGGGGGCTCGGACCCCCGAGCACCCACAGAGTCTATGCCTGTGGTTTGGAGCACTGGCTGCTTGTTTTTAATGACTGGTAAAAAAAAAAAAAAAAAAACACAACACACCAGAGTGTGACGGGCAGGGGGAGAACAAAGGATTCAATGATAGACACAATGACATAAATAGAATATAAAATAAACATGAAAGCGGCAGAATTTATTGTAATTGAGGCAGGTAGGAAGTAGAGAGGAAAACAGAGGAGGACAATATCAGTCACCAGAAAATTGGGTTGTTTTCCAATAATCTGTCATGGTTAAAATAGAGTTTTAAGTTATAATGGGTTTGTATAAGAAGGAGGCAGATGCGCTAAAATGAACATCAAATATCTAAATACTGAAAGGAGTAGCTTATAAACTGTCTGGTGTGTTCACATGAGACTGAGTAGATCATGAAATGACCAAATGTTTTTTTTTTTTTAAAGTAGAATATCCCTTTAATTCAGTTTGTTATTTTCAATTCCAGTTGAGGTTGTGTAAATCTGTTGATTAGACTCATTGTCCTTTATATTTCATAAATGTATCTGATTTTATTCTGTTAGTTATGGATCTAAAATACACTAACCTTTACATTCACTCATTTCATTTATTTGTAATATAAAGCATTTTCTGAGATACTGTAAAATCAATTAGTGACCGAGGCAGATGGCCACGACCGATGGAAAATGGCTGATAGTAAATAAGTCACGGATGATAGTAACTGAGCTGCGGCTTATAGCAAATGGACTGTGGTATCCTACGGGTCGTGGCAGGTATCATATTGATTGTGACAGGTATCCTATCGGCCGCGGCAGGTATGTTAGCGTTCACGATGGGTATCCTATCAGCGACAGGTATCCTACGGATCGCCGCAGGTATCCTATGGATTACGGCAGGTATCGTATCAGTTACGGCAGGTATCTTATGTGTCAGTCAGGACATGTAAATGGGCTGCGGCTGATAGTAAATGTTCAGACCTATAGTAAAACGTTCAGCAGGTTTGGTGACCGATAACCAATGTTGTCCAGGATGCGTTCAAAGAATGATCGTTCAACGAACGGACCCTATATCTGCTTGAAGAGCGACGATCTGAACTCGTTCATTTCTGGTGTGAGTGAACGTCACTTTTCTTGCGTTCGGTTTCGTTCAAGAGCAGGGATCGTCAGGCTCGCATTTGTGACTAAAAGTTTATAGCACAGGTGCGAGTAGAGCATTTGACCATTCAGCTGTGATACGGACATGACAAGTGCACATTCTATGAGTTGCAGTTCTATACCTAAATTTATATTACTGTAGTACGGCGGTGTTGTTCGCTAAAAAGAGCAGATATACAAGCTAACAATGTGTTGAGGCTCGATGCATCCTTAGCTTGAAGATCTGTTCTCCTTGCTGCCACCGCCCTGGCCCTCCCTCATATATCTATGATCAGACCAGACAAGACCTCTCTCCAACACGTTGCATAGGTTACTAAAGTTATTTGCAAAGTTTGTAATGTGCGACCGTCACTCGATTAGACTTAATGAAATGTGGGGGGAAACAGACAGCACGCACACATGAAGAGTGCACGCCCGCATGCACAATATGACAGATTCATAAGAATCAGAAACAACTCTTAGAATCTCGTTTACAATCGTTTCTGCACAGCGTGAATGGTATTGGTAATCGCCGACCTGGCTGGATAAATATCAGTGATCCATCCATATTCGCAAATCTTAGGGACCATCAACAAATTACAGGTTTCATATTTTAATGAAACATGTCTGCAATTAGTTTATCAGTTTATTGAAAACAAAAATATATGAAAAGAAACTAAAATAATATAAATATCAATATTGTGATAATAGCAGAAGTAAAAGATTATATAATTTAGGCTACCATGTTGCCTGCACCTACCACAAATTACTTCATTGAAGGAAAGACACATTTGATCTCTTTATTGTGCTACTAAAATGATTGGTGTGCTAATAGCTTTTTTCAACTTAGTAGCACACGTGGTACTTGGAAAAATGCTAAGCATCAAGCCATGTAATGAAGTGAGACTATAAGGAAGAATAACATGAAAATGACGTCTGCAGTTGTATATGGCTATGGGCTGCAATCATTTTGAACAAAAAAATAGAGCGAGGGGGGAAAGAAAAATAACTAAAATAGTTATTTTTGGAACCATGAACTTTAGTTCTAAAAGTTCAACTATGGACTATGAATGGAACTAGTTTGTTTGAAATGTATGAACTATGAACTGAACTAGTTCAGAAAAAAGAGAACTCCCAACACTGCCGATAACCATCGGTTGTGACTGTTACTATTGGTCGGGACAGGTTTACTATCAGCCGCGACCGTCTGCCTGGGTCTCTCTGTGAAACTCAGAGCTGTTTAGTGCCAAGCTATGTTCTGTGATGAATAAATTTCTATAGATTGTTTTTGACAAGACTCTCCTTGACTCTCGTTGCCTTTTTTGAACCACACTTTTTACTAGTGATTCAGAATTGAACTACAAATCCTTCACTGGTCTTTCTGTTTTTTAGACAGCTGGTGGATGGAAAAGAAGCTCCACCCAGCCGAGTTGATCAGATTCCCCAATGGAAGCATTGTCTGGGAGAGAGTTCATATCATTCAGTGATGATGTATTTAATGTTTTTACTGTGTTGTTTTTCTCATCAGATTTCCAGCGTCTCACACTGGACACAAACACAGCAAACAGAAAACTCTCTCTGTCTGAGAACAACACAAAGGTGACCTGTCAGCGTGGTCAGGATCATTCATATCCTGATCATCCTGACAGGTTTGATAGCTGGTCTCAGGTTCTGAGTTCAGAGAGTCTGGATGAACGCTGCTACAGTGAGGTTCAGTTCAGTGGAAGGGTTAGGATAGGAGTGACTGACAGAGACATCAGTAGGAAAGGAGAGGGTGGGGACTGTGTGCTTGGATTCAATAAACACTCCTGGAGTCTGTGCTGTAGTGATAGTCACCATGATAACTATTACTCTGTCAGACACAATAGTAAGGAGACTTTCCTTCCTATCCGTCCCTCTGACTCCAACAGAGTATCAGTTTATGTGGACCGTCCTGCTGGGACTCTGTCCTTCTACAGAGTGTTAGAGGACACTCTGTCTCATCTGTACACTGTCCAGACCTCATTCACTAAACCTCTATATGCTGGGTTCTATGTGTGGCCTGGCTCCTCTGTGTCTCTGTGTGAGGACAGACAGACAGACAGACAGGCTGTGAGGACAGACAGACAGACAGACAGACAGGCTGTGAGGACAGACAGAAAATGTCTTGTATCATAATGTAATAATCAGGAGCAGGTGTGGTGGTGATGAGGTCACTGTTAGGGTCATCTGGGGTCACTGTTAGGGTCATCTGAGGTCACTGTTAGGGTCATCTGGGGTCACTGTTAGGGTCATCTGGGGTCACTGTTAGGGTCATCTGGGGTCACTGTTAGGGTCATCTGGGGTCGTTGACATGTAAAAATAGCACAGTGGTTCTCAACCTGTGGTGTGAGACCCTCGGGGGTCCCTACATGTTTTGGGGGTCCCCATAGATGAAGTGACAATTCAATTAAATTTATTGTATTTTATTTTAACTATAAAATGTAATTGCAATTCTGTAAAAAGAAAAAGAGAGAAAAAAGTGAAGTTTTAACTTTCATGTTGAATCTTACAAGTAAATTTTACATTGTGCCAAATGTCATTAATTGATGTCTTAAATGTTAATAAAGTTGCTCTAACTGTAGCATTTAATCAGTCCTTCAGTAATAAATTGTAAGTACTAGTCCTACACCCGTTGTGAAATATATGATCTGAAAATCATGGGCGTGTTCAGAAATGCTCCCTAAACGCACTGGTGTACTCTGTGATCGTTCCTTTATACCTGGTTATACCTGGTATTAAAGTGCTTATATTTAAAATGCTTTGAAACACTACTACTGCTACTAACTAACTACAGCTGTGTCACCACTAAACCAACAGCATTTCATCATTGAAAACAGAAAACTCTCTGAGTCAGACCTTTAGCTTTATGCATGCTGCGTGTCTGTTGCAACTTCAACAACAACTGATGTCATTATTGATGCTTTACTTGACTTTTTTAACCGAAAATGGTATGGGTGCGGCATCATCATGAACTAATATAGCTGACGTATTGACCAGTTACCATTTTATTATCAAGACTCACAAGAGAGTATGGAAGATAGACCCAGACAGACAGAGAGAGAGGCTGCACTCTATCCACGTGTGCGGAGGAGGAGGACGAGGAGGAGGAGGTTTACCTTTTACGCACGCAACTTTGTCATATTTACTTGCCTTGAGCTTTCACCTCGTTTAGGCCAACAGTGCTGTTTTAGGGGTCTGTGATATTGTAGTCGGCCGGGAGGCGAACCGGTACCTCATACATATGTGACCGCACCTGATACTTTATGCCTCAAGTAGGCCAAGGTCAATTTTCTGTTTTTTACAGATTATTAAAGTATACAATGTAAGCTTTCATTTGATGCATCACTCAAGGAAATTGGAGCATTTTTGTAGGAGTTGTGAGCATTTAAATCTGGGTGTCCCAAAATAGGAAAACTGAGAAAAAGGCATTTGAAGTTTCAGAAAATGTTCCCACCTACAGCAGAGTAGAAGTGGGTGTTAACAATGGGAGGTGACAACGGTCTTCCACTCCACCCATAATGTTCCCACCTACAGCAGAGTAGAAGTGGGTGTTAACAATGGGAGGTGACAACGGTCATCCACTCCACCCATAATGCCTCATTTAAATACCCTAACCACCCCCACAAACTGTATAGGCTAACTGTATACAGTATATCAGTGGTTTTCAACCTTTTCATACCAGGGCCCCACTATTTATTGAGAATTTGAGCGACGGACCACTATTTGATAGACCCCAAAGCTAAAGTTTTCTTTTACTTTTGTCAACAATGCTAGGATGATTTCAGAGAAAACAAAACAGTTCAACATACAGATCAAAATGACCATTAATCTTCTACATTCTCTAGTTGTGTAGACTTGGGATAATTCACATGATGAATATTTTAACACTTGCCGCATATGTCTAGAATTAAATACCCGAGATATTATTAGCCTACTACATCGGCCCAATTCAGTTGCAGCTGAGATAGAGGAAAAAAAGAGGAAAAAACAACGCTTTTTTGTCTCTTTCCACACAGAGCAGTACAATGCAGGGCAGCGCGTTGCCTGGAGACAGACACATACCAGACATTTTCAACATTAACATTTGCAACAACAAAAAACAAACGTGTGTCGTGTTGTAGTAGCCTACAACGCGCAGTAGAACGGGTCTTCTTGGATACATTCGGGTTTTACACATAATGATTGACAGGTCCGAGTTCCGAGGGGCATATGTCCGATTCCGAACCTATCCGAGTGACTTTGATAAAACACACCGCCGGAACCGACGGGTCTCGGACAAACTCGTTTTTTCGGGTACGGTCCCCCGTGAAGACCTAGTGTGTGTGTGTGTGTGTGTGTGTGTGTGTGTGTGTGTGTCTCTCGTCGATCGGTGGTACAGAGGCTGGCTGCCACCATTTGGAGGGAAACAGACAGGGGCCCTATTTTCAAAACTTGGAGGTTTGGCAAAGCTGTGTTGATTGGGCAGACAGCTTTGCCAAACCTCCAAGTTTTGATTTTAGACATAAGACCTGATACTTAAGACAATCAAAATAGGGCCCTAGAAGCATGCGAAACTGCGATTATGCAACAGTTACTGTAAACAACCACACCTCAATCCAATGTCAATGTATGTAACTAAGATATTCGAGTGGAAATAATAATTTTCAAGTAAATATTTGACCCAGTATGAAGCCAAAAGTAACACCAAAACGACTAGCATGTTGCTACTGTATGTTTAGTATTGTTAGCACTGCCACCCAAACCTGGCATAGAAGACAATGGGGGAAGTTACACCTTCTGCATGATGTCACAACAAAATAGCATCTGAATTACCATTTGTTAGCTCACAAGGGGCATGACACGCCCCTTTTAAGGACAAAATGTCACACAACACAGTTTTGACTAAATGTTTTTTTTTAAATCTGTACAATTCTTAGAAAATACATCCAATAATAACAATAATAATACTCATAACACCAACACACAATGTACAGCTACTATGTAGACCAACAGCACCATCTATGTGTCACACAGAGAACTGTCTGAGGAGGTGACATTGTTTTAGAAACAACATAATAGACTTAAAAACTAAAATATATTATATATTCAATTCAAGCACCATCAATAGCAGAGTAAAATGTATGAGTTTATAACAGTCGTATTAATGGGAATAATTATCCAACAAACATAATTCAACAAATGTTATTATACTCTTAATGTTCAGGTACATCTATGGACTTTCAACATGGTTAAGATTATATAGTACATTTTTTTCCAAACGTCTGAAATAAAATCTCGCATTATTTATGTACAAGATTAATATATTAATATTTCACACAGCAGTCGATTGTATATTTAGGGGGAAAAAACAAGTTACCCTGATAATAGAAGTATTGCTGAAAATAACTGAAGTATTACTCCATAACAAAAGTATTACTTCATAATAGCCACCATTGAGAATAAATAAAATTAAGACATAATTGGATAGAATATGGAGTTAAGTTTTGATTTGTGATATTTTTTCTTTCCATCCATTCATAAATTCATCCATTCATAAATGCATCCATCCATCAACCTTGACAGTTATTGGTGTGTGTGTGTGTGTGTGTGTGTGTGTGTGTGTGTGTGTGTGTGTGTGTGTGTGTGTGTGTGTGTGTGTGTGTGTGTGTGTGTGTGTGTGTGTGTGTGTTAGACAGTAGTGTTATTGTTGACGTCCATGCGGTGGACCAGCTCAGTGACCAGACTCTGCAGGGTGTGTGACCTCAGCTTACTGACCTCCAGAACTCCCTCATGGTTCACACTCTCTGTGTCCTCATAGCTCTTCACCACCTGTCAATCAATCAATCAATCAATCAATCAATCAATCAATCAATCAATCAATCAACCAATCAATCAACCAATCAGTATGTAGAGAAAGACAGAGGACTAGATTTTTGCCACAACTGAACTCCTTATCGCTTAAAGGTAGGGGAAGTGATTTCACTTTTGTCAGATATCACCCCAAAAAAAAAAAAAAAAAAAAAAAATCTGTTAAAATGCTCTATTATAAGGTGTGCAGACCATATATGGAGTTTCCCCCTCCCCCACGTTAGCAGAGGAGCTAATAAAAGTTCCCCAGGTGGAGGGTGAATTCTCCTCCAATCAGGATGGAGCAGCAGGTTCACATAGTGTAGCTACTCTTGGGCGCCCCTAGTGCACCAGGCTGGTACTACACCATGAATTTCAAATCACTTACCCTACCTTTAACGCCTTTGGCTTTTTAAACTATATATTTTTAGTTAAAATGGCCAGTTTACTCTTCCTGACTCCAAGCTAATCTTGCGGGAGTTGGTAGGTGGGATGAAGAATATTTAGCTAATAGACGCTCATGTTACTATCAATATGTTGTAAATATTATATGCATCATGATGATCAGGTCCAGTATTTAGTTTAGACATACAGTACTTAATGAACTGGTAGAGGTGACCACATAAAAAAAAAAAAAAAAAAAAAAAAAAATAATAAAAACATTTTAACAAACTACTAACAAGCTACTTCTTGAAAATGTTTAAAAACATGAACAAATACAATGTGAAAAAAAACTTGTTACACCCAGTGCATTTTTATATCGTATAAAATACATATATTCTATTTTCAATTGATAACCGTACAGAACCTTACTTCTTTCTGTTAAGTGCAGTAAAGTGCTGTAAAGTGCTGTAAAGAGCTGTAAAATGCAGTAAAGTGCTGTAAAGTGCTGTAAAGAGCTGTAAAATGCAGTAAAGTGCTGTAAAGTGTTGTAAAGTGCTGTAAAGAGCTGTAAAATGCAGTAAAGTGCTGTAAAGTGCTGTAAAGTGCTGTAAAGTGCTGTAAAGAGCTGTAAAGTGCAGTAAAGAGCTGTAAAGTGCAGTAAAGTGCAGTAAAGAGCTGTAAAGTGCAGTAAAGTGCAGTAAAGAGCTGTAAAGTGCAGTAAATTGCTACTAGTACGGTACCTTGTTGGTGATGAGAGACAAGCCAAACACCCTCAGGCCACAGTGTGTAGCGACAATCACCTCTGGAGCTGTGCTCATACCTACACACACACACACACACACACACACACACACACACACACACACACACACACACACACACACACACACACACACACACACACACACACAGTTTTATAGGTATACGCAAACCAAATCTATATTGTATGCGTGTGATTCATTACTACAGTAGGATTGTGATGGGTTTCATCCATGTGTGCAGTTGGTAGTAAGTAATGTATTATAAAACCTTAAATCTGATCCGCATGGCATGTGCAACTCATACAATAATTAATTCCTAAGACTTGGATATCATCTATAGTTTCATATCTGTTCGCAGGGTTCATCAGGGTTGATGAAGCCGCACCCATACCATTTTCGGTTATAGGACTTTTATTAGTCAAGTAAAGCATCAATAGTAACATCAGTTGTTGTTGAAGTTGCAACAGACACGCAGCATGCATAAAGCTAAAGGTCTGACTCAGAGAATTTTCTGTTTTCAATGATGAAATGCTGTTGGTTTAGTGGTGACACAGCTGTAGTTAGTTAGTAGCAGTAGTAGTGTTTCACATAATTTTAAATTAGGGGTGGGACTCGATTAAAAATTTTGATCTAATTAATTAGAGGCTCAATAATTAATTAATCTCAATTAATCTCATTTTAATCGCATATTATTATTTACCTGAGAAAAGTGAGAAAGCACATTTTTGAACTGAATTTATTATTATTATTATTATTATATTATGAGTGAAGCAATGAACTGAATGAGTGAAGCAATGAACTGAATACTAGGCCTGTGAATCTGTGGGTTCAGTATCAATTTTCTGGGTCACGATTCGATCCAAAAACTAGATTTCTAGATTTTTTTTAAATTCTCGATTCAAAAAGATTCCCCAATTCCAAAGCTTTCCTCTTTTCTTTTTTTCTTCTTCTTATTTACCAAATTCAAGTACAAACGTTAGCATTTCTCAGTCAGTCCAGTACAATAATTGACTCTGGGGCAAAATAAATAAAATACTGGTACTTGGAAGACTAGCTGGTAAGAAAGGCAGTGCCACACACACAGCGCTGATTGTTCTGGAGCATACATTTGCGTACATTTAGCAGTCATTATTATCATGCAATTTAGCGTCAGATAAACACAGTGAAGTGAACTACTCTGAACTAGGCTACTATGATCAAACCGTTCACGGAGGATTTGTTTGCCCAAAGCCCACGTCAGTTGATCATCTGAGCACACACACACACACACACACACACACACACACACACACACACACACACACACACACACACACACACACACACACACACACACACACACACACACACACACACACACACACGGCTACAGCCAATATGAACTCGACTCCAGCTGCACTGATGAGCGCCGGTCGCCAACTCCAGTTTGTCCCTATTCAAGCCATTGAATGTCGGACACCTCAACGTCGCTCTGGTACTAGCCAGAATGCAGAAAGACTTACCCAAGCTCCCTTCTCTTCACGGGGTTAGTCCAATGGTGGCTCTTCTACATAGATTTCTACGAAACGGGGACAGTAAATACACTAGCTCCAACATGTTGGATGTGATTTGAGGCTCGAACTGCTGCGATGGTATGCACATTCTTTGTTGCATAAACTGCCTTTTTGTCCACGCTTCCATCCGTTCTTTGCTTAAATCTAAATTTGCCATCAACGGGGCCGAGTAATGCTTGCTCATCTGGTTTGTTGTTCATGTTGCGAGTTGTTTTGTTTTGTTTTTGCTGCGGGGGAAGAGGACGACGAGGCGGACGGAGCTTTAGAGTATAGACTGAGTTACGTTTACTCCATAGAGCTAGTAGACCAATGGCGATTCTTCTACATTGACTTCAACTGCAGTTTGTCCCTATTCAGGCCATTTGAACAGCGCTCAAGCGCTCAGTTTCTGACTCCTCAATGTCGTGACTCCGGGTGGACTGCCGCTTCCGTGTGCGTTAGCATATTGGGTAGGTGTGAAACGGTGATACAGTGAGAAACGTTCCACTTCAATGGTGTGAATGGGCCATCAGTGACAAACGTTCCGTTCCAATGGTGGATAAAGAAAAGGTGCGAATAAATGCGTTATTTTTTATAACGCGCTATATTTTCTGTAATTAATTAGTCTCAATTAACGCGCTAAAGTCCCGGCCTTACTTTAAATATAAGCACTTGAAAAAAAAATTGCAATAAAATGCTAAACAATGAACATCAACCATGTGAAAAAAACATCTAACGAAAAACACTTTGGCGCTCCGCTACAAAAGTAATCACTATTATCGGCATATATTTAAAAAAAATACTGTAGTAATTAGATCTCACGGCAGTAGAACTGTTAAAGAGCGTCTACACGTCAGTCTAAACTGGAAGCAACATCTTACCCACGGCGTCCACCCCCAGACGGTGCATCAGCCGCGCCTCAGCCACCGTCTCAAAGTTAGGACCTCCCACCATGGCGTACACGCCCTCCCTGACGAACTGAGACACGCCCATCTGCTTCACGATGTCCGTGGCCAGACGGCACAGGTCCTTGTCGTAAGACCCTGACATGGCAGGGAACCGGGGGCCGAACCTGTAGTAGACAGGGAAAAACCTATAACTATCCTTTAAACCTGTAGTAGACAGGGAAAAACCTGTAACTAGCCTATAAACCTGCAGTAGACAGGGAAAAACCTATAACTACCCTATAAACCTGTAGTAGACAGGGAAAAACCTGTAACTATCCTATAAACCCAATAAACCTGCAGTAGACAGGGGAAAACCTATAACTATCCTATAAGCCTGCAGTAGACAGGGGAAAACCTATAACTATCCTATAAGCCTGCAGTAGACAGGGGAAAACCTATAACTATCCTATAAGCCTGCAGTAGACAGGGGAAAACCTATAACTATCCTATAAGCCTGCAGTAGACAGGGAAAACCTATAACTATCCTATAAGCCTGCAGTAGACAGGGGAAAACCTATAACTATCCTATAAGCCTGCAGTAGACAGGGGAAAACCTATAACTATCCTATAAACCTGCAGTAGACAGGGAAAAACCTATAACTATCCTATAAACCTGTAGTAGACAGGGAAAAACCTATAACTATCCTATAAACCTGCAGTAGACAGGGGGAAACCTGGAACTATCCTATAAACCTGCAGTAGACAGGAAAAAACCTCTAACTATCCTATAAACCTGCAGTAGACAGGGAAAAACCTGTAACTATCCTTTAAACCTGCAGGGAAAAACCTGTAACTATCCTTTAAACCTGCAGTAGACAGGGAAAAACCTGTAACTATCCTTTAAACCTGCAGTAGACAGGGAAAAACCTGTAACTATCCTTTAAACCTGCAGTAGACAGGGAAAAACCTGTAACTATCCTTTAAACCTGCAGTAGACAGGGAAAAACCTATAACTATCCTATAAACCCAATAAACCTGCAGTAGACAGGGAAAAACCTGTAACTATCCTATAAACCTGTAGTAGACAGGGAAAAACCTATAACTATCCTATAAACCCAATAAACCTGTAGTAGGCAGGGAAAAACCTATAACTATCCTATAAACCTCCAGTAGACTTTTTTTTATCATGTCGTCCCAGCACCTCTAGGGTATACTAATGACCAGAACAGTGGCCTTGTGGTTAGAGTGTCCGCCCTGGAACTGGGAGGCCGGGGTTCGATTCCCGGTCGGGTCATACCAAAGACTCTAAAAATGGGACCCAATGCCTCCCTGCTTGGCACTCAGCATCAAAGGGATGGATTGGGGGTCAAAATCAGCTAATGATTCCCGAGCACGGCAAGCCGCAGCTCACCGCTCCTTGGAGCTCACCGCTCCAAGTGATGGGTCAAAAGCGGAGAACCAATTTCGCTGCGGTAACGTAGTGACAAATCATGCGACTTTGACAGCAGTATTGTATTTACTTGTCGTCGTTGGGTCCGTTGAGCGGGTTCAGACCGGCCAGTCCGGGGAAGTTGATGTGGTCTTTGATGATCATGATGTCACCAGGCTGGTAGCCGTCGGCCAATGAGCCGGCTGCGTTCGTCACGATCAGAGTCTCCACCCCCAGCAGCTTGAACACCCTGACGGGAAACGTTGTCTGGACGGACGGATGGACAGACAGACATAGACATAGTATTGAACGTTTTTAGGCCCTGATACACTAGCAATATTTTGATCAATATCAACTAGCAATGTCAACATCAACGAGGCAACATGATGAGACACATGGCAAAAGGCTGTTGCCTGTTGCCATGTGTCTCATCATGTTGCCTCGTTGATGTTGACATTGCTAGTTGTTTTCAAACTTTTTGACTCCAGGGCCCACCATTTGAGGACATTTTAGCTCCACAGACCCCCCAAAACTAAAGATTTATTTTGTTTTTGTCCACAATTGCAGGCTGGATTTGGGAGAAAACAAAACAGTCAAACCTACAGATCAAAATGACCATTAATCTTCTACATTCTCTAGTTGTGTAGACTTGGGATAATTCACATGATGAATATTTTAACTCTTGAGAGTGTAAACATGAAACCAAATGGACTTGCAAGGGTCCATTTGGTTCCAAAATTGTGGCATAATTAAAAAAAAAAAGAACTGAAAACTACCCCTGGTTTAAATGATTCTGTTATCCATTGACATATTCTGTTTGTGTGCTGACAACACAACAGAGAGACACTTTCTATTCATTTTGTATCATTTATTATGTAAAAGAATACTACAACAGATGTCTCTATAATCAACCAAACCATTATAGTATGGCCCTTGCTTTTAATCAGGCACACTTTATTAAGTTGCATTACTCCTAATTTCCCTTTTAATAAGAAATTAACTCAATCAACTCTGTGTTACGTCACGACTGCTACTGCTGACACGAGACTCTGTGTGTGTGTGTGTGTGTGTGTGTGTGTGTGTGTGTGTGTGTGTGTGTTGTGTGTGTGTGTGTGTGTGTGTGTGTGTGTGTGTGTGTGTGTGTGTGTGTGTGTGTGTGTGTTTGGGGGGAGGGGGGGTGTTACGACGACAATACTAGCATTGAGAAGCATTCCGGTGCTAAATATAATGCATGTGACCCACTACAGCATGACCAGGTACACACACACACACACACACACACACACACACACACACACACACACACACACACACACACACACACACACACACACACACACACACACACTAAACGCATTGTGGTCTCGCGTGAGCCATTTTCTAGTCAAATCTCTGGTATGTGAGCTCTGCAGTCACAGTGTCCTGAATATGACCAGAAACATGAGAGCTCTGCAGTCTCAGTGTCCTGAATATGACCAGAAACATGTGAGCTCTGCAGTCACAGTGTCCTGAATATGACCAGAAACATGAGAGCTCTGCAGTCACAGTGTCCTGAATATGACCAGAAACATGAGAGCTCTGCAGTCACAGTGTCCTGAATATGACCAGAAACATGAGAGCTCTGCAGTCTGTGTCCTGAATATGACCAGAAACATGAGAGCTCTGCAGTCACAGTGTCCTGAATATGACCAGAAACATGTGAGCTCTACAGTCTGTGTCCTGAATATGACCAGAAACATGAGAGCTCTGCAGTCACAGTGTCCTGAATATGACCAGAAACATGTGAGCTCTGCAGTCTGTGTCCTGAATATGACCAGAAACATGAGAGCTCTGCAGTCACAGTGTCCTGAATATGACCAGAAACATGAGAGCTCTGCAGTCACAGTGTCCTGAATATGACCAGAAACATGAGAGCTCTGCAGTCTGTGTCCTGAATATGACCAGAAACATGAGAGCTCTGCAGTCTGTGTCCTGAATATGACCAGAAACATGAGAGCTCTGCAGTCTGTGTCCTGAATATGACCAGACACATGAGAGCTCTACAGTCTGTGTGTCCTGAACCTGACCAGAAACTGCTCTTGTCATTTCACTTTTTTAAGTCAAGGACATAAAACATCCTCACTTAATTGTCCCGGGGAAATATTCTACACACGTCGTTCCAAGGACCCCCTATAGCCCTACAAGGCCCAGTGCTGCTTACTGGCAACATCAACCCCTTAGTTAATTAAAAAATGCTATCATTATTTTTGTTTCACACAACTATCATGGTTGATGTTTATTGTAGTATTTCATTCCAATTGGTCATGATATTTGCACAGAGGCTGAATTTAACCCAATTAAAAGATCTCTGGACCTGCAATTTTTGATGATTTTTTACCTTTAATAAAAGTAAGTAAAAAGCCTGCAGTAATTATATTTTTCTCACCAATAGAATGTCTAGAAAACATGTACATTCATTATATTTAAATTATACCCATAATTTATTTCTATATTTATTGTAATTATTTTAATAATTATCCTAATTTGCACAAATAAACCTTTTTCAAAAAAACAAAAAAAAGTTGCTTTTCTGAATAGATCATGGTAGTACAAACTAGTAGTAAGGTTGAAAACATTACGACTAGTGCTTAGAGGCAAAGTGTGTGTGTGTGTGTGTGTGTGTGTGTGTGTGTGTGTGTGTGCGTGTGTGCGTGTGTGCGTGTGCGTGTGTGCGTGTACTAACCTTACACAGTGTGTGTCCTTCATACATGTGGAATCTTCCCTGCATACACACACAAGACTTTCCCTTCAGCTCACCGAACACCAGCCTGCCAGCATGACCCTGCACTACACACACACACACACACACATGCACGCATGCACACACACACACACACACACACGCACGCACGCACGCACACACGCACGCACACACACACGCACGCACGCACGCACACACACACACACACACACACGCACAGCCGTAGCATTGGAGTCAAACGGGAGTGTCATTATACACCCTAATAAAATTCAGATCGTTTCAACTTGAAAATGCAGGTTCTGCTGCTGCGAAGGATATCCAGGTTAAGACAACCTCACTGTTCACTTTGTTTCAACTGAGATATTCAAGTTGATAAAGTTGACACAACTACAGTACTCTAGTTGACTCAACCTTGTTTTGTAAGTTATCAAAATTGACTAAACTTGTCAACTACAGTTAAGAAAACCTCACTGTTCACTTTGTTTCAACTCGGATATTCAAGTTGATAAAGTTGACACAACAACAGCACTCTAGTTGACTCAACCTTGTTTTGTAAGTTATCAAAATTGACTGAACTTGTCTGAACTAGTCTTCTCAAATTTGTTTTGTAAGTTGATTGAACTTGTAATAACTTGTTGTTTCACCTTAAAACCTTGAGTTATATCAAAGCATTATTTTACTTAATCAATGTAATATAACTTTCCTTTCTTAGTTGAACAAACATTTCTGCATTATTATAACTAACGGCTTCAGGTTATCCTTGTACACAACTTGCCGTTTCAAATCTAACAATAAATCACTTAATTATTGCATTTTGCTCAAATATATAGTTTATTTGTACGACCTGAAAAATATTAAATAAAAAAATAATAATTAAAATCTAATAACTAATATCTAAACAATATTGAGCCAATACATAAAAAGTACACTCATTTTTTTTTTATATATAAATAGTAGTAATACAATTGAAGTTAAACCAAGCACAATTTCACATGGTTTATTACCTCTGAATTTCTGGGGATTCAAATGACAAAGGTAGGCAACAGCCATAAACAGTTGGAAAACCAACTATAGGAAAACAAACAACTATTTTGTTATTATTAGCAACCACTTTGAAGTGGTCCTTTAACAGACAAAAAGATAGCAAGTGACAATCCACAGACCATGGTCTGATTACCATGGTATATAAAAAAATCCTGAGTTGCCAAGAACTGAGACACAAAGGCTCAATTTTCGTTACCATCTAAACCCATCTTTTTTTCTTTTCTTTTTTTTACTATTTTGAAAAACTTTTGGGGACAGTTCAACGTGCCAATCTATTGACACATTGTGAGCTTGTAGACTGGCCATTAACTATTGAGAAATGTTTTTTTAATAGTTTAAAAAGGCAAAGAAGTTAAGGGATAAGGGGTTTAGCGGTGACGAAAATAGAGCCCTAAATATACATTTAACATTAAAACATTGCAACATGTAAACTTTTATCCATTTGGATAAGCAAAATTCACCATTTTACCTCAACACTATGTATATGAAATATGAACATTTAAATGATTTAACCATTTCGACAAGTAAAAGCATAATTCACCATTTTAAGTTGACACTGTACGTCTATGAAATATAAAGCAGCATTTATATCCAAGTGCAAGCAGTATCGAAGTGCAAATGGAGATACAGCTGACTTGTCAACTTTGGGGGAGGATCAGAACTTTGCATGTCTTTTATCATCCGGCTCAAACAGCCTGGCGGTGCTGCAGGTTTGACTCCCAATCCAGATGGGGATGCCACGTGTCTTACCCAGTCTCTCCCCTCTGTCAGTCTACTTTCAACCCATCAATGAAGGCAGGAAAAGAAAAAAGAAAGCAAAACGACAGACTGCCTTGGAAAAATTGCCAGGACTTAGGCTGTATCCATAGCTTCATCTTGAGATTCAGGACCTTTTGGGTTAGCTTGCCAGAATCCAACTCCAAGGAGAGTTTCTGGATAAATCTGAACGTGTACCTTAACTCCTTCAGGTAACTGAGGTTGAGTGCATAGCATAAGCCGACGAGGACACAGCAGGCCCTGGCTATTGTTCCAAGGCCTTTGATCACTTCCACTCCCTCCAGAACAACGGCGACGTCTGAGCTGGAACTGGTCGTAGAAGTACATACAGTGATTGCAACTGTGAGCCGCTCCCGTATCTCCTCCAAGTTGTCAGTGTCCTGCAACATGAAATTGTCATAATTTAATATGCAGACAGTCATGCCACGACAACGTTAACAGTGTGATGCCACAGTGATGTCACCAAGCATAAAAGGCATACCCTGAGGATTGAGAACCAGAGAGAGAGTAATTCCAGACACATCATCAAGAGCTGGTAGCATTGAGCAATAAGACGTTCTCAATCACAAGGTTATAGACAAACTTGGCTTACAGAGTCTACTACCAAAAAGCAGGTAGGGCATTTGACATTTTGGGGTAAAACTTTCCATTATCTATATACTGTAAGCTATAACTGCCTCTGTTTCAGTTCCAGCACAGTTGTTTGGGTAAGAACGAACAATGTCATTAAAAAGACAATGCAGCCAATCAGCATAGCATTCCATGGCTGAGATGTTGGCTTGTGGCATTGTGTTTGGTTGCCTAGAGATGAGGCAGCCAATCGTTTGGCTGCCCAGCTTGCTTTTCAAGCAGCTGGTAGAAAGAATGGATGCTGCTATACTGTACCTGTATATCTACCATTTCTGCAAACAAATTTGGTCTGAGTAAGGTTCAAGTGGTGAATCCAATATATTAATACCAAAAGATAACGTGTAAACAAACCACATCATTTAAACATCAATTTATACTGACAGTGGTGAAGTCTGGGTTTCATCGCTCTCCAAGCTCACAGGATTTCTTGGCTAAGGTAACGTCCAGGCAACTTATGAAAGTGTGTGTCAAGAAGTACGGGTGCTCTAAACGGTTTACACTGTGATGGAAATGAAAAGCAACAAGTGCACCACCATGTAGGACAATACAGATGCTCACCTCCCATCACAATTAAGTCTTGGATTTTCTCTCTGAAGGCAGACGGCAGCATCATCAGTCCAGCCCTGAAGTCGATTTCTGACGGTTTTTCAAATGGACTCTAAGGGGTCCATTTGGTTCCATTTGTATGCCCTCAGAAAAAAGGCCCCAAAAGAAAAATCATTAACAAACAAGCACAAGTTCAATCAACATTTTAAAGCAATTTTAAACAATATAGATAACAAAAAGTTCAATCATACACATCAATGCAGCCTGATAACATCAGCCAGTCTTTCTGACATGAACACATTAATGAATAGGCCTACATAAATACCAAAATCGATTTTGAACCTGGTGATTCGATATTGATATCATGGGATTAAGAATTTTTGTCCAGCGCCAAAATCAGATGTGCAGAATGCAGCAAATCAGGCAGGAACCCAGGCTATGTCTAAACGAAATTCAAGTGTACAGTGTTGTTAATGCTGTCAGTACCTGGTAGATCATCAGCCAAGGTGTCTTGTGGCATTGAAGATTTCAGCATGGGATTTTCCTGCATGTTTTAGAACGTCTGGCAAAATGCCAGCAAAGCCCTCTGAAGCGATCTGCCCGACTGCTTGTGGCTGGATGGATTTGGTCGACCTCATCAGCAAACTGTAGAAAAAACACAAGTGTGATTAGCATTCCGAATCTGCCAACTAATAATATACTGTAGTCAATCTCACAATAATCTTGAATTTTACAAGCGGGTCTGGGAGGTTCCCATGAGTTACATGAGGTATTGTTTTGTTTCTATACCGCTGACCTCAATTTAAATCATATCAGTTTGATATTTTACATAGGCACTAATCTAAATGTTTTGTGATGGGGAGGGGGAAAAATGCAGAAAAGAGCAGATCTACAAGCTCACATTGTGTTGCTGTGATACACTGTAACGTGCATCACAACATGATTTTTTTAACCAAATAAGGTTAATGAACTCCTATAGGGTGCCCTTAGAAAGGGATATCTTTGCAGTATATCCTCCCTAGATATCCCATCCCTGATTTCACGCCGTCTCCAGGAGAAGGTTCGTACCATGCTTTTCATGTGTTTTACTTGTTGTTTTCTTCACTTCATTTATGTGAAGTGATTGCACAGGGCCAAAATGGAAACACCACCAGAATTAGGACATTTTTGATCCCAGGGCCCCACTATTTATTCACAATTTCAGTCACAGACCACCATTTGAGGACAATTTAGCCCCACAGACCAAAAATTAAAGAATTCTTTTTTGCTTTTGTCCACAATTCTAGCCTGGATTTGGGAAACAAAACAGTCAAACATACAGATCATATTTTAACTCTTATAGAGTGTAAACATGAAACAAAATGGACCTACATGTGGTTAAGCAACTTTCCATCATTTAGGGTTAGGGTTAGCCTGGGGACCACCTGGATCCCTCTCAAGGACCACTGGTGGTCCCCGAGCCACCGGTTGAAACCCCCTGGGCTACTACAACTACAGTCTCGAATGAACATTGTACAGTAGTAATCAGACACCGATTAATATACCCCAATTAATATTACTTGGGGGTCCATAGACTAATATACCGGTATGTCAAAATGGGGGTCCTTGGCATAATTAACATTAAAAACAGCACTGTGCCCCACGATCATTCTAACAGATCTACAAGATAACACGGGTGTGATCCCCCCCTTCTTCTTGCTAATGATCAATGATCAAGCTTGTTATATGTGTTTTCTTGTTATATTGTAGCTATTTCTTGTTGTTCTGTTCTTGCTTCGACAATGTAAATGTATTTGAACTGAATTGTAATGTAATTGAATTGAACTGAATAATGATCAGTGATCAAGCAACACGGATAGGCTGCAGTTGCAGTCTCCTTCATGTGTAAGTCAGTCGCATGTTTTGCCATGCATCATGGCATTTTTAGTGAGCTTTTAATTTTTTCCTCGATTTGAGTTTAGATGATATTTGTGTTTTCACCACCTCGTCAGGTGTATGGATAAGCAGTACTTCTCGGTTGGCCATCCGCGGGGCTGGGGTACTGCTCAATGAATGCTGTCCATATTAGGGCATTAACGACTTGAGATTTTTCCGTCGTGGTGGTTCCCCGAGGGGGGGGGGGGGGGGGGGGGGGGGGGGGGATCAAATGGTGCCGCTATATGCCGGCGCAGTGCTTATACAAAACACATCGCGAGGCTACGCATGGTGCATCAATACACAGCAGCCCACACGTTAGAACGCAGAATACGATCCATTTACATGTAGCCTCCGCCTCCTCCTCCTCCAACGCCACCATCGCGCCGCTTTTCTTTTCTGATTCATTCAGTAAATTAATGAGAATGACGCGGACAGAAGCATGCGTCCCGTGCGGTAGCCTAATGCGAAACGAAGAACAAGACGGTCACTGTAACACGGTGTTGGTTGGAGGTGTTGGTTGATAAAGTTCTGTATTCCTCTGACACTGTTTGCTGTTCGATCTGATCCGTGTATGTACGTAATAGAATGGAGAGGAGAGGGGAGGGGAGGAATACGTTTACAATGGAGAGGAGAGGAGAAACTAAAATGGGATGAGACAGCAGGCTTAGCTGTGTGAAACGTCGAAATAAAGAATTGCGAAATGACGCTCTAAATATTATAAATGAATGCTAACGCAGGCAGCAGCCAGAAACAACCCACAGTAGCAAAAATACCCTAAAAAGAATAGAAAGTTTGGCGCGAATCCGCCATTTGGCCATCCCTTCTCCCCGCTTACTGTATATGTAAGTTAGTACAATAACCTAGTAACATAAAATATATACTTTAAATATTACTTACCAATAAACTTTTTGCCTCGTCTTCTGAGACGTGAATGCTCGCTTTCTGTATGAGTTCCTCTTGTTGTTAAAACTGGACAGTTTAACAACTCACTGCTGTCGCCATATTCCAGATGTTTAGAGTTCGTCCGTCCATTCGTGCTCCACCCACATGTAGGTCTACCGACCAAAACTGCTGGTTATGTATCCAAGTTTATTTAAATAAAACAAGCGGCAACGCAGCTCGCTTGGTTCCCAAACTATCAGCTAAACAGGCACCGTGAATCCAGTCGTCCACCGAGCTAACTGCCGACATAAAACACAATTTAAATTCTCCGCATATAATGGTGCCTCGTGCCTGTCTCTGCGAAGCTGCTGCTGCTGAGTAGAAGAAGGACGGTGATTGGTCAGTACAGCCGATAGCTGATTTGCATACAGCCAATCGCTTGGCGTTTTGCTTCAAAGGCGGCTATGTGTACCAAGTTCAGTCAACATGACAATAGTCAAAACAATGAATTAAAGCAAGTTTAACTTTTGAAAACCCATGAATGCAAGTTGAACATCTTCAACTTAGCAGAGCTCATTGAGTTAAAGAGAAGAAGTCAATTGACTTAACCTTTTAAAGACTGTGAACTCATTAATGTAAGTTGAGATTTCTAAACTTATCAGAGCTCATTGGGCTAACGAGAATAAGCTCGTTGGGTTAATTTATAGAGACTCCCATTTTTAACAGTGTAGATATATTATATACATTTCAGCCTTTTTATATATAAGGCTGTTTTTTTTTTTTGCTGATTAATCTGATTAAGATTTTAATGACCAACTCAGTGGCCTTGTGGTTAGAGTGTCCATCCTGAGACTGGGAGGTCAGGGTTCAATTCCCGGCCGGGTCATACCAAAGACTCTAAAAATGGGACCCAATGCCTCCCTGCTTGGCACTCAGCATCAAGGGTTGGATTGGGGGTAAGTCCCTGCGATATACTAGCGTCATGTCCAGGGAGTGTACTTGTACATCAAGCTGCCTCACGCTACAGAAACAGGAGATAGGCTCCTGACCTATATGGGCCTCATGACATCATGGCTAGGCAAGGCTTACTTACTGTCTTACAGTACTTACTATTTCATCTACACGCTGGCTCAACCCACTGAGGAAAAAACTGGCTAGACATATACCTGTAGCTGTGTCTCCCTGTAACCAGAGCCATAGAGTGTAGCTGGAGGATCTACAAGCATTGGGGGCTGGTAGATCACCTAACGGATCCTTTTCCCCAGATTTTTTTTAAATGTTCAAATGTCCTACAGGAAAACAATGCATATTTTTGATATAGTTCGAATGGTGATTAATCACAAATAAATTAATTTTGAATCTGTGATTAATCTGATTGAAATTTTTGATCATTCAACAGCTCACAGTGTGTGTGTGTGCGTGCGTGTGCGTGCCAGGGGCGGATGTAACATTTCCCAATTCCTGATTGGGCAGGAGAAAATGGTACCCTTAACACCCATGGTATGGGTGCGGCTTCATCGCCCGTGGCACTTTATTTTCCCATACCATTTTCAGTTACAGGACTTTTATTAGTCAAGTAAAGCATCAATAATAACATCAGTTGTTGTTGAAGTTGCAACAGACACGCAGCATGCATAAAGCTAAAGGTCTGACTCAGAGAGTTTTCTGTTTTCAATGATGAAATGCTGTTGGTTTAGTGGTGTCACAGCTGTAGTTAGTTAGTAGCAGTAGTAGTGTTTCAAATCATTTTAATATAAGCACTTTAATTTGAAATATCTTGGGTTGTTTTGCATGGCATCGAGTTTGGTGCATGGGGCAGACTGGAATTTAGGGGGCATTGCCCCCCCATGCCCATGCCTAGATCCGCCCCTGGTGTGCGTGCGTGCGTGCGTGCGTGCGTGCGTGTGTTACCTGTGCTCTGGGGGAAGCCCGGTATGTCAGAGTAGTGGAATGTCTCCTGACACTTCAGAGCGTCAGCCAACATGCCCAGACCGGAGCCACAGATGATGGCTACCTTCGGACGCTGCTTGGTCTGGCCAGCAGCCAATCAGCTGTGTTCTTGTAGTCGTCATGGCTACCAAAACAGGAAGTAGATGAGGAGAGGAGAGGAAGAGGAGGAGAGGAGAGGAGAATTGGGGAGGAGAATTGGAGAGGAGAGGAGAGGAGGGGAGAGGAGAGGAGAGTTGGGGAGGAGAGGAAGAGAGGAGAGGAGAGGAGAGGAGAGAGAGGAGAGGAGAGGAGAGGAGAGGAGAGGAGAGGTTGTAATTTTCAAACAGTGATCCTTGATGGGGTTCCAAGTGGTCCACAGCTAAAAGGACACTTCACCATTTTTTTAAGCAAACGTTTGTTAATAACAAGGATTTTGAACACTTTCCTGGGCGACATGTCTTTATATGTGGTTTCAATAGATGATGAAAATTTAGTGAACATTAAAGTCAGGAAAAAAGCTAATGGTGTTAATTTTGTTGATTATCTGATTAAAAATGTCATTAATTAAGGCATGTGCACAAAACACACTGAGCAATATTCATTGATAATAAAATGATAAGTCGTTGAAATGAAAAATAAAATAGTAATAATAAGTATAGGAGGAGGATCTAAAAGCACCAGGGATTTGTAGACTTATATGGATAAATATTTTAAAAATATGTTGCGAGATAGTTTTTTCCCAGAATCTTTCTCTTTTTTTCATGTTCAAATCCTGTGTACAGGAAACATGGCATGTCTTGGCATATCTTGGACATAGTTTGAATGGTGATTAATCATGATTAAATACTTTTGAAACTGTGATAAAAAATAATAATTCAACAGTCCTAATAGCTGTATACCAAGATCACTCAATGCAAGAGTACACACAATGATTAATCTTTGAGGTGGTGGTTGAGTTCCATTTGATACCACAGCAGAATCACACACATGCTGGCTCTGCAAATGTCCACACTACATTCCCAAAGTAGATTGCAATGTGCAGGTAAACTATATGTCATTTTAAGTTACATAATAAAATGTATAAGTTACATAAATACACCCTTTGGCTGTATTTTTTTCTTTACATTATGTGGATACATCCATCGGTAAATGTTTAAACTAATTTTAGCAATGGGATAGACTAATATTTGTTTTGACTGAAGTTCTTGTTGAGTCAATTTTGAGAGTACAGTAGCTGTGAAGTCAAAACGATGTCCAGGGGACCTCACTCACACTCACTCCAGAGGACCGCTATAGTTCCACACTCACTCCAGAGGACCGCTATAGTTCCACACTCACTCCAGAGGACCGCTATAGTTCCACACTCACTCCAGAGGACCGCTATAGTTCCACACTCACTCCAGAGGACCGCTATAGTTCCACACTCAGTCCAGAGGACCACTATAGTTCCACACTCACTCCAGAGGACCGCTATAGTTCCACACTCACTCCAGAGGACCGCTATAGTTCCACACTCACTCCAGAGGACCACTATAGTTCCACACTCACTCCAGAGGACCGCTATAGTTCCACACTCACTCCAGAGGACCGCTATAGTTCCACACTCACTCCAGAGGACTGTTATAGTTCCACACTCACTCCAGAGGACCGCTATAGTTCCACACTCACTCCAGAGGACCGCTATAGTTCCACACTCACTCCAGAGGACCGCTATAGTTCCACACTCACTCCAGAGGACTGTTATAGTTCCACACTCACTCCAGAGAGACCACATTTAATATTACTGTTGTAGCAAAAATAAAAAATAAAGCCCGAATTGAAATCTGGAATCATTCAGTTTCATTTTTTGAATTGAATTAACTTTACCTGAACTTTCTGAACTAAATGCAAATACAGTGGACATAAAAAGACAATAACATTTGTAATAGTATATTAAGCTACATTTATAGACCAAAGCAACTAAAAGGGGGTCATGTTTGCATGTTTGATATTCAAGAGCAGAAAATATTGGTATTCTGATATTAACCTGTGAGCCAGACAGGATGTCAGTTGCACACGTATTAAAGGAAAAAAGGTCCCGCACACCGTCAAGTACTTGCCAAAATGCTCTTTCTTCAATGCTCTTTCTTCAATGCTCTTTATTTGGAATGAAGAGCATTTTGGCAAGTACGTGACGGTGTGCGGGACCTTTTTTCCTTTTTGCATTTGTCTTTCCACTGCCCTACGCACCCGTCAACAACAATTTGAGGTGTGCATTGGCCTTTTTCTTTTTAGTTGCACACTATGACATAATACCAGAGGTTTTCAACCAGTGGTCCAGGGACCACCAGTGGTCCTTGAGAGGAATACAGGCGGTCCCCAGATAAGTGATGGACAGTTGGTAACCAAATGAACCCTCATAGATCTGTAATACTATAGATTTCAGCTTTGTCTCATGTATCTCTCAAATACATCTGTAACAGCCAATGGAGAGACTTCAGCTTTGTCTCATTTATGGATCCGATTGTAGTATTACGCGGAAGCGGGGATCAAACCCGGACTCCCACTCGCCAGTCCCAACGCACAACAAGTCGCGCCAATAGGGCTGAGCCCGATTGGCGGGGCCGTTGTCGCTGGCTCATGGCTGGGTGCTACATTCACCCCCTTGATCTTTTGGAGCGCGTCCTCGCGCTTCACACTTCACACCGCGGACCGCCGTACACGATGTCCCTCATGTGGACCCGCAAGGACGTAGACGGGTATATTGGGGATAACACCCGCACTCCAAATCCTGCCGACTACGCCAGATTGTAGTATTACGCGAAGCGGGATCGAACCCGGGACTCCCACTCGCCAGTCCAACGCACAACAAGTCGCGCCAATAGGGCTGAGTCTGATTGGCGGGGCTGTTGTCGCTGCTCATGGCTGGGTGCTACACTAGCATTCATCTTAGGAGCCATAAAGAGACATGGTGATCTTTAGGTGATCTTAAAATGAGAAAATAAACCTGGTGTCTCAAGAGACGCTTCTGAGCTTAAACTGAGAAGCATTTTTTTTTCCTCTAGGAAAAACCTTGTAGTACAGTGGTTTTCAACCTTTTTGACACCAGGGACCACCATTTATTCAGCATTTGAGCCACGGACCACCATTTGCGAACATTTTAGCCCCGCAGAAGCCAAAACTAAAGATTTCTTTTGTCCATCTTCTAGTTGTGTAGACTTGGGGCTAATTCAGTTGATGAATATTTTAACTCTTGAGAGTGTAAAAATGAAACCAAATGGACCCGCAAGGGTCCATTTGGTTTCATTTTTACGTTCTCAAGAGTTACATCTGGTTAAACAACTTAGCTGGGGACCACCTGGAACGCTCTCAAGGACCACTGTTGGTCCCCGTACCACCTGTTGAAAACCCCTGTTGTAGTATACTGTAAATATTGTGGATATATGGGTTCTATGCAGTGGTGTTTCTAAGCAATTTGGAGCCCTAGGCAAGATTTTCCCTGGAGCCCCCCCTTACCAACCCTACTGTAGGTGTGAAATCCTCCTGAAACTTTGAGTGGCTTTTTCACAGTTTTTTATTTTTGGAACACTCAGATTTAAATGCTCATAGTTACTCCAAAAATGCTCCAATTTTCTTGAGTGATATGAAAGCTCACGTTGCATACTTTAATGATATGTAAAAAACAGAAAATTGACCCCGGGCTACTTGAGCATAAAGTAGGTGCGGTCAGAAATGGACCCTTACGGGTCCATTTGGTAAGTGGGGCTCCAGGGGAAATCTCCTGGAAAAATCCCCCCCCCCCCCCCCCCCAAAAAAGGATAAAATTATGAACTATTTTTAAACTAAAGAACATATTAGGCTATGTGTTTTAAATGTTCAATTCTAGTTATCCATGTGAGGCTTATTAGCTAGGTATCCTTTTAAAGCATGTCTGGAGGTCGCCCCCCTCCCCTCATGGTCGCCCCCCCTCCCCTCATGGTCGCCCCCTCCCCTCATGGTCGCCCCCCTCCCCTCATGGTCGCCCTAGGCAACTGCCTAATCTGCCTAATGTTAAAAACGCCCCTGCCTGATTGTATGATATGACATTATCCTCTTACCTGATCTGTTCTTTACTGTGCATGTTCCCCAAATACTATCCTCTGATAATCCAGTATATATGGGTCTGTGACAGACAGACAGACAGACAGACAGACAGACAGAGACACAGAGACAGAGACAGAGATAGACAGAGACAGAGACAGACACACAGTGACACAGGCAGACAGAGACAGAGATAGACAGAGATAGACAGACACAGACACACAGTGACACAGGCAGACAGAGTTCTGCTGTTTAAATATGCTTTAAATTACATCACAGATCATCACATGATCTTATTGGTCACAACCTCCATTCCATTCACGGCGGGCGAGCCAATCAGATGTGTCGTTGTACAGAGAGGTCCTGTACGCGCGCGTGTGTGTGTGTGTGTGTGTGTGTGTTGTGTGTGTGTGTTGTGTGTGTGTGTGTGTGTGTGTGGTGTGTGTGTGTGTGTGTGTGTGCGTGTGTGTGTGAGAACTCACGTGCCTTTCATTTAGAGTGGACATTTAAAGTTAAGTAATTGCACGTGCGTGTGTGTGTGTGTGTGTGTGTGTGTGTGTGTGGTGTGTGTGTGTGTGTGTGTTAGTGGGTTTGGTTTCGTTCAGTTTTGTTAGTTGCCTTCAAGACAAATTTTTCTTGTGTTGTGTTATCGTGCACTAAGTTGCACACTTGCCCGATCGGGCAACCAGTAGAAGTCTTCACTTGCCCCACCATTTTTTTTTTACTTGCCCCGGCAAGCGGGCAAGTGTTAGTGTCAAGCCCTGTATATTACATAATATATTACCAAAATGCAGTAACTTATATATTACTTAACAAAAACAATCTAATATATTATACTTTTTCTTTCTGCGTTACTGCATTAGTTTCAATCTTACTTTCTGTCAATCTGTGTGGTTGCAAGTGTTCTTGTGAAATTATCTTGACAACTGCAGAAGTTAAATAATTACTTATTTTCTATCATTTGTCATCAAGTTATTTACTGACGTAACGTTTTTTCAAGTTGATTTCATATGGATTTGGGCCAGATATCCAAGTGCGCTTGCTTCATTGTAGGTATGCCACTGGTCTACACAATATTTGTGTAGGCCAATATTTGTATATTTACTAAATACTTAGACAAAAAACTTTTACAATATATATAAGGTAGGGTTGTCAGATATCACCCAAAAAAGTTTTTTTTTCTGTTAAAATGCTCTATTATAAGGTGTGCAGACCATATATGGAGTTTCCCCCTCCCCCACGTTAGCAGAGGAGCTAATAAAAGTTCCCCAGGTGGAGGGTGAATTCTCCTCCAATCAGGATGGAGCAGCAGGTTCACATAGTGTAGCTACTCTTGGGCACCCCTAGTGCACCAGGCTGGTACTACACCATGAATTTCAAATCACTTACCCTACCTTTAAGTAAGAATATAATTAAGAAAATATTGTCACCTTCTTAAAATAATCGCCTATGTCATTTTTGGCCATTTTTTGCGATATACTGTATATTATACAGTAGGCTATATTATACTGTATAATATACAGTATATCGCAAAAAATGGCCAAAAAATGACTTAGGCGATTATTTTAAAAGGTGACGATATGTAATAGTAATATTAATATATTACACTTGCTCAGATAATAATATTGTAATATTTATTGCTTTAAAATGAAGGTAATAATTAATAAGTAATATATTAACAAGGTAAAATAATATTCCCAACACTGCTAAAGAGCATCATGTGGTTCCAGACCCCTGTTCTAGTGTGTAGTTGTTCTGTTTAGTTCTCTGAATAATTTAGTTTTAATACCGTAACTTTATTCATACAACTTAGGCTATGATAGTTTTAACACTTCACTTTGGTAATTACTTGTTACAGTTAATGGGGAATTCCAGACCAAAAGGGGTATTTCACTTAATTAACGCTTTTGATCATTTTATGGTCTACTCATACTCATTTATTTTAGTGAACATTTATTATTAGATTCGACCCACCCCCAAACCCATTATAATGTAAAAAGTTATTCAAAAGTGTCCGCCCTGGAACTGGGAGGCCGGGGTTCGATTTCCGGTCGGGTCATACCAAAGACTCTAAAAATGGGACCCAATGCCTCCTGCTTGGCACCTCAGCATCAAAAGGATGGATTGGGACCCAATGCCTCCCTGCTTGGCACTCAGCATCAAAGGGATGGATTGGGACCCAATGCCTCCCTGCTTGGCACTCAGCATCAAAGGGATGGATGGGACCCAATGCCTCCCTGCTTGGCACTCAGCATCAAAGGATGGATTGGGGTCAAAATCAGCTAATGATTCCAGAGCGCGGCAAGCCGCAGCTCACCGCTCCTTTAGCTCACCACTCCAAGTGATGGTTTAAAAGCGGAGTCCAATTTCGCTGCGGTAACGTAAGTGACAATCATGCGACTTTGCAAACTTTTTTTTTTTTTTTTCTGGTGACTGATATTGTCCTCCTAAATACGTCCAGAAGGCCGTGGAATTTCATTTACAGTTTTCATTTATTTTAAAATATTGTTTTATTAAATTGGCCGTAAACAAGATGGGTATACCCAAATAACAATATTAGAAAAATAAATGAAAACTGTCATGAAATTCCACGGCCCTCTCACGTATTAGGAGGAAATGGATGGACCCTCATGGTCCATCTGGTTTCATTTAACACTCTCAAGAGTTAAATTATGTCTAATCATCTGAATTGCATGTGTGGTGAGTTGTGTGTTTGTGTTGTGTGTGTGTTGTGTTTGTGTGTGTGTGGTGTGTGTGTGTGTTTGTTTTGTGTGTGTGTGTGTGTTGTGTGTGTGTGTGTCATTGTCCCGCTCAGTCACAGATCTCTGAAGCCAGTTTCCAGTCCAGCAGTCTGAAACGTGACTGACTGACTGACCAAGCTGTTTGACGCTCATCGTCTCGTGACTCTACAGACTATCTGGACTTCATTTAATGTAATTAAGTCCTTCCTCAACCCAGGTCTGTCCAATAGCAAGCACTGCAAGATGACCTTCTCCTCACCTAGAGATGCAGTATTTGGGGTTTGTGATGTTGAGTTTAGTTTCTTGCACCCAAAACTAAGAACTTTCACGCTTTTGTCCACAATTGGGAAAGAACTGGCAAAACATAGGTCAAAATAACAATTATTCCCCATTTTCTAATTGTGTGGACTCTTGAGAGTGTAAAATAAAACCAAATGGCCGCGCAAGCAAACGGACCCTTGCGGGTCCATTTGGAGTTACAGATCTATGGGGATTGTCGTGATCTACCTGCATGGTCTGTGTGATCTACTGGTAGATCACCATCTACCTTTTGGGCAGCCCTGCTTTATAATGTCGGATGAATCTACCAGGCCTATGCACTGGACAGAATAGCCTAGATTTTCGTCACCCCTAAACTCTTATCCCTTAACTTCTTTGCCTTTTTACACTATAAAAAAAATAGATTGGCATGTTTGAACTATTCCAAAAGGTTTTTC